>VWZE01017711.1:31420-80324 GCA_013396675.1 Eubucco bourcierii
CCGCAGCGCTGCACGGTTCTTACGGGGCTCTGCGCAAAGAGCGCAGCGTAAACTGCTGTCCGACGCCGTAAGCGGGCCCTGCTCCGCCATCTTCTTTGCGTCCCGACTCGCGAGTGTTTTGATTAGTGTGTGGGGGGGAAGCCTTTACGCTAGCGTAAGAAGGAGGAAGGCGCAAGCTGCATCTCTGAATGAGCGAGCGAGCGCTGTGGCCGCAGTTGACGTAGCGTGCCTTTGGCTTTGCAGCCGCTGCTCTTGTGTGCGGGGAGCGGGGCAGACCGGACCGCGGAAGGGAGCGGGAGCTGCGGGGCTCGGAGCGGCCTGGCGGCGGCGGCCCCGCAACCGGGAAGCGGGAACGGGATGCCCTGCCTCTCGCCTCCTGCTGAGGCAAGACGGGCTGCAGGCTTCCCGAGGCGGAGCAGTGTGGCTCTGGGGACGCTGTAGTGACAAGCGGCGTTTTGCCATGTCTGCCCGTGCTGAAAGTGGGGAGGACTCTTGCAGGCTGCGCTTTGCACTTACTACTTCTCGTCCACATGTGGGCTGGATGGAGTAGGACGGCGAGCTTCTTTGGCTCATGGAGCTCGTTCTCTGCTGCGGCAGAATTTGTCGGTAGTTATAACGAACGCGGGTTTTCCTTACGTTTTCCCCCAAATGAGATGTTTGTGTGCTACATGCCGTGCATCACATGTCAGATGTGTCGGCCGAACGTGTTGCATTCAGTGTTAGAGGCTTTCTAAATAAACCAGCAAGTGTTAAGAAACAGATATGTGGTGCCTGTTCTCCTTGTTGTGTTTTAAGGGGGGAGAAGCGTTTTGTCCACTTAAGTAAAGATAAGTTTTAGGGGTTTTGACAAGCAGTGGGATAGCATCACTTTGAAAATGCTTGTCCGCAGCCGTGGTACTGTTCGAATGTACCGGTTTGTTTTGCTGCTCTTTAAACATCGAGTCCTGTGCTCCTCAAGAGTTGTGTAAGGCTTAGGTATAGGCTCTTGGCTGCGGTGTCTACTGGTATGCAGAGCCGATAGTAAATGCACCCTCCAGAATTTCTTCAATGAATCCGTGTGTCTCCGCCTCAGCCAAACCTCTATGCCAGTGGATTGGCTTTTCGGAGGCTACAGCTGTCAAAGGAGGCTCCGCGCCTTTCCCATTGTTTTTTTGTTTGTTTTTTTTTTTTTTCACTCGACTAGTGATATTAAAGGGGTCCTCTGCCTTACTGTTGTGTTTTTGTTTGGGGATACTATTTTTTTTTTTAAGCTTTTTCCCTCCCTTATTTTATAGTGCATAAAATTATTTTGCACTGTGATCAAAATCTCCAGTGCTTCCTGAAGAGTAAATTTCTACTAGAGGAACAGCAGCGTGGTATTAAGAAAGCAGTCTTGGGAGAGTAAGTTGGTTTGCCCAGTCTTCAGAGTCCACCTTGAAGCCCGGTGCTGGTGTTCAATGTCTATAAAAACATAGTGCTTTAAGGAAAAAAAAAAATATTGCGATTCTTTAATGATGTGTGTTTTAAATGAACTCATTACTGAAAAATTGATTGCTATAAGAGTTCACGCAAACTGCTTGTGGACTCTTTTTAAATGATTGTGAAAAAGATGAGATTTGTATTTCAGGAAAACTGCTTTAGTGTTCTGCTAAAATATTCTTTGTCTGAAGTTTATTTTTTTTCCTGCACTGAAAGGTGGCTATATTTGATAAATTATGATACGAAGTGGTCACTGAAACAATATGTAAATACAGTGCTAGATACCTCAACCAGACAAGATTGTTAACTGTACTGTTAATAGCTCACTTAGATTTTTGCTGTGTAGTGACAGTTTCATTCATGGGCCAGTGTTCCCAGTGTGGCACAAATAATTCTGTAATGTATATTTTTGTGGTAGTATTGTGTAAAGCTTTTTGAGGAAAGGCTTTTATGGATGGCAGTATTTAAGTACTTGAGAAATAAACAGTTTTTATTCATAGCAAATACTGCTTTGATTTGATGTGTCTTGGAAGGGCTTTTTGGGGGTAGAGAAAGACCCACACGTAAATTTCTAACATTTTTAGCGGTTGGGCCCTTCCAGCCCCTAACAGTCTGTGATTCTGTGAGTGTCTCCAGACTGGACTTCTTGCCAGGGGTGCAGCTCGTGAGAGGTGTTTGAATCATCAGAGTGGTGGAGGACTTACATTTGCTGTATATAGACACAAAGCTCATGTTCCTCTGGCCCCAGGACACTGCTTTCCTTGCTGTGCCACCCTGTGTGAAGCTTGGGTGAGACCAGGAAGCTATTGTAGTATCATGGGGTCAAATCAAGTCTTCCAGAGCTGTCTTTCACTGAACATAACTCTCTGATTACAGGTGTGAAGGTTTTAAAATCATTGAGACTGACATATTTGTGTGACCTGTTCTTTACAACGTAGCCCTGCTGCTCCAGGCACAGGATTTATTTTGCTTGTGATTAATAGTTTGTGTGTACAAAAAAGCAGAATTTGGTCCATTCATTTTTATGTGGAGTTTTACTTTTTAAGTATATAAAAATACATATATAACATTTATTAACTAGCACAGTTGTTTGGAACATAGAAGGGCTTAAAGCTTCTTGTGGGGGACACAGACTCATTGTTGCAGGATCCTAACACCTAATGTTTATCCTTCATTTCTACTATTACTGAAGTTATTTGGGCTGTGCATTAAAATGTCAGTTACTGTGTTCCCAGACCAGGCAACAATTCACATTGCTGGTCATCCCAACTGCAAAAAAGTGTCCTGCTCAGATTGCCAGTATGAACATTCTCGTTTCATTTTTCTTTTCATCTTGATGATTCTTCTATTTAATAGCTTAGAGATGTAAATCCACTCACAGCATTTTACAAATCAGCAACTCGTTCCTCTCACTTGGAGATTCCAGTTGGGAAAGAATTACCCTTCTGGTTTGTTGGATGTTTATGTTGGGAAATGTTTATAATTTACCCTGAATTAAACCTGAGAAAGAAAATTCTGTGGGTTTGGGTTTTGTTTTTAAAACGTGAGAGAGAAATATCTCTATCGAGCAAAAGAAGGAAGATGTCCTTTTGTGAGCTTCAGAAACCGAGCAGTAGCATCTAGTATTTATTTTTGTTTTTCTGATGAGTAAGAGTTGTATTTCATAACACTAGTGAATTGTTTTGGCTGGAAGGGAGAAAAGTTGCAGAATAGATAAGCTCTGGTTTTGTTTCTTATCACCTGTGTTTTTCACTTGGATGCATATTGCTGGAGCTTGCTGAGTTGCACATTTCAAAGGGAAAACCACAGTTAATGAGACAAATTCAGGCTGAATGGTTTGGGAAGTAAATTTACTTGAGTTGTTGGGGAGATAAAAGCTTGGTGGTAATTGATGATACAGGATTGCCTGGTCAAAACTATCAGGACATTAATTTCAAAATTCCTGTTTGAACATAGATTCATTTACAGTTTGGTTTGACAGCACACAACAACACTAAGGTTAGAGAGGAAAAAGTGCATGAACAGCAAGTTAAGGATGTGGTTTAACATTATGGAAATGCTGACAGAGTACAAATGAGAAGTGACTTTTATATTCAGTCCCTGAGCGATCACCTCGGGATGATCTTTCACTGATTGTTAAATATAATGTTCAGTTTTGAGTGTTGATGGAATGGAAATAATTAACCTGGTATTTTTTCTTAAGTTTTGTTCATGTTCTCTCCATCCCTTAGTTAATTCACTTTCCATTTCAACACTGAAAACTTGAAGTGTTCAGTGTCTGACTTTCAAGGCATCCTGGAGCTAGTGATGCTTCTGCACCCGTATATTAATTCTTCTGTGCAAAGGTAATGCTTCCTACTTCAACAAGTCATAGCTTTTTTTGTTCAGATTTTTTTTTTTTTCAGATATGGTGTACAGTGATATTTTTGGTGATAACAATGACCTGGAAGAGTTCAATCAGGTTGGCTTTGAAATAGGTGCATACACAGGGGAGATCATTAATAAAAGGTTGCTTTTATTTTCCCTGAAGTCGACCGTGACCCACTCCTATATGCAAGAAAATGTGAATGTATTCATAAACGTTCCTTTGGTGACTGCTGTTTATATGGTCAAAATATAGTCACTTATTAATCTTGTGCTGGGGCGGGGGGCTTCATCCTGCCTGCGTGAGCATAAACACATTGGTGTCAGCTGGGGACCTTTGCTTTTGAAAAAGTTTGATGTCTCGAAATGGTTTCAACATACTTGGAGGATTATGCATTTTTCGGTAGATGGCCTTAACTAATAGTGTCTTATTTTTTTAATAAGGAGATTAATGTAGTGGTTCACATGACAGCTAATTGTCAACATAAAGACGAGTAGTCTTGTTTGATACCAGTTCTAAATGCTGGAATTGAGTGACTCCATGCCACCAGCACGCTATCTGCAGTGAAAGGGGAGTTTGCAGTTCAGTGCTGAAATCTCCCTACTCCGCTCCAGCCATGATTTAATTTCTCTATTGGAAAGCATAAGTCTTCTAAGCTGACTTTGTATGTAGAGATGTTACAAGTAGCTGTTTTTTTTCTTCCTGATGTGGCAGTAATTATTTATACTAAGTTACTAACCATTATATTTTGATGATGATAGTATTTTGTTTTAAAGAGAGGTGAAGTTCTGTTGTTAGTTGTGCTGTCCACATCCATGACTTCTAGGAAGGTACTTAAATGAATGCAGTCAAGCGTTACAGGCTCACAGAGAAGCAGTGAGATTGGAAGTGACCTTGGAGGCCAATCTTCCTGCTCAAGAAGGACCACTTGTTGTCTGGAATCGTGTCCAGATGGCTTTTGAGTATCTCCAAGGTAGGAAGCATCAAATGTATGAAGACTTAGTTAAGCTGTTGATCAGAAGTACCTGGCCGATGCTGATGCACTCAACCTTGAATTTAAAGCATAAATGTACATAAGCGACTCTCCATATGGACAGAACCTACTCCACCCTGAGACTTGTATGTCAGATGTGCATTCATAACCTGTGGTTGAACCCTCAAAGTTGCTCACGAATGAGTGGCTTTGTAAAACAAGAAGGCAGGGGTATAAAATAGGAGGACAGCAAAGGACTACTTCACTTCAAACCAAGCAAGTAGTTCTGTAAAACAAAAATCTCAAAAAGGCTTTATGAAAGTCTAAGAAAGAGACTCAAACAGCTTGAACTTGCATACCAAACTAAGTGACAACAGACTTTCCTTGGGAAGAAGATTGGGTTTGTTTGGTTAGAGTCAACTGGCTTATGTGTTAGGGAGATGTAATTCCCAGTAGATTTCCCAGTTTTAGTTCAGCACCTGTATTTATTTACTTATTTGGTGTATGTTTGGACCCTGCTGGCATTACTGAGGTCGGTTTGGTAGCAGGTGACTTAATGCTGTGTTGTAATCTTTATTCATAGGTTATAAACTTCAGCTCTATTTACAAGGCCTCTTCCCCTGCCTTGAGGTCCTGTATTTTTATCCCTCCCTTTGTGACCCATTGCATCACGCACCTTTCAGCTCAGTTTCTCAGCCATTATTTAAACTGTGATCTTCTATCCTTCTGTGCTTTCACATAAAAACTACTTCTGTGGCTAAGAGAAACTTCCTTTCAGTCCTCTGCTTTTACTTTATGTCCCATGAGGTTAGCTCAGAGTTAACGCTGAGGTGGTTGAGTTGCTTCGGTACTGCATAAGGGATGAAAACAAGTCGTGGATGAACGTGGACCCCGTCTAAATGCTGGAGTAGCTGAAGATAGTTAATTGGTGAGCTGTTAAACCAACTAGCTTTTGGTTTAATATGTTCTGGCTGCATTTATGTGACTGAAGGTAAACAATACAAAGGTTTTCTCTTAAGTTTCAAACTCAAGGTATTTACCACATTAGTACCTCTCAGCTCACCTGGAACAACTGCCTGTGAGTACAGGCTTAACCTGGAATGCTTGTCGAGTGTACTCTCAAGATACAGCTAAGGCAGAGCTAGTAGGGACGGTCTGATTTTTGGAGTACTGGGGCCCATCTAACTCAGGGGTGAGAGGTGAAAGCCCACCATGGAGAAGTTCAGCAAGTAGTGGGGATAGAAGATTGAGAATGGAGAAGCGCGAGTCTCCTCTTGGTGTCATCCTGAGGTCAGATGGGTTTAGCCATATCTTGAGTCCACACACTTAGTTTAGATAAAGTTGTGGTTTTGCTGCAGGCTAGAGTCTGTGCGTGGGGTCAGTTAACACCAGTCCATGAAAGCAAGCTGCCCTAACTTGTTTGGGTGCTTGAGCACAGCCGAGAACAATGGTATCTGCATGGACCTTAATTGGGAGTTACACCTCAATTCATTATGCAGGAACTTTCCCTTATAGGCAGCTTCCCTCAGGATGAGGTGTAATTTTGTGATGAAAGCTTATGCAGATTGCTAAACGTTCTCTTCTCTGTGCTCTGTCACTCAATCCTGGAACAGCTCAAATGCAGGCAACAATTTTTTTTTCCTTTTCATTCAATTCAAGAAATTTTTGGAAAGAAATACCTCAGACAGCTTCAGTTTTGCCTTGAATTACATGGTTCCAGGTTTCATGTTCTCCTTGCCTGGCAAGATTGAAACAACAGTCAGCTTCTTAGAGGTTCTATATTGACCAAGATCATTTGGGATGGATGCCCTGTTTGAATAACTGAGATCAACAGGCCTTAAATCTGGTTATATTAATCTTGGTATTAATTATTTTTCATGAGAGATCATTTTGATTGGTGCTGGACATTCAGAAGGTCGTTTGTTTTACCCACACAGTTAACAAATTATGCCTTGTTGATACTACTATGAAAAGTTTGATGTATTAACATATTCTAATTGTTCAACTTCTGAAAGATAAACCCCACATTTAATATTTAGATAAATGATAGTTAAACCATAGGTGTCCCCCAAGCCCATTGGTGGTGAGGATTTGTTGGAAAACTGAAATTCCTGTAACAAGCAGAGAAGAACTGAACCAGAGCTGAACTACTGGAGTGGGATGTAGAGAAAATAATCTTCTGTCATCACTTGCAGTTTCAAAATAGATTGTCATAATTGTGCATTTAATGTTGACTTGTTTAGAGTCAAAGAAATATCTTCTAATATGCATGTTACAGTTCAAATTTTAATCCATTTTGCAAATCCCTACTCGTTAATATCTAATGATCCCTGCACGCCGTGGCTGAAGGTGTTGGCCTAAAACACTGCCCTTGTTCATTACACAAGTGCTCTAAATATAATAGCGTAACTTTGCAGGAAGAAAAGTCTGAATTCTTATTTCTCTTAATGTTCTTTGGTGCAGTTCTATTTGTAATTTAATGCTTTTACACCAAACAGAAACCTAATTGTTTAAGGTAAAAGGAGAGATCACCACTCTTGAGTGTCATTTTGGAATTTATTTTTTTTAACCCCTTACTTCATCAGACATAAACCAACAAAGAAAAGTTTGGAGTAAGAATTTGGGACTTCATTATACAAATATGCGTTTGGTCTGTTGCTGTTTTCAGTACATGTTTCAGAGTGGAAAGATTGGGTGAGCTGATACCAGGGTGTGTCCTCTAAGTTACATGGCAAAGAGAAGTGCCATCCCCCACCAGTATGTGTATGAAGACAAAACTGGGTTGCATTTGTCCAGTGCATTTACTTCTCTGGTCTTTGTTGCCCTCAGCACCTCTGCAATACCTGCTTCAGCAAGCGTTCTCTGTAAAGGATTTTCTTGTTTATTTCGTCCTCTACTGGGAGAAGTAAGAGCTTAAACCAGCTGCCTTGCGAGGCCATTCTCCAACTGCTTAGATGTCATTTTTCTATCAGTTTCCCTTATCGGCAAACTACCCTCTCATGTCCCTGAGACACACAGAGTAGTTTCGGTGTCAGTTCTTTGCCAGCATATTTATAGATGCTTATTCCTCCCCCTGTGTGTGTTTTTTGTTTGGGTTTTTTTTTTTTTTTCCCTTTGTTGATTAGATTTCTAATTTGATTTTCTTGGCATTTTTGCCATTTTTATGGCTTCAACTCACGCTTTTTACCATTTGACTTAGAGTTGCACAATGAAAACCATTTGTACTTTGGGGCATCCTGGTGGTGCCCAAATCCCCTGTGATAAACTTAGGTGGAAGCAAAATGCTGGATGCCTTGCAGTATATTTCTGCTTGGTTCATCAGGTTTCATCACAGGACGTTAGTTTTAAAACCTGCAAAATACAAACTCAGATATTCCCTGTGCACCTCTGTGAAATACAAATCCACACTGAGAACTTTGGATCTTATTCCTGGAAGGAAGTGTTACACGCAAGTCAGAATGCATAGTGCAGTAAGAGGGACAGGTGCTATCAGTAGCTTGTTCTTGAATGTCAAATGCTTTTAGTGCACATCTTTCATTGAAGCAGCTATACACATCCACGCTTCGTGATCTTCCACTGCTGTGACCAGCTGTTAGGCTTCTGATGGGTGCCAACAAAATCAAGGCCCCAAATAGCTTGTGTGGCATGAGTGAGAACTGCTGTTCTGAAAGGCCAGATCTTTAAGGTAACAGTTTCTTTGCTAACAGATAAATACAGAGTAAGCAGCCTCAGATGTCTTAGCCCAGTGAGGATCTTCAAGTGAGAATTCTCTGCTGGGACCAGAAGCAGTGGGTGTCCTTAGGAAGTTGTTGGGTAACACAAATCTTTGATTGTAGGATGAAAGGAGGCAGCAGCTGATCTGTGCTACCTTTCCCTGGTCTTTGTGGCTTCCTGGCAGGGAGACAGATCCCACAGGGAGCTGTTACCAGCTTCACTGCAAGGATTTTCAGTCCCTTCCTTCCTGGTGACTCTTGGCCTCTTCTTCAAGGAGCATGGTTTTGTGACTCATGGTCTCAAGGAGGTTTCCATGTGCGGAGGCAGGAATAAGAGTCCAGGTTCTGTGTATAATATTGTATTTAATTACAGGGTAATCTGGGCATTGTGGAATCTCAACCTCATAAAATACATTGTCAGGTTAATTACATGAAAAGTAAGAGACAATATTTATGTATGTAGACATGTGTCTACCTTTCCATCCCACTTTGTCCAACTTGGGACACTCAAGTTATGCTGACCAAGGCAGACTGTAAAGAAAATAAAGAAGGAATAGCTCAGATGCAATTGGTTAATTTGTAGTGTGTGAGACAAACCATACAAATGTATCACACAGAACCAGACCATGACTAATTTCTATGTCTTTTGAGTAGATCTTAGAGTATTTAAATAGATTTTCTCAAAGGCATCTTAGGGAGAAAAGGTCCTACTTTTAAGGAAATACATTTCTCTTAAAGTACATTACTTTTGGAAAGGTTGGCTAACTTTAAGCAATTCAATTTTATTCTCACAAGAATTGTACTTTCAATAATTGATATTCATGTTTGGGCAAACAAAACTCTTATAATAGTAACTTTAAAATACAGTACTCTAGTTGGTTGGGTTTTTTCTGACGTGCCATGAGCTGTCAGTTTTGTGTCACTGGCATGTTCTAAACAGCAATCAATCATCATGTGTAGGAATGAGATTGCTTGTGTTTTCATGCATCAAGAGCAGCGTGGCCAGCAGGGCAAGGGAGGTGATTCTACCCCTTTACTCTTCTCGCCTCAGACCCCATCTGGAGTCCTGTGTGCAGTTCTGGAACCCCCAGCACAGGAAGGACATGGAAGTGTTGGAGCCAGTTCAGAGGAGGCCCTGAGGATGCTCAGAGGGCTGCAGCAGCTCTGCTATAAGTACAGGCTGAGAGAGTTGGGGCTCTGCAGCCTGGAGAAGAGAAGGCTTCCAGGAGACCTTAGAGTAGCCTTCCAGGATCTGAAGGGGGCTCCAGGAAGGCTGGGGAGGGACTATTGACAAGGTCTTGTAATGCCAGGACAAGGGGCAATGGGTTTGAACTGGCAGAGGGGAGATTTAGACTGGATGTTAGCAGGGAGTTCTTTGCAGTGAGGGTGGTGAGGTGCTGGCACAGGCTTCCCAGGGAGGTTGTGGCTGCTCCCTCCCTGAAAGTGTTGAAGACCAGGTTGGAGGAGGCCTTGAGTGATAGATCATAGATTCTATGATTCTATAACCTATGTAGTGAGGAAAAATTGTGAGACATCCCAAGCACAATAGCAATCATAGAATGGTAAGGTTGGAAGGGACCTCAAGGATCATCTGGTTCCAACCCCCTGCCATAGGCAGGGACACCTCCCACTAGTGCAGGTTGACTGAAATCACTTCACTTTGTCTGCATTAAACTTATTTAGGGATTAAAAAAATACTTTTATGATGTTTGGGTTTTGGGTTTTTTTTTGTGCTGCAAAGTTAACGAAAGGAACAAAAAATATGGGGATATTCTCTGGCCATCTCACTTCCCGTGTATCTCCATCAGTGTCTCAGGGGCTCATTTCTACTCTTTCCTAGCCTGCCTCTAGTTGCTTTGTAGTACTTAAATTGACTTTAGTCAGACTGCCAGAGGGGAAATGAAGAAATTTATTGGCATTATTTTGGGGCAAAGTGGATTTTCCTTCCTTTAGATCCACAGCTCCTATGTAGCCGTATCTATCTAGGCAGAAATGTCACTGAAGAGTGTTGGGCTCAGTTAGGTGGCTCTTCTTTTGTGTTATTTCAGTCCACTTCGGCATTCTTGAGATAACATTGAGGTGATTTGACTGTAATTGGATGACTTGTATGTAAAACAGTGAGAGAATGGCTTGGCTTTGGCTTGTAGGTAGCACTAGCAGTGTTTGCAGAACTGGAAAATGTAAGGCAGGAAAGCTTTGGGTTGCTGTTCTGTTGTCTCAGTCTGAGTATTAGTTCACTCACTTCTGTAACAACAGAATGACTTTAGAGTGGCAAATAATGAACTCTTAACCATTCCAAGGACTTTGATTATTTACTTATTTTTCAGGATTGAGTGGCATAGCTTGATTTGCTTTGCCATCACCTCCTTCATAGTCATCTCTAACAACAGCCCACCATTAGTATGTTATTTTTGTGGCCTGTAGTAATGTCAGCAGCACAGAAGGCAAGTGTGTGGCAGGTGGTTCTTGTGATGATTTAAAGAACAGGGTGGGGGTATCACGTTGGGAAAACCTGATTTAAAAGAAAAAAAAAAAAAGAAAAGAAAAGGTGAAACTAAGAAATGGTTCCATGAGGGTCATCTTCAGCTTCATTCCAGCCAGTGTCAGAAACCTCTTGGGGCAAGCGGGAGGAGTTTCAGTTCCCTACAGGAACTTCGCTTTGGGGTTGATGGTTTGCATCCAGCATGGGAATTTTTGTTGTTTGTCCAGCTCCCCGTGTCACGTCATAACTACTACAGCCTTTCAAGGGGACACCATGAGCTAAGAGGAGACTTGGTTTGATTGCTGAGTGGATTAACTCTAGTAGAAAGAAAAAAAACATAATCAACTTTGCTAATTCTTGAAAACACTTGCTTGCAAAATAAATTGGAAACGAGGCAGTGAGTTTCTCCTAAGATAACCCTTGCTGTCTCTGGGGTGGAAAGTCCTGCCCTATGTATGACTCCATATTTCAGTTAACTGCTTGTTATCCCAGGGCAGAGGGAGAGGAAAGGAAGGAAAAGGCTGTAATGGCTTCCCTTTCTGTTTTGCTCTTTTCCCTCTTAAGCCTTTCAGCTGACTAGATCTGCATTCATTTCTGATAAGGCAAGAGTTGATCATACTTCAGGTGATTGGTCATAATTCTGTTTATACAAAAAACCACCACCTTTTCCCATTGAGCTGACAACACCTTAGGAAGAGATTCATCCCATTCGTGTTCTGCAGACAAAAATGATTGACTCTTGATGGAAAACCTCAAGCTCATTCTGCTCTGAGGAGGATCAGTATTCATGGGCTGTGGTTTTTGTGGCAGTTAAGGATTGAAAGGGTTAACCTCAGAAGAAAACGAAAGATGATGCTTGAGTTTACCCTTTTGTCTTGGAAATCTTTGAGGGAGTAGATAGGGTTGTGGCTTCGGATGGGGGAGAGGCTTTAGATCAAAGTGGCTTTTGAACTTTATGATGCTTTGCCTTGTCAGCAGGTGTTGCTGGCTGTGGTTCAGACTTTGCAAAATGTCTGAACATTTCAGATGAAAATCCTGTACTCCTTGTTTCTGAATGTCCATGTTAACTATAAAAACAATTTGTTAAATTTTATTTCCACATTTGAAGATAATGTTAAGCAAGTAGGATCTCTAGGCTTTAGTTAGTTTGATATGTGTGCTTTGTTTTAATTCCCTGCTTGTTTGCAGGTCAGTTAGAAGGCTGACTCAAGGTTGGCCCAGAAATAGCTTATTTTGAGTAAGTAAAACTGTTAATAAATCCACTTTCCTCTTTCACGGTGCTTACAGTGGAGTACTGTGAAGCTAAGGCCATGGATCTTGTCGTGTTTCCTTTAACTCTTCAGAGAGAGCACTGTGGAGGATGGCAACAGGGAGCTTAAAGGGTAGGGAAAAAAACAAAATGGTCTGTAAGATCCAAGTCCTCTGGTTTGCAGCAGTGGAATAAAAAGGAACAAATTGGTAAATCTGGTTCTCATGGATTACAGTAATGTTCAGTGTCAATCATTGTTAAAGCTCAGCAAAAATAATCTATAGGAGAATATTGGCTGTTAACTTACAACAGTTATTAAACTCTCTTTCTTAAACTCCCAGATAGGCAGTTCAGAAGGAGCACAAAATCTGTGGTGTTTCAGGATTGAGAGCACACAGCAGTGAGGATGTCTCTGATCTGGACTTTGCATCTGGTTCTGAATGTGCACAACCAAACCTAACTATTTATAGGTAACAGCGTTGTAGGATTTCTTTGTTTTCTCCCTTCTGAGAAAAAAATAAAGCAAGAATAAAATCAAGCCCAAGTCCAGGCGGGGTAGAGAATGGGCACAGAGCAGTGATGAGGAGAAGGGGTGCTGGTGGTTGCAAAGCTGGACATGAGCCAGCACTGTGCACACCCAACCCCATTGTGTCCTTGACTGATTCCCAGCAGCATGGACAGTAGGGACAGGAAGGGGATTCTGCTCCTCTGCTGTACTCTGCTGAGACCACACCTACGGTACCAAGCCCAGTTCTGGAGACCTCAGCACAGCAGAGACAGCCACCTGTTGGAGCGGGGCCAGAGTAGGCCACAGCAATGCTGGGAGGGCTGGAAGGGCTCTGCTGTGAAGCCAGGCTCAGGGATTTGTGTGTTTTCAGTCCAGGAGAAGAGAAGGCTCCAGAGAGACCTTAGAACAGCCTTTCAGTATTGGAAGGAGTTTACAGGAGAGCTGGAGAGAGATATGTTTTACAGAGTGGCAGGATGAGGGGTAATGGCTTCAAACTGGAAGAAACTCAATTTAGATGAGACATTAGCAAGAAAATCTTCCCCATGAGGATGGTGAGGCTTTGACCCAGGTTATCCAGAGAAGTTCTAGAGGTGTCAATTCTGAGGGGTGTTCAGAGGCAGCTTGGATGGGGTCTTGAGCAACCTGACTTAGTAGGATGTGTCCCTACCTATGGCAGGGGTTTGGAACTCTGTCTTTAATGTCTCTTCCAACCCAAACCATTCAGTGGTTTGCAGTGTTTCAGTAGATTTAGAGAGGTGATTTCAGTTCTCATTCTGGACTGAAGCTGATACTTTGTCAGCCATGCTGTGAGTGGTGTCGCGTCATTCGGCTTGAAGCTTGGAAGGTGGTGGTGTGAGGCTAGTAGGTGCTGTGTACTCTTCCTTGCTGCTCCACGTGGAATGAGTGAATTTGTACTGGCAGGGCAGGCTGCCCCCAGCAGGGAAAACCTTCTGGATTATGTAAAGCCAGGGGCTTTAGCGGTTTACTGTAAACTCCTGTCATTGTGGTGGTTGTACAGTGAAGGTACCTTCATGGCTGAAGTGCATCTGGAGTGATGAATCTCACTGGGAGGACAGTTCTGTTTAAATGTGTAAATACACTAAAGCAGCAGCATTACATACACTAAACATTGAGATGTTTCTAACTCTGCTGTTAGCTGAAGAAATAGTCCAATCTAGGCTGTGCTTGTTTGACTTTTTTAGTGCAAAAGGCTTGGATGTGCTTTTTAGGGAGTTAGTGGGTAATGTCCCTTTGACAGGTACTCCTTTTTATTCCCATGGCAGCACGTTCTGTTTGCCATCAGCTCTGGTTTCTCCTCTTGGTCGGTTATTTCATATGAGATCTTTTTATCTTTCCTACTTCAGAAACAAGTGCAAGTTAAAATATAGTGAATTTGCTTCAAACTAATACAAAAGGTGGAAAATAGACAAAAAGCTGTGTGGCTATACCACTTATTAAAACTGTCTTTAAAAATGCCTTTTGAGGTGTAACAATGCTGGGTTAGACCAGATTTTATGTAAAAATGTTCAGTTTGTTCAACCAGAACTGTTTTAGGAGTTAACATTTATAGTTTTCTTAACTTCACGTTCAACAGAAAGTTTTATTCTCCCCCCAATTAAAACTATTACTTGGCTTATCTCTCTCTTTTGAAGCTCTTAATATTTTTGATGAGTGATGGTAGTAGTGTTAAGACTTTTCTACTTGAAAGCTGCCTGATGGCTGGAAGGTTTTTTATAGTCAAGTGAGTACTCACACCTATTGTCAGCTTTTCCTTGGGAACTCTGCACACTCACCAACCCTGTTGCCAAACCTGAGAATGGGAATTACTCATCTGTGCGGTTTAAAGGACCATGCAGCCAAGAGGTGCTTGGAAATTTGGTTGTTCTGTGCTCTGCTTCACTACTTTTTCTACAAGTTAAACTTGATTTGCCCATTCCTTACCAAAGTCTCTGGACTAGAGTTGTTCCTCCAGAAGTTATTTAATCTTGTTTTAAGAGAGTGTGTGGGTTTGTTTTATTTTGAGGGTGTGGTGAGGAACCAGAAGTTGTTCCACTTCAGTTGGTTGGCTGGGTAAGGAACGCATCTTCAGCACATTTGTCAGTGATGCTGCATTAGGAGTGGTTGGCTTGCCAGCAGCAGAGCGTCTCTCTTTAGGGATGCTGAGGAATGTGAGGGTTGTTCTATCCAAAATGCTGTGAAGTTGACTTAGAAGTGCTCAGCTTCTGTACCTTCGGCGGAATATCAGTGCTGTGTGATGGAACTGCCTGACTGATGAGCAGTGCTTATGGGCCATCAGTGTGCACAGTGTGTGACTGAGGCATGCTGTAGATTTGGCTATGATAGGAAGAATGTGGCTACAAGATGGGAAGTTGTGATGCTCTACCACTTGTCACTGGTGAGGCTACTCTGGAATCATGTGGGTTGGAAACTCTGAAAGGTTGGACGAGGCCTTGAGTGACTTGCACTAGTTGGAGGTGTCCCTACCTATGGCAGGGCGTTTGAACTAGGTGATCCTTGAGACCCTTTCCAATCTTACCATTCTATAAAATCATTGAGTCCAACTCTTATCTCAGTAGTGCCAGGTCCACCACTAAATCATATCCANGGGGATGGTGACTTCACCACTTCTCTGGGCATCCTGTTCCACTGTTTAACCACTCTTTCAGTGAAGAAATTGTTCCTCGTATCCCACCTAAACCTCCCTGTCACGACTTGAGGCCGTTTCTTTTTGTCCTATTGCTTGTTACTTGGAAGAAAAGACCAAGTCCCACCTGTCTCCAACCTCCTTTCAGGGACTTAGAGAGTGAGAATGTCTCCTTTCAGCCTCCTTTGTTCAGGCTTAACAACTGCAGTTGGGTCACTTAAGCTCTAGATTCTTCACCAACTTAATTGGTCCCCTTAACTCTCTCTTATTATTCAGCTTTCCCCAGATTTCTGAAAGATGTTGAGAAACCCTAAGCTAAGGATCAGTGGGCTGCCAGAGTGGCTTAGATACTCACTACTCTAAGGAGAAGTGAGGGAACTGCTCTTCATATAATCATAGGATGTTTTGAATATTAGAAGGAATCTTAAAAATCTTACAGTTCCAACCCCCCTGCTGTGGGCAGGGACATCTTCCAGTACATCAGGGTCCTCCAGGCCTTATCCAGCCTGGCCGTGAACACCTCCATGGAGGGGTTATTTCTATTTACTTTGCCGAAGAGGGTGAGTACAGCGCTGGAAGAAGTTGCTCAGAGTGGCTTAGAAACTGGAGGTTTTCAGGACTTCAGGAAGTCATGGCCAGCTTGTTTAGTGTTGGAGATTGTGGTTTCCTACAATCCCCAGTTTCCTGAAGTCCTTCCTAATAGCATTTCTGCGGTGTTAATTGTTAGGGGACATCTGAAGGCGCATCATCTGAAAGCAGCAAAGTAATGAAACAAATTCTGTTTTAGTTGAGCTACCTACTCAGTGCTGCAGAGCTCTCCAAGACACATTTTAACAGTGGAGTGACAGATTTGCTCAGTGTGTAGTAACTTGAGCAGATCGCACCAGATATTGCATGCTTGTCTTAATTCTAATAGTGTTCACTTGGGAGCCTGATGGTTTGATTTAATGTCGCTTCATCTGCTACAGGAGATTCCCAAAGCTGCTCTTCCAGTCACTCATTTGTTACATTCTAATTTTGTAGAAGTTGCATCATTTGTGTTTCTGCAAGATCTTAATATTTAAGAGAGTGTAATTTATTCAGTGTGATTTACATTGTTCTAAAGATTTGTTTTCCTTCACTATCCTGTTTTTAAGTAAACTTCTGTAGAATTAAAGAGAAATTGTGTTCTTGGGAGAATTTGTCAGTAGTACAGATCTCTATGTGCCAGGCTACCACATCATGCCTGACCTCTTATGACCCAGGATAGTCACTGGGGTCAGACATGGGGATGGGGACTGCAGAAGGCCCAAGCAGGAGGTGGAGTAACAAAATTTGGGGTTTTTTTGTTCAAAACATACCCATCTTCCAGCAGTCATGTTGGAATGGTTAGAGGATAAACAAGCCCCTGCAGTAGGTAAGGTTGTGTAGATCTGTGACAGAACTGAGCTTGATTTTTGAGGTTTATATTCTGCTCTGTCATCCTCCCTCCCCTCAAATTTTGGAAACTGGGGATGGAGAGAACAGTGAAAGGAGAAGGGTACTTTGAAGTTCCTAGTTCTGCTAGGGACTAGAGTTAATTTGCAGTAGACTGCAGTCTACTACTCAGGTGGAGAGCTCATGACTTCCACAAGTAAATGGCTGTGGCAATTGCAGATCTCATCCTGGTGAAGACTTCCCCTCTTCCTCTTTGCTGAACACACAGAAGGCAGCATGTGCCAACTTGTCTATTTGGAGCCTTAGCGTGAGACAGTTTTGTGGTGGTTTAAATGGTCACAGGGGATCTGAAGCCTACACATACACTATGGAGCTGCAAGCTTCTAGTAGTAGGAGAGAGGTTGATTCCAGGATTCTGAAAGGTCTTTCCAACTGAGATGATTGTGTGGTATACCAGGCTCCTCCCATTGCTGGTCAGTCTGTGTTGGTGTTCTGCAGGCTGTGCTGAGGTGATCCCTAGACAGTAGCGTGAGTGATTATGAGAAAGCTTGGAGAGAAAAGCCACAGGGTAGTGCTAACTTGCAGTAGGTGAGTTTCACTGAGTTAATGAAAATTCTGTGTGAAAAAGTCTTTGTAAGTTAATATGCTTGTTGTGATCTGAGTTCTTGAAATGATTCTGTAGCAGTTGATTCCTGTTATGTAAGAATAAAATGAAGTGATACCTGTTGAGGGAGTGCTTGCTTGTCAAATGTTGCTTCATGAGTACTGCTCTTTCTCTTGCTCTCAACCAGCTAAACTTCTAAAACAGGCCAGTAAGAACTGCTGGGTAGACAGGAGTGGTAAAATTAGTTATTCTTTTGATTCAAAGCTGTTACTTCTAATACTTTAAAGGGCTTACTGTGCATCTGTTAACTGATCTTGCATATATTTTCTCTATGACAGGTTTTGATGGGCTTGGCTTACACCAGGCCTAGTTTTATTCTGTGGTGGTTTTGTGTAGTTTGACTCTTTCCCAGTCTGGTAGAAGGTGTGGGCTGCTGACTGAACAAAAGGCTCTCTTCATCTGTTTGTAGTCATGCCTTGCAGTCACTGCAGCTCAGAGATTCCCATCAGTTAGGAACCCCACGGTACAGTAAATGATGGAGAACGCATCTTCGCCTCTCACTAAGCTGGAAGCAAGCATCCCCCTGTCCTCTGAAGTACAGCAAAACTCCAGCTCTTTTATCTGGGGTCTACTGTAGAACACCACAAAAAGAGTGTGAGAAAAGAATGACCTGCCTTTGTATGCGCTTCTGTGTACTGATACCTAAATAAAACTCTTCCGTTTCCTCTTGCAGGAACATCATCTGCAACGGGCAATCTCGGCACAGCAAGTGTTCAGAGAAAAGAAGGAGAGCATGGTGATCCCGGTCCCTGAAGCAGAGAGCAATGTCAACTACTACAATCGCTTGTACAAAGGAGAGTTTAAGCAACCAAAGCAGTTCATTCACATTCAGCGTAAGTTAACTGATGCTGCTTTTCTTCTTCCCCGCCTCCTCGTTTCAAATGGGCAATCTTCAAACAGTCTTGAGAGCAAAGTTGCCTCCAGTATTCAAGGTTGAAGGTGAATGTGAGGTTTATTCGTGCTCTCTCTGTTGCTGGGACTCAGTGCTGATACTGCACCTCCATGTGCAGTAGTTGGCCAACCTTGGTCCTCTGGTGTTGTTGCTCCAACCAGTTGTCTTTCTTATGATTCTGTTTTTTCCTCATTCTAAGACGGAAAAGCTGAACCAGCCTAGCTGCTTATGCTAATGGAGGGAGTGGTAGAGGGGTTGTCTGGCTTGCTGTGTGGGTCTGGAATGGTTGTGAACTCAAATGTTCTCTATCAACGGAGACCAGTGAAATGGAAAAGTTTTTGTAATGATGCCAGCTTCATCTCTGGATTAATTGTAACACTCTTTTTGTTGATACTCTGTTGGCAAGTGACACACCCTTGTTCGCTGGTTCCTTGGCATACAGATAGTGTTCGTCCTCTGCACCAGGTGGTTCTAGAAGGTTATTTTGTCACTGACTTCCCCCAGGAGCTATCTTTGTAGCAAAACTTTAGATTTAATCATGACAGTGACTTGTCACTCCCTGTGATAAAAGGAAAAGTCAGTCCTGGTCTCTGAGTGAAAACTTTTTGTATCACTGGTTCCTGGTTTCACTTCTTAGTTGTATTGGAAAGACAGGGGTTTGCTAAAAAGCACTTTGAGTAGAAGTGTGGTCCTTGTTGTTAGTTTGGGGGGTTGTGCCCAGTAGTGATCTTACTGAGCTAGTTGTTCCTCGCACAAGAGGCTCTTGAACTTCATGTGGATTTGAGCAGAGAAAACATTTGCTGTTTGTGTGCCTTCTGTTTCTTAGAACTGAAATCGAAGCTGGGCACAGATTCTTAAGCCCAAACCCAGCTGTATATTGAAGACTTTGCATCATTTCTCACCAGCATGGTTGAGTCTCCTGATTTTTCCCCTATGTATTTACAAAAAATGAGAGATTTCTATTGGAAAAAAAGTGTTCTGTGATACATTAGAGAACCTACTGGTAATGTGGGAAATGAGCTAAAGGAAATGAAGTGTTTCTGTCCTTAATAGAAGAAACAAAGCTGCAAGAAAGGCGGGTTGAATTAATTAACAGAAATGAAGCTGCTGAATGAGGAATGTATTTTGTTCTTTTCTTTGTTGGCCATTGCCAGCAATGCTGTAAATATTGTTAATAAATATGTCTAAAAGTGCTAAATACACTATGCCAAAATACTCTTTGTCTTGTTGACACTCGCAGTCTTCCTGGACAGAATTACAGAAGGTATTTGAACTGAAGATAAACATCAGATACTGGTCCAAGATAATTTTTCCCATATACTCTGGAGTAGGTGTGATTACAAGACAGCTTTATACTCCATAAACTACTTAGAAATTCTGGTTTAATGATAAAAGCACAAAGAGTGTCAGTACTAACTTCGGTCAGGGAAATTAAGTAAACTGCCAGATGCCAAGAGGTCACATACTGTAGTCTGTACTTACTGGTGGTTATTTCTAGAATACTGTGTTTTGTTGTTCAGCTAGTAGCCAAAGATTTTAATATTTTTAACTGCTGATACAATTCTTTTATTAGACTAGCAGTTTCAAGCAGAGAAAAGTTAATTTCTTTGAGATATGGAATTTGTGAAGAGGGGTAGTTCCAGGTGTTAAATTACTTAGGCAGCACCAATTTGGGTGGCTTGGAATTGAATATAAGTAAATTCTTGAGTTATTCTAGTTACTCCAGTATGCTTAACAGTTTTCCATGAATATTGGAAATAATAAAAGTGGAGCAAACCCCCCATTGTTAGTGTCTGTCAATTTTACCCATCTGTATAGGACAGGTAATGAAACCAAGTTAATGTATCATCCTAACTGGCACTGTTAGAGTGCTCAAGCAGAGTTCAAATAATCTTCATGAAGTTGTGTGGGATGAACTGGAGTCACTGGTCACTCTCGAAATTAAACCCAAGAAGCCAGTGTTCTCCTGGGGTGCATTAAGAAGAGTGTGACCAGCAGGTCAAGGGAGAGTCTCCTCCTTCTCTGCTCTGTCCCAGCAAGGCCACATCTGGAGTGCTGGGCTCCCCAGTTCAAGAGAGACAGGGAACTACTAGAGAGTCCACTGGAGGCTATGAAGATGCTGAGGGGCCTGAAGCATCTCTGAGGAGGAAAGGCTGAGAGACCTGGGTCTGGCTGGCCTGGAGGAGAGCAGCCTGAGAGAGGATCTTCTCAAAGCTCAGCTAGACTTAGAGGATGGAGAGGAGGAGGATGGGGACAAACCCTTTTCATTGATACTTAACCACGGAACAGCTGACAGTGAGCACTAACTGGAATCCAGGAGGTTCCATCTGAAGATGAGAAGGAACTAATTCTTTAGTGAGGGTGGGAGAGCCCATGAGCAGACTGCTCAACCTGCTTGTGGAGTTGTCTTCTCTGGAGAGAAGACATTGTGATCCTGGGAAATCTGCTGTAGGTGCCCCTGTTTAGCAGGGAGGTTAAACTGGATGATCCCCAGAGGTCCCTTCCAACCTCCTCCATGCTGGGATTTTGTATGTACTTCATGTAATTGAGAGTTGGCTATTTTAATGTCATCAAGAGTTCAACATTCTTAGACAATCTGTTGAGGCTGTGGACTTTCAGCTTTGCTGTGTAAAACAGGTATTTGCATAGTACCTCTCCTCCTGAACTATTTGCGTGCAGGCAGGAGGTGCTGGAAGTTCTGTTCCAGGTGGGAATTGGCACTGAGGTGGTGTTGTGCTGCTTTGTGACAGCTTTGGTTATAACTACTGTGATGTGATTCTTCATTCTTTTATGGTCAGCACAGATATATCTTCTGCCAGCAGGATCAACGGTGCTTGCTCCTTTCTCAGTGCCAGGGCCGTTCTGGTGGCATTTGTGTTCACAAGTGAGCTATCTCTGAGATAGGATCTGGCAGAGAGCTTATCTTTTGTGTTTTGGTTAGATCAACCTCTGTATTTATCAGTTTTCTCTCTTGGTTCAGTACATGATTGCTGGTGTTGGCATAGATAAGATGGCAGGAATGTGGCTTGCTCGAGGGAAGCTGGTGGAACCACTTGTCTCTGTGGTAACTCACGCCTCTGTCAGCTTCAAATGACTCTGGAACCACAGCTTTAATTTAGTTAGCCAAATGAAATTAGTTAAGTTAAACCCAATTTCGTGTAGCTTAAGTTAAAAACAAATTGCATTTCTGTAAGTTAATGTAAGCTCAGCTCCTACGGGAGCTCGAGTAAACAAAAGCAAATCCCTTCTGACAGGCACTGCCTTGGGGAGTGGTCACAGTGGCAGAGGATGTAAACTAGGAGGTTGGTTTTGTAGCAGCAATTATCAACAGGGAGCTCTGAGCATTCATGCCAGGTAAACTTCAGTGGCAGGATCAGCCAGGCCCCATCCTACTGCGCTGTAGAAACATGTGAAGTGGAGAAATGCACAAGTTTTGGAGCAGGAAAGCTAGGACTCATCTGTCAGTCGTAAACACCTCCCAAGAATTCCCTGGAGGAAGAGATTTGGGTGAACTATCAGTCTGGTTGTTTTCCAGACGGCTAACTAGTAGCAGGTCATCTGAAATACAGTGCTCTCTCTGGCTGGAACCAGTTCTTCAGCAGCTCTTGCAGGCATGAGTGAGCAGTTGCATCTGTTGCTATGGCAGGGGCAGGAGTAGGAGCAGAGGGTGGTGATGGATGGTTCTGTCACTCAGCACATAAACCACCTGTGTCTTGTGATGGCTTTTGAAGCCAGCAAACTGCCATGGTAGAGGCCAGCTCCAGGGTGAGAAATGGCTTTTTTCTGGGATCAGCAGAGTTTTCTCAATGCTTGGGAAAAGATGAAAACTGGAGATTAGGATACTACTGCTGAAATAGTTTCAGAGAGCAGTGATAAGACAAACTTCGACTGTCCCATATGTGTAGAGAACTAGCTTGGGGTTGATGAACTCTTTATGGCTGCAGAAATGGAAGAGTGGTAACCTTCCATTTCCTGAGAGTCAGCCTTTCATGTTTGCATTGGAACAAGAGGTAGAAGACCAGTATTGCTGCCATAGCTTCAAGGTCACTTACCTGCAGCCTCCCTGTAAACTCCTCTGGTTTGGAAATGAACTGTATTGATAACTACAACTCATGACACATGGCATGAGAAACACTGCTAGCAGAAGAGGAGCATTGCTAGAAGGCATGGAAAGCAGGATATGTGACAAGGGCTCCTGCTGTTCTTGCACTACCAGTGTCTTTGTGTAAGAAAATGAGACTGAATTCATTTGGCATAGCTTGTTCCTGGCAGGTTTGTGTTGGTGGATACCGTTTAACTTGTCATTTTGATTATGTATCAAAATGTTTTTGGAGTGTTGAAATTCAGAATGTAGTTCTTGGTTTGTTGTTGGTTTTGGATTTTTTTTTTTTAATGATTAAAAGCCTTTCCGTTTTTGAGCACCTCACTTGTTATTCATGAAGTTTCAAACTGCTAAGAGAGCCAATGTTTAATTGGCGTGTTTGACGTTTGGTGGAGGTAGTATGTTGCTTAGCCTGTGGTTCACCAGGGCAGGTCAACCAATGTAACAGCCAGAAGGGGTGGTTCCACTTCTGGTTGCCTACACCCTTGGGTGTCTTGACCTGGTCATGATGCTCAGTGAATGCTCTTGCAGACTGCTTCTGCTTGCCAGCAGCAAGTAGTGAGAGGGAGGGAGGGAGGGAGGGAATGTCCTGCTTTCATTTGAGGCGCACCATATGGTGGCTTTGGAAGTCTGCAGTGCAGTAATCTGCCTTCTCTGACATGGAGACATTACCATCACTGATATTCATAATATGTTCTTGAACATGATTCATCTTTTAACTTTTCACCATGGGGGTGGTCAGCTACTGGAACAAGTTGCCAGGAGAGGTTGTAGATGCCACATCCCTCAGAGTGTCAAGGTCAGGTTGAACAGGGCTTTGAGCAACCTGGTGTGGTGGAAGGCGTCCCTGCTCATGGCAGGGTAGTTGGTACTAGATGACCTTTAATGTCTCTTCCAACCCAAACCTCTCTATGATTTTAAGTTTTATTGATGGAATGGTTGGACTTCTTTTATTCTTACTAGTCTTAGTGTCAGTGGACACTAAGTGGGTCTGTCTGATTTTTAAACTTTTCTTCTGGGTGGTGGTTCAGGAAGGTGCACGCTTAAAGAGCTGTTACTGACTGCTCTTCCCTCATTGTGGAGGTGAAGCCAGGTTTGCTGCCAGTGCTCACAATTTAGAGGTGAACAGCTTCACATCTTCTCTGTCACAGGGATCCTCTTGCTCACTGATAGTGTCTTACAAAAATTGACTTGAAACATTTTTCTCACAGAGGATTACTGAATTATCTACTGACAGGTTGACTCTGTGTGCAAAACCAACATCTGTATGACGTTAGACAAGCAGTGTCTTTTCTGGGCTTCACTCATTTCTGTGCCTTCTCATGTTGTCTGCGAGAACCTGGAGTTTGGGGTAGAGAGACCTGCTGTATTAGGATTGCTTTTCAAAAGAATTAATACATCTAGTGTAGAAAATTTGTCCACCTACCTTGAGCAGAGTTGTTTGGGTGGGATTTCACAGCGTACAGAAGAACTGGACTGTTTTTGTAGGCTCTTGGTTTGGGGGAAACTTGCAATTTCCTTATTGGTGAAAGTGGCAGTTAATGCTCAAGAAGTCGTTGAATCACAGATTGTGGTGGAAAGGAAGTGTGGTATTGGGCATACTTCCATGGGAGAAGGGTGAGCTGCCAAGGTTGGACTTGCCTTGGAAAGCTCTGAAGGGTCTTGAAACCCTGGTGATGAACAGATGGAGCCGGTTGGTCCCCATTTGAACAGAGACCAGTGCTGTGTGAAGGTTACTGCTTGGGTGGTGTGTGGCTGATGTGATGCACTCTTGGTGCTAATACTGCTCCCAGGTGGTTCTGCTGAAAGCACACAGAGGTTGGAGCAGAGATTGCAGGAACTAAGGATGGTGCGTAGAGTGGCTTTATCAAGTTCAGCACTCGTGTGTGGAAGTTAGTTCAGTGATACTTGGCCGGTCGCTGGCTGTTCAGCTCTTTGAAGGAGGATGTGGGGCAGTGACCCCAGGTGCTGCAGAAGTCTGTCTTCTCTCAACTGCAGAGTCCTGCCTGGTGAGGGTTTTAATGCAGCTTTACAGAGCTGTGAATTAAAAATAAGTAAAATCTGGGTCAGTTTTTATCTCAGAACTTTGGGTTCCTACAGATTGCCAGAGGAGAAGCAATATCCAGTGTTAAGTTGCAGGCAAAGTCTGATAGAGCTGTTAATTGTCCTACATCTAGAACTGAGTTGAGCTTGGAGGGGAAGAAAAAAAAAAGAATTCCCACAGGACTGGTCTAGTGTATTTATGGTTTGTTGAAGTTGTGTGGAGAAGGGAAAATGTTTAGTCTCTTAAGTGTTTTAAAGCTCTGGGTGTGTTGAACTAGTTGAAAATAGGCAATGGAAATGATATTGGAACTTCAGATTTTTCTCCAGGTGTGGGATTTGATTGACAATTACTTCTAATAATTAAGAGTCCTATCGTGATACTTCATAGGATCTGTATCGTAATAGCATTATGAAGCATTTTTGCTCTTCTTTTTGTGAAGTTGTATTAAAGTTTCTGTGTCTCTGGAACTTGTTTAAACAAGTTTTTCTTTTCCTATCTCCACTTGAGACCACTCAAAATGAAATTTCTTGGATTCCCTTCGCAGTGTCAGTCAGATGAGCAACTACTACCTTCCTTCTTGCAGCTGTTAAATGCAGAATCTTCCTAGCATAAAGAGAAAACATTACAACAGAGATTTGCTAATCTTGAAACTTGAACGGTTTTAATTTCTGAGTATCAGATGCAGGCTGGTATATTATTTACCCAACATCTCAATGTCTGTTTCTCTTGCAGCCTTCAATCTGGACAACGAGCAGCCAGACTATGACATGGACTCTGAGGATGAAACTCTACTGAACAGGCTGAATCGGAAGATGGAAATCAAACCGCTGCAGTTTGAAATAATGGTTGACAGACTCGAGAAAGCCAGTTCTAGTCAGGTATTGTACTGTGGGGAGAAGTCACTGAGTCTTTCTCATTTCTGATTTTCCTGGTGGGGTTTTTATGGTTTTAGTTTATTTTATTTACTGCTCACAGGATAAGTGTGTCTGTGTGCCTGCAGTTGCAAAGAAGTCACATTGCTGTCTCATTGTCAGTAACTTAGGGATGTGGAAGGAGATTTGGGGGGCTGGTTGCAGGGAGTTGTTTTTACATTTTTCTTCCTTGACCATGGTGTGCTAGACAGGATCTTGTTTAACCTGTGCTAATATGGAAGAAGATTGTGGTGATCAGCAGATGATAGCAGAATTTGGCTATAAACACAGACAAAAATCCAAATGCTTTCTTTCACTCAGTGCTGATGGATATTTAATAGTTCCTGAGATGTGTGTTCCACAAGACCAGTGCCTGGAGAATGGTCTTAAAGCTAAAAACATTGTTCAGAAGCTACATCTGAAGGGTCAGTTTTTGAAAGACAAGTCTGAAACAGGTAGAGATTCTTCTCAGTGAGGTGGACGTTTTGTAGGAGCGAAGGATCTGTTGCAGGATCCACAACTCTGCCTTCAGTTACTTAATCTGATTTAGTTTAATACTGTGTGTTCAGGCCAAAATGTTCTATTCTCTACATCTTGGAGCAACTTTAACAAGGATCAATTAGATTCCTTACTGGGTTAAGAAGATGGGATGTGAATAAAAAAAGCCTGCAGAGTACCTTGGGTAGTCATTGTTGGACACATGGTACTCTGAGAGCTTTCATGTAGATACCCTTCTTTTGGCTTTCGGTTAAAGCAACTTTGGTTATCACTTCTCAGGATTTATTTGCATCCTTCTTATGCTGGTTTCATCTTCCATTGCTTGAATAACAGTGTTAAATGTAAGAACTGAAAGATGTTTATTCCTAAAATTCTTACAATATTTACTGTAAGAATATGGATTTTTCCCATGTAGGCAGCTGCCCCTTTCTCTTTCCCTTAAATGTAACTAACACTGAAGCATTGCAAAGGTCAAGAGTATTTTTATAGCAGAAAGTGCTTATTTAAGGAAATCCATGACAGAAAAGATTTTGTGTATACATAAAACACTGTAATTGATTCTTATAACATTGGCTCGCTCTTGAAGGTGAGGTGTGTGAAGAGAAATCCCTTGTAGGGGAAGCTTCTGTGAGATTTTCCGTGTAGTATTTTCTGCCTGACTTCAGGGGCTGTGTGGTGTGTGTTCCAGCTGCTTTTCCTGCTTTTGGGCTAAAGATTTCTAGCTCCTGTTGGATAGCTCTGTCCTGATCTCTGTGTTAGGAATGGAAAGATAAAAACAGCTCTTGCAGGTTACTGGAGCCTGGGAAAGAAAGAATTTTGGCTGCCTGGCAGATTGCTTCCTCACACGGGGTTTTAATGCTCTTAAATCCCACTTGGGGCTGCTGCACAATTCTCTTGCAGTTTACGTGTCTTACGTTTGGAACAGAAAAGGCTGCTGGTGGGAACGCCTGCCTCAGCAAGGAGAGGGCTCCAGACATGGATATTCCTCTAGGAATCCTTTGATAACTTGATTTAAGCAAGAACTAAGGGACTCCGCATTCATGTTACTGAGGGTACTTGAAAAACAAGTGAGCAAGATCAAAATGTAACTTTTCTGTGTGCTTAAGGCAGAGTGTAGGATTTTTTTATTAAGGAAGATGTTAATGGCAGGGAGCAAAGGACGGGTAAGACTGAAATTATTTTAAAGTAGTGTTCACAGTGGTGAAGTGATGTTTTTGTATTGGTTACATATCACAGTCACATCAACTTCTTTCTGCATATGGATGGGGCATGCTGGTGAGTGTGTGTTGTGGTGTTTGTTTTTTTTAACCAGGCTGCTGTCCACTGGGTAGAACAGAGGCAGAATTACTGTTTCAGTGCTGCATGAGGTCATGAGCACAGCAGGATTAGTGACTTTTTTCTTGATTTTAAAAACAAGTTAGTGTTTTTAAAGTTCTGCAGTAGATTGCAAGGGGTTTATGCTCTCCTGGCTGGACTTAACACTTAGAGTAGCAGTGACTACAGTTAGGATAGCCTTGTTCCTCTGAAAGATGTGATTTCATTTCCTAATGCAGGAACAAGATTTAACTTAGTTTGACATACTGCAAAACCAGATTTAAGTTGTTTGGCTGATATTGTTCACGTTATGGAGAAGACAAAGTGCCATCCAACTTCTGTTTTAAGTAATAGTAGAGATTCTGTTTTCTTTAAGGATTGGGTTTAAGATGAGGAGAGGTTGTTAAATTAATATAATAGTGATGGGTTTTGCATTTATTTAGAGTCTAATTACCATATAAAAAACTGAATGTAAGAAGGAAAAAAGTGTTACAATGGGCTCGATTAATAGGTTTGATTTTAAAGGTATTTTCCATCCTAAAGGAGTCTATGATTCTATAATTACCTGTGTTTAACCACCACCTGCTGAAACAGCTTAAGAATAGAACATCTTTATGTCTCCCAGGTGTAATAAAGGGGATGGTTGGTACCCTTTTCACCAGAAAGTAAACATTTGAGGGGAAAATGAAGAAGTAATTTTATTCCAGAATAGGCAGTAAAATACTATCATAGAAGGGTCTGGGTTGGAAGGGACCTTTTAAAGGCCATCTAGTCCAATCCCTCTGCAGTCAGCAGGGATGTCTCCAACTAGAGCAGGATTCCCAGATCATGTTCTGCAGACTGTAATAGGTTGTTTATTCCTTGTGTTTGTAACTGCTTCAAATGATGTTTTCCTATTTCATGAGAAATTGACAAAGTTCTAGACTGTTGTGTGGAAGTTTCTGATGGTGCTGGTTCAGAGAAGTTTGCAACTATATACTTCACTCGGGAGGACCAACTGGTGGATTTAGTACTTGAACATAGATCCCTATTTTTTTTCCCCCATTTATGGTCTTGTGCCAGAAAAGAATCGGGTTTATTTAGAAAATGCTGAAGAGATGTGAATGTGCAGTTACTTTGTCCCACTCCCATCTCAATTGAACCTTTTGCATGTTCCCTTCCAGCTTGTCACACTTCAGGAAGCTAAATTGCTGCTAAATGAGGATGATTACCTTATTAAGGCTGTGTATGACTACTGGGTAAGGAAGCGTAAGAACTGCAGAGGACCATCTCTCATCCCCCAAATCAAACAAGAAAAGAGGGATGGCTCCACCAACAACGATCCCTACGTTGCCTTCCGGAGGAGAACTGAGAAGATGCAGACAAGAAAGGTAAATTGCTAGTCTTGACTCTTAAATTGGTCACTGTAAATCTTCCAGTTGTAGGAATCACCTTGATTCTTCTCCAGCATCCTTGCAAGATCTGTCCTGTGGTAGCCACAGTTATTGATCTCATTGTCTCTGTCAGTAGTTTCACTCCTGGATCAGCCAACCTCACTTCAAGCCTGTTGCATGATGTAGTCCACATTTAATCTGGCAGTTCTCTATAGACACCTTTACAGCCCCTGCATTGTCTGAAAGCTGAAGCTCAAAGGACACTTTATAGGCATTAGCACATGAACAAGCAGCTGTGGGGCTTGCTAGGTGACAAATTTCCCTCCCTGTAAAAAGAGGAGAAAGATCTTCCACTTGCTGTGGAACAGAGTTCAGGGTTTGTATTTGCAGCATGAACTGGAGTAGAAAGTTTGTGACCGCTCAGCACTTTGTATGCTTATGTACACAACCTGGTGTGCGGACTAGAGATGGAAAGAGTTGTAGGAGCCAAGTCTGCAGTTCCTCCGACAACCTTCGCCTAGCTCGGTATGGAGCTTTGTCTAAGCAGACAGAGCATGGGGGAAACATCTGAAAAGTTCTTTCTCAGTATCCTCAAAAACTGTATTTTGGAGCTTTACTGGGTTAGGTTATGCCTTAGGAAAAGCTGCTTCTGAGCATACTCGTGATTTTCACTTGAATCTGCGTTGTATTGTAAGTAGCCATATATTTTTTGGCTATTTGTGCTTCACATGTTTTGCTTTTGACTTGAAATATGTCCAATCTTCCAACAGAATCGGAAGAACGATGAAGCATCTTATGAGAAGATGCTGAAATTAAGAAGAGAGTTCAGCAGAGCCATAACCATCTTGGAGATGATTAAGAGAAGGGAGAAAACAAAACGCGAGCTATTGCATTTGACATTAGAAGTTGTTGAGAAAAGGTAAAATTGCAAATTATAGATGTAATAACTCCTGGATTGCATCAGCAATAGTGTGGCCAGCAGGACTAGGGCAGGGGTTGTCCCCTCGTATTGGGCACTTGTGAGACCACATCTCAAGTACCGGGTCCAGTTTTGTGCCCCTCACTCTCAGGAAAGGCATTGAAATCGGGAGCATGTCCAGAGAATGGCAGTGAAGTTGGTGAAGGGTCTAGAGCACAGGTCTTGTGAGGAGCTGCTGAGGAAACTGGGGTCATTCAGTCTGGAGAAGAGGAGGCTGAAGGGAGACCTCATTGCTCTCTACAACTGCCTGAAGGGATATTTGAACCAGGTGGGGCTTGGACTCCCTAGTATCAGGTGATAGAATGGGAGGAAATGGCCTCAAATTCTACCAGGGAGGTTTATATTGGACATGAGGAACAGTTGCTTTCCTGCAAGAGTGGTCAGGCAATGGAACAGGCCCCAGTCTGGAGTCATTGTTCCTGGAGGGATTGAAAAACTGTGTAGGTGCAGTGCTGAGGGATATGGTTTAGCAGTGACCTGACAGCTCTGGCTTAGTGGATGGACTCCATGATCTTGGAGACCTTTCCCCACCTTAATGATGCAATGATTTATAGTACAAAGAGTTCAATCCTCATCACATAGGAGGGCTTTTCAAACCTGTGATTCATGGGTGAATGGATTCTAGTCTTCTGTACATGTGCAACTTCAGAAGCCAAAATAGGAGGGTTTATGCACACTGCTTGTCTTTGATTCACACATTTCCCATGGGAATACAGTATTACATTTTTAATTGTGTTGTTTTCTAGGTACCACTTGGGTGATTATGGAGGTGAAATCCTCAATGAAGTGAAGCTGAATAGACCTGAGAAGGAGATGAGCACAACTCCATCCACTCTTCATAATGGAAATCATCATAAAGTTCAAGAATGTAAAGCTAAGGTAAGGTGGTTTCTGCTACCAGACTCTCATTACCAGTTCCATCATTTTTATGAGTCTGTGCAGCAGATGTTTGTGTCAGAAAACTGAGTAGGAGGGAGCCTGCCACGTTAGGAGGTAGAAAATGAGGAGACTGCTGTGTTTGCTTCCAGTTTAACGTTTGCTGTCTTTCCTGCCTCAGTCTTGGAAGATAAGCTGCTGTTGCTGTTTGTCCCTTTAGACAACGGCACTGCAGTAACATTAATTTTCCTTCTCAGATCTGTCTCTTTCCTTGTAAGGTGATGTAAACAGGAAGGTGTCAAGTGGGCATCAAGGCCTCCATCAGTCGGCAAACTATAGTCAATTACTTTTCCAGACTCCCTTTGAAGGGAGTCTGGAATGCTGAATTTTTCTGTGTTAACTGTGACTGGCCCTCAGTGCAAAAACAGGGTTTTACTGAGTTACAGCTAGAATCCCAAAGGGTTCTAGAGGCTCTTCTGAGCTGATGAAATGTCTTTGCTTAGTAACATTTCCAGACAGAGGAATACATCTTGTGACAGCTGAAAACAGCTGGAAGCAGCTGATGTTTTAAAAATCAATGAAGTTTTCAGTAGGTTGCCAGGACTGAGGCCTGTACACTTCTCTGTAAGACCCATCAGATGTTCTGTCTGCAGCTGCTTGGCCCTCAGTATTAGGTAAACAGCAAACACAGAAAGGTAGAAGAACCTGGAATACTGGTTTTACTTTTGGACCCCTCACTGCAAGGAGGACATTGAGATGCAAATAGAAAAGCTTTTGTTTGTTTCTTAAAGCACTAAATTAGCCATGATTTGGTTTTGCTTTGGAAATCTCATTGCTTTCTATAACTCTGAAAGGATATAGGGTTCTTTTCCTTTTTATCAGGTGATGGAGGAGAGGAGATGACCTGAAATTATGCCAGGGAAGTTTAGATTGAATATTAACACTTTCTTTGCTGCAAGAGTGGCTAGGCATTGCAACAGGCTGCCCAGGGAGGTGGTGAAGTCACCGTCCCTGGAGGTGTTCAAAAAACCTGTGGTCATGGCACTGTGGGACATGGTTTAATGGCCATGGTGGAGTTGGGTTGAAGGTTGGACTGGATGATCACACAGGGCTTTTCCAACCCAAACAATTCTGTCATTCTATGAAAGAGGAACTGAATTTGGGAACCTTCAGTTTCTGCCAAGGAATGGAAGGCTGCTCTGGGAGAATGAGTATGGAGGGTTGCAAGGCTCGGGTTGCTATCTGTTACATATTGGTTAGTCACTCTAAAGCTAATGTGAAGCTGAAGAATTCTGTGCTTAGGCTTCTTGGGCACCACTTTCCTTTGCATTTTTATTAGCATGTGGAGAAACCGAGTGGATCCAGGTTTGTTTTTTGTAATTGACCATATTAGTAACATCCAGAGGAGCAATAATGTAAGAATTATCTGTAACTAGAAATGCTGAATTTCAATGTTTGCATTTTATTTTTGTCTTGTCTCATGAAGAAACATTCCATGACCTGTGCAGTGATGTGCATTTCTATTAGCAGTAAAAACAGCAGCATGCTCTACAAGCACCAGTACTGAACCAGGCTGCCCGGAGAGGTTGTGTAGTCCCCTTCTCTGGAGAGATTCCAGACTCACCTGAACATTGTGATCCTGGGCAAGCTGCTGTGGGTGCCCTTGCTTTTTTAGCAGGGGATGTGGACTGGATGATCTTCAGAGGTCACTTCAAACCCCCACCATGCTGGGATTCTGGGATTGTAGTTATTGACCTGAATATAGTAGAGAAAAAGGATAAAACCTCATGGTCTAGCATTTGTGACAGGAGAAGAAACACATCCAGCCTTGAATTCAGATCTGGTTTTGAGGAAAAAACCCTGAAATACACTGTTGGAGACTTTTTTGAGTTTGTGTTTAGCACCCACGACACCTTGTGGTGACTGAATTTAATACAGGTCTCTTGCCTTGCTCTCACGCAGGAATGGTGTGGCACCTTGTGGGTCCTCACCTCCAGTTACAAAGCTGAGCTTCTTTACTGGAATGTCAGTCAGACGCTTCTTGATAAGCAGTCATTTAGGGAAAACAGGAATTTCCAACTCCAATATAATGTGCGTACTGCAAACAGGGAGGCTCTCAGTTCATCCCTTGGCTTTGTTTGTTTGTTGTCAATCAACATCTGTAAAAGTGAGGTGAGGTGAGGTGAAGCTCTGGAGGTTTCAGTGTTTGGAATAAATTTTGTTAGGTGACTGCAGCAGTCTGCTGGATGTTGAGATGACAGTAAGGAGTCATCTCTTCAAGGTGTGAGGAAAGGTTAATTACCATAATTTATTTGGATTGTTTTTCACAAACAGCATCCTCATCATTCATCCCTAAAGGAGGAGGTGTCAGATGTTGTACGTCAAAAGAAGAAGTACCTGAAGAAACCCAAAATGGAGTGTGTGGTAGCTCCTCAGCAGCCCTCTGCCGAGCCCTTGCCAGTTATCAGCAAGAGTGACATTAAGCAGTATGACTTCCACAGCTCGGATGAAGATGAGTTCCCACAGGTAATAGATAGTGTGTTACACCATCCCAGTCTGCAGAGGTGGACATTCTAGTTGCCAGGGAATTGACCAGTCTAGACTGAAATGGAGAATAACTCAGGACAGTGGAAATATAGAAAAGATAGTTGGGTAAACGATGAGTTTATTTTCATATAAGCTATGGAATCATAGAATTGTTTGGGTTGGAAAAACCTCCAAGATCATCCAGTCCAATCATTGACCTAATACTGCCATGACTGTTAAACTATGTCCACACATTGATTGAACATCTCCAGGGACAGCGACTCCACCACCTCCCTGGTGCCTGACCACTCTTACAGGAAATAATGTTTTCCTGGTATCCAACCTACATGTCCTCAGCACGGTTAAAGACCATTTCCTAGGTCTTCCTAGGAAGAGGAGACCAACCCTCACCTGGCTCCAACCTCCTTTCAGGGAGTTGTAGAGAGTGAGAAACTCTTCTCTCAGTCTGTTCTTCTCTAAACTGTAGTTCCCTCAGTTGCTCCTCACCAGACCTGTTCTCCAGACCCTTCACCAGCTTTGTTGCCCTTCTATGGACTTGTTTCACCACCTCAATGTCCTGCTTGTACTGAGGGGACTTAAACTGAACCCAGGATTTGAAATGTGGCCTCAGCAGTGCCCAGCACAGGGTCATGACCATTTTCCTACTCCAGCTGGCCTCTTTACTGCTGACTGAGGCCAGGATGCTGTTGCCCTTCTTGGCCACCTGGGCACACTGCTGGCTCATGCTGACTGCTGTCAACCAAGCACCCTTTGGAGAAGCTTGTATTTGATATATAAATATGGCAGCTGAAATACAAACCTGTGTAGTAAGTACAGTGTGTGATATACATGTACAGCTGGAGGAATGACTTTGCTTTCTGCTCTAGGTGCCCTCCCCAGTGTCTGAAGCAGAAGAAGAAAATGATCCTGATGGACCTTGTGCTTTCAGGAGAAGAGCAGGATGCCAGTATTACGCTGTAAGACTCTACTGTTGGCTTCAGCTGAGGGGTTGTTGTCATCTTGGTGTTTTTTAGTTGCTGATGTAGTGCTACTTCTGTTCCCACATTCAACACCAAAGCTTTGATTTGGTTAACTCTTCACATAAAGGGATTGAATCTCCAGCACTGCTGTTGCTGTAGGTGTAACCTGAGCACTAAAACTTATTATTAACCTGCTACATAAGATGTTTCAGACGACACACAGCATTTCTGCTTGTAAAGGTTATGCAGGTTTGAGTTGATAATAATAGCAGAGATACTAATGGAATAATAAAACTGCCCTGAGGGAAGCTGGTGGGGCACATAAACTGACAAGAGCTAAGGATTGGATGCTGTGGATTAGAACAAAGGCTGTTCAGAGCAACAGATATTTTGGGAGTAAAACTAAAGGGCAAGTTTAGGAACCCCTGCTGAAATCAGCTACACATGTGGGCTACAAACTTAGCTGGGAGTTGTCACTCTGCTGTGTACAGCTGGTGATTCAGCAGGATCCTCGACAAATGAGCAGGCTTTCTTGATGTTGCCATTGTTGCTGTAAGTATTGAAAGTATTCTTCTGTACTTAGCACTGGAATTCTGTATGTAGTTTTAAGGTATTTTTATCAGTTATTTTTCATCAACTCATGCATCATCAAAGCAAAAGCTTTCTGCTACTGACCTTTACTAGTATGAGTAGACAAATTCATTAGGACTGGCCCTCAGCTGGTCATGAAGTGTAGTCAATGTGCATCCTTGCCTGCAGAAAGTCATAGAATAGGCTGGAAAGTACCATATGGTTTAACCCAGCACTGCCAAGTCAATCACTAAACCACATCTCTCAGCACTACATGGCTTTTAAATCCTTCCAGGGGTGGGGATTCAACCACTGGGAAGCCTGCTCCAGGGCTGGACAACTCCAATCCTTTTGGGGAAGAAAGTGTTCCTCGTGTCCAAACTAAACCTCTCCTGGTGCACTTTGGGCCATTTCCCCTTGTCCTGTTACATTTCACCTGAGATAAGAGAGCAGTCCCCCCACTCACTCCTGCCTCCTTTCAGGGAGTTGTAGAGAGCAGTGAGGTCTCCCCTGAGCCTCCTTTTGTCTAGGTTGGACAACCCCAGTTCCCTCAGCTGCTCCTCAACTTGTCAGAGCCTGAAGCTCAGAGGCTGTAAGAAGGAAAGAAGTGTCCCTTGTGTTATGTCTCTTATCAATCATCCAAAGAGCTGTTGCCAGGCAGGAGGTGCTGGGCCAGAGGGGCCTATGTCTGAGCAGGACAGTTTTATGTGCTGCTTCTGGGCAGAAGGAATTCATTGTGGTGTTTTCTGTATTTTGGTTTAGGTATCTTAATTTTCTGACTAATCAAGGAAAGAGGAACTTCTGCTTCATGAATTTCTGTTGGGTTTGGCTTTTAACCCCCATGTTCTTTTCTTTTTCTGAGCATATTAATCAAGTGACAGTTCTCTGGGTTTTTTCTGTTCTCTAACCTGTGCATGGTGATCGCTTAGTAGCAACCTGATCAATATCTGCACTCTAAATGAATATAAAATGACCTTTTCTTTTCTTTGCAGCCTCGTTTGGACCAAACTAATTCTCCATATGAAAACTCAGAATTGGCAGAATTGGACAAACTGAGGTTCAGGCATTGCCTTACAACCCTTACAATTCCAAGAAGGTGTATAGGGTTTGCAAGAAGACGAATTGGCAGGGGTGGAAGGTACAGTTGTGCTATTTTGCTCTTTGTTTGCTTTCAAAAGAGAATAGCAGTAGAATAAAGTAGTTAAACTGACTTACTTTTGATTTATTATTTTTTTTTCCCATCTTCTCCAATCAGGGTTATAATGGACCGAATATCCACAGAACATGATCCTGTCTTGAGACAGATTGATCCGGAAATGCTGAACAGTTTTTCAAGCTCTTCCCAGACTTTAGACTTTTCTTCTAATTTCTCACGGACCAATGCTTCCAATAAACATTGTGAAAACAGACTGTCCCTTTCTGAAATCCTAAGCAATATCAAATCATGTCGACTGCAGTGTTTCCAGCCAAGGCTACTCAATCTACAGGACAGCGATAGCGAAGAATGTACCTCAAGGAAACCAGGGCAGACTGTGAATAACAAAAGAGTCTCGGCAGCGTCTGTAGCTTTATTGAACACCAGCAAGAATGGCATATCAGGTAGGAGAGGATTTGAGTTCTTCTGCAGCTTAAAGTACTGATTGCCAGGAGTTGTGCTTGTGACTGGCTGACCTGATGGGATCCTCAGCAGTGGCGTGTTCCTAAAGCAAAGATACAAGCTGATTATTTTGTCTGTCTTTGGAGTGTACGGAGATTTTTCCACAGACATCCTCTTCCTCCTGCTCGTGTTACAGTTTCAGTAGAATCTTGATCTAGTGCTGCACTTAACCATGCATTACCCAAAGGAGGGGTTCTCCTATTCTAGCATTGCTCAGGTGTGATTGAATCTCAAAGACCTTAATTGCCCTAATGTTATTTAAGGCGAGAAGAATCCAGTGCAGCCCTCTCTCCTCAATCAGTTTGATGGTCTAATAGATCCATACTTGGATGTAGAAGCACCAAAACTGGAATAAAAGTCACAACAACTGAAAATTGCTTGTGGCTTCTAGTAGCTGTCTTTACATCGCTTGCTTCATGTCCTAGGAGCTGTAACTGCTTAAGTTTTAGCATTGTCACTTCTCTGCAATCACAGAAGGATGTGCGATTCCCTAAAGATTGGACATGTGCCGAAAGATATGTGCTGTACCAAGCAGCATCAAGCATTTGAGTGTTTACCTGCTCTACCTACAGAATGAGGTGTCATGAAAGGGGATAATTGGATAGTATCATGGGGCTGCTGAAATCCTGTCATTAACTGTGGATGTGGAGTGGTCTGTCTCTCTTCGAGTCAGCTGCAGGATTGGGTATTTAACCTTGAACAACGTACCTTCAGAATTCTTGGGTAGAAATTGCATTTCTTGAAAACAAAAGCACTTCATGTTGTGGTTTTTATGACTGAAAACTAGCTTAAGTAACACCAGGGTGGTGCTGCCATAAGCACAATATTTGTTCCAGCCTCATACTTCTCTGACTTTCCAGTATAAGCACCACTACAACCTTCACACTGTTCTCTCTTTCTCATGCAAAGATTTGCACAAGAATGTTTATGTGCTGCAAGAAAACAGACGTGGTGTGCTGTGGTCACCTTTTGTGTCACTTTTGTAAGGAACCTGAGGGTCCTGAGAGTTGCACATGTAGGCAAAAGGAGCAGGTTTGTGTGGTGGAGTTGTTGACAAGCATCAAGAGATGCTGTGTTAAAGCAAGCGCAGACATTAGAAAGGGATGGCATTTGTCACTTAAAGATGCTGTGAGCTGTAAGGAGCAAGGAAAGTTTGCTGGTAGCTCTTTATGTAACAAGAGCAAGCTGTACTGCAGGAATTCTGTTGGCATGAATAAAGTATGATGGCCCCCAAGGTAAGGACAGTTCCTTAAAGGATCGAGGTTAAGTTGATTATTTTCCATCGGATTTTCCATGATAATAAATACCAGTTGATTATTTAAGGATTAACTAGATGTGAAACTTTGGGGCTTTGGATTCTGCTCTGAGGAGACTGTTTGTTTGGGTTTTATTTTCTCCCGAGGGTTGGAGTCTACCTAAGAAACTAGGAAAATATTTAGAAGCTGATAGATCTGATTTTTAATAGTGTATGAAAGGATGAAGGAAAAGGTTGACGAGATCTATAAAGCCTCCCTACCTGGCTTTAGTCTAAATGAAAATTGCAGCAGTAGAAGAGAATTCAGTAGCCGTAGGGAAGATGACACATAATAATACACCAGAAATTAGAAGTGCTTAAGCAGTGTACTTGGGGAAAGGGAGGGTTGTGGTTTGGTAGGGAGCTGTGCATGCATAAGAAAACAAATGTCAACCCTTGCTGGCTTGGGTAATAACCATGAACAGAAATAAAACCCTAAACTGCTGGTGCTCTGTAGCAAGTTAATGTCAGACCTGCTACACACACGTGGACTAGCACTGGTGTACCTCAGATTTTGCGCTGTTGGGGAAAGAGAGCTCAAGGAAGTGGTAGAAGGATAAAGAAATACCAATTTTGGTGATGGGAGAGACTACAGAGAAACAGCTACAATGTGCATAAAACCAAATCTGATGGATCTAAGGCACTTTGTAGAGGAATAGTAATTAACTTCTGTTATGTAACTTTAGAAATCCTCTGAGGAATGCATTTAGATGAGAACAGAGATCACTCAGGAGTTGAGGTACATTATGCAGGAAAATTTATGCTTATGGAAGACTTTTCCAGATTTAAATTAGAAAACAGCCCCTGTAATTGTGGTATGGGAACAGCTGCAATAGACAACAGAACTCTTCAGCAGTAACTGAGCCAGCAGGAGGCACTGCTGTTGGAATTTCTCATTAGTAAATAGTGAGTAAACTTGGAAAGGGCTCTTGGTCTGGTTGTGCATTAAATGAGCACAGGTCCTACACCTAAAGTGATTATGTTTGGGAGGTAATTGCTGAAATCAGTTATTTCCTATCATGCTTACCTGCAAGCATAAAGTTGCCTCTAGAGGAAACAGTAAACTGTCTGCTTCTGAGTTGTGTTGCTTTGTTTTAGTTTAAAGAAGACCTGGAGTTGCTTGCTTAGGTTTATGGTGCACAAGAATATTTAAATTTATCTCTGCAATCTATTTTTCACTTGTATTAACAAAACAGTTCTTAGTCCTGTATCTCCTCAAATGCTGGGCGTTGTTCAAAGAGAAAGACTTTAAAATGTGTGACTAGGCTTTTCTTGAAGTGCCTGAATAAATAATCACTGTTTCAAGTACTCTCTGCTCATGTTATGAGAACTGAAAATGTGAAAATTGAAGAACTTTAAGAAACAAGATCATTGAACGGTCTTTGATCAGTTGTGTAAGTTCTTTGTAGTCTTACACACTCCCATCTGGAAAAGTAAACTGGTCTCTTGGCCAGAGATGCCTCCAGAAGAATTCTCTTTCTAATCTAAAATGAGGTAAACCAATGAGCTTAGGATACCACTGCTCATTAAGAGAGATGGTGGAGGAAGGAACTTAGGAGTTTGCAGATTTTACTACTTAGGCAGCAAAGTAGTACTTAACCTGCTTGCTGAATTCCTAGAGTGCAACTCAGTTATTTTTGGGACTGAAGAAAGAAAGAGGCTTTAGGCAAAATCTTCAGCAATTTGCAGCACAGTTGGGATGTTGCGTTTGGCTTCCAGTCTGCTTCAGCTGCCAGTTCCAGTGACCTACTGAAATGGTTATCTGCTCAGTTACCATGTCCCTAGCTACAGAAGGCAACTGCAGGTGATGATGTTCCCAGGAAAAAACCCCATTGCTTAAGGAACAGACCTTTATGTTTTGAGAACTGTTGTCATCTTGGTTCCCCACTCCTCACCACTCCAAATTAAGTACCACGTAGAAGTAATTAATGAACTACCACTTTGAGGGCAGCCTGAAAGATGATCTTAGATTAAAACCCTCAAATCCTAAGAGAAATGACATAATAATCCGTGGTTTTTGAGCAGGAGGGGAGTCTGAAAGATTTGATTTCACAATGGTTCTTCATCCTGTTCTGTGGCAATGTTTCAATACACTCAGGCTATGGTGAAACAGATGATCTGGTATTCAGCAATGGAAGCTAACAGCTGTGGAATAAATAGAACCTTCTATAAGTAGCATAGAACACTTAACTGTGACCTTAAAAGCTGCCTTGGGACCTGTGGAGGTTTCTCGAAGACCCTTCAGTTGTTGTTTGATTTGGCAGAAGCAAATGATATTAAAAGTGCTAATGAACATCCATGAACATCCACTGCTTTATAACAAGGCAAGCGGCTGAGCTCAGCCTGACCACTGAATAAATCTGGTGACAGGTGGTGAACTGAGTGAGATTCAAACATGTAAAGGCAGAGGAAGTGATTTTTTTTACATCACTGCAATCACTTTTCCCTGTACTTTGTAACTGAGCGTTTCATTCTTGCAAGGTCTGAGTCAAACTGAGGAGGAGAGCAGAGTGAAAACACAGAAGCAATCATGTAGGAGAAATGAGATGAGATGATCCTCTGATGCAGAGGCTGCTTTCTGCACCATGTCTCTACAGTCCACAGGAGAATGCAGCACTGCATCTAGATGTTTACCGCTGTACTCCAGACCAATAGTAGCTAATCACAGCTAAACGCAGTTTAGGTATTTCTTTGTGCTTTCTAAGCTTGTTCTCAGCCACTTCTCTGTAAAACATAAGATCTTCTGGAATTTGTTACCTCAGAACTTAAAAACAGAAGTGCATCCATACATAGTGTTCTATATTGCTGTGCTTGGCTTGGTTGCCTTGAGGTGTTGTGATGCTGTTGTGAGGGAACTTCACAGGTTTAGCTTACTACTCTTTATGGAGTTCTTGTACTGATAGGTAATAATCTTCAAGAAGAACAAGGTACAGCTAAATGTGAAAAGTATTTTATTTTAGTGTATGTTGGAAATGATAATTCTTAGGAGTAGCTGTACAAGTTGTTGATGTGGCTGAAGCCTGTTTTAGTAATTAAGCAGCAGAGAAGTTTCAATACTCATTTCTAAACAGCCTGGGTCTTAGTTTTGCGATTCATTCAGAGTGGAATTTCAGGACAGCTGTGAGGATTCCAACTAGTAAAGGAATGAGCCAGACCCACGCATAGTTACTGTGAACATGTGAGGTGATCAGAGTATCTCTTGATAGGGTGATTCTGGTGCAGGATGCAATTGTTCAGAATAAACTGCCGAAGGGTAGTTCACAGGTATCTTCAGAAAGGGAATGCCTTTCTTTTTTCCTCCTAGAAGAACTTGGTTCTGAGTTAACATCAACTACACAAAACTCAGGTTTTAATGTGATGCACTTGACAGGATTTTCAGTTTATCAAGTGTGAAATTCTTCAGGGGGAGAACCTTGAGAACAGCTTTTCTGACTTCACTGTCTCCCTCACTTGTTGAGAGTATGGTGCTGCTGGGGTTGCATTAACCTGATTCTCAAATGCGTTGTGCTGCTCTAAAGTCTATTTAAAACCAAATTAATTGGTGGAGAAAATCCTGTTTAGGTGAAACCTAAGCATTTCCTTGGGGGGGGGTGTGGGGTGTGTGTGTGTGTGTGGGAAGACAGTCAAGGAAGTTTGAACTGGATGAATTTGGGGGAAAGAACTTTATGCTATTTGCAAGCATTAACCAAGTTTTAGAGCTGGAACTTGACTTTGCCATTGTATATGAGCTCATGGTGCTTTCCAGGGAAGGTTGGTGTAGAACCATACAGAGGTGGTTTAAACACAGGAATCCTGGCTGTGATGTTGAAGTGGGTATTGTCAAACAGCAGGTGTATGCTTCCTTCACAGGGACTGCTCTGGAGTCAGAAAAAGGACATTATTAAGGGAATGTAGGAAGGAAAGTTGCACAGCAATGAGCTCCCTGTGTCCCCTAGGGGAGGAGAAATCCAGCCCAACCTAGTGTCCTTCGTCAGCTGTGATTTTCAGGATGTGCTTGTTTTCTGAAAGCCAGGAAAAGAATGTAAGGTTTTGTTTAAACATACTGGAGAGAGAAACACCAAAGACAGAAACAGCTTTAAAGTGCTGAAAGGTGTGAATTATTTTGACATAAATGAATTCAATGCCAAAAAGAGGAGAACAAACAAACTGCACTTGACCTGGCTTTTACATGAGAATGTGATGCAGTGTATCTTGTCTTCATCCACTTGCTACTCTTGTATGTTAGATGTGTTGGGTGCAGGCCAAATTAACGTTGGTTCTGCTTTCTTTTCTGTAGTAACAGGGGGTATCACAGAGGAGCAGTTTCAGACACATCAACAGCAGTTAGTTCAGATGCAGAGGCAACAACTTGCTCAGCTGCAGCAGAAACAGCAGTCTCAGCATTCCTCACAACAGACACATCCGAAAGCACAGGTAAGGCCCCCGTCATGTGTTGGTGTATGCTGGTAGCTTCTTTTTGTTGCTGACTGTTGCTCACCTCTCTTATAAGCTAAACAGAACACCCCAGGCAAGAAGTTACCCTTTAGAATGGATGTGGCATACCTTAGTCAAGGTACTTTTCTGGCTTGCTGTATATTGAGTACCCTAAAGGTACCTTACCATAGAATCATAGAATGGTAGGAGTCGGAAGAACCTCCAGAGACTTGAGTCCAGCCTCACTGCCAAAGCAGGATCACCTAGGGCAGGTCACTCAGGAATGCATCCAAATGGGTCTTGAAAGTCTCCAGGGAAGGGGACTCCACAACCTCTCTGGGCAGCCTGCTCCCAGGACTCTGGCACCCTCACAGTAAAGAAGTTTTATGCTGTAGCTGGGACAGATATTTTGCTTTCATTTTTCTCTTTGGAATGAGATCCTGTTGGTTTCATTTTTCTTGGTTTTCTTAAAATTTCATGTCATGGCTGCATTTTGAAAGGAAGAGCCTTCAAATCTGACAGTTGTGTCCACAGAGCTCCTAGTCAGTGCAGGAACAGCCAGAGCTCTATCAAACTATACTGTTTACACTGGTTTTATCCTACTCCTTTGTACAAGTGCTCCAAAGAGACTTCTTTACTAAAACTACTTGATGAGGTGATCTATTCTGTTATGAACAGATGCTCAGTAAGTACTAAAAATTGTTAGCTTCTGAGAGGAAAAATGTTTTTTGCATTTTTAATCTGATTTCTTTCCCCTGCCCATCCCCAGTGTTACCACTTCTAAAAGAATCTCTTTTTCCTTCTAATACCTTGCAAGGGAAGAGTGTGTTTTTCTGCCAAGCTTAGATTTGTTAGTTACTTTCCAAGAAAAACATAAAAACTGTTGCTGTTGTCTGCTACTTACTTGGAGTGGTTTACTTTCTAAAATTGCATGTGCTGTTTGTCCCTTCCCCTCTGTGTTGTGATTGATTAATCAAAGATTCTGTGTTGGTGGTTACTTTTGTAAGCATAAAGACACGCTATCAGAATACTTAAACAAAAGGGATTAGTTCTGGATTTAAGTAATTTTCTCAGGTGATATAAATTGAAGTTGCAGAGTGATACATACCACCATTTCAGGGTGCTGTTCTCTCAGAAGCTGGTTTAACAGAAGCTGTGTGCTTCCAGAACACAGTGGGCATTTGCTGTGGTACAGATTGCTCCATCAGAGTGAAGGTGCCATAACTGCCAAAAATTCTCCAGACTTGCGGTTGCAGGGTAATTGCTGCCTGGAGATAGAAAAGGAAGCTTAAGACACAGTCATTTTCTTAGAAAGAGACCTTTAAAGATCATCCAGTTCCAACCTCCCTACCATGAACAGAGACACGTCCTGCTAGACCAGGTTGCTCAGAGTCCTATCCAACCTGGCCTTGGACGCTTCCAGAAAGGGGATGTCTACCAGCCTCTCTAGGCAACCTGTTCCAATGCCTCACCATGCTCATGGTGAAGAATTTTTTCCTAATCTCTAATCTTAATTAACCCCCTTTCAGCCAGAAACCATTATCATGCCTTGTCCTGTCACTACACCCTATGACAGAGAGCCCTCCCCAGCTTTTCTGTCAGCCTCCTCTTACTTACTGGAAGGTCTTTATAATCTCCCCAGATCCTTCTCCAGGCTGAATCAACACATCATCAAAGTGATGTTATGCCAAAAAGTGCATTTACCATGGAGGCTGAATTGGGCAACACTCACTCTGCACTCATTTGGACTCTTGTTTTCAAGTTCTCATTAGACTTGTGATGTGGAAATATTTAATGTTAGGATAAATTTGACCACGTTTAGATGATGTATTTATTTATTTGCTGGTAATTGCGTGCATTGCAGCAATCTTGATGTGGTAATTTATTTTCTAGTTGGCTATTAATAAATGCAAAAACATATTTGTGTGTTGTTTCTCATTCCCCCAGGGCTCCAGCACCTCTGACTGTATGTCAAAAACGCTTGATTCAGCCAGCGCCCACTTTGCTGCATCTGCAGTGGTCAGTGCCCCCGCTCCGAGCCGCAGCGAGGTCCCGAAGGAGCCAACCACCAGCCACAACAATATCAATGGTGTTGTCCAACCTTCAGGTGATGACTGCTTACAACTCCTGCTCGAGTGTGAGCCCAGAACATGTCAGCTGAGCTCTTCTCTAATTTCTACAGCACTATTTAATAAACAATAAACATTTCAAATATATTAATTGTGGTACATTAACTATTACTCTTTAAAATACTTTGGTGCCTTGGCATGTGGGTTAGGACAGTCATAAAACCACTAAATGCTTTTTTTTAATGGGCCTTTATCCTCTAATGATCTGTTAAGATGAAAAGCATAAGCAACAACACTTTAAAACAGTGTGAATGTGTAGTTTAAAAAAAATCAATTACTTAAAACATGGTTAAGTACTTTGAGGAGGAAGTAGAAAAGCTGCCACACTAGCCTGAGTTGCCCAGAGAGGTGGTTTAACCCTGGGCATAACCCCGTCCCTGCAACCATTCCGGATCAGGTTGTCTGGGGCTCTGAGCAGTTCTGTCTCCCTGCTGACTGCAAGGATCTTGGACTGGATGATCTTGAAAGATGCCTTCCTATGCAAACCAGTCCGTGATTCTTTTTGGTTGTTACCTCACTCGTGCATTCAGACCAAAACATAACCAATCAACTGTGGTTTCATGGCCATGATTATAACAATTCTTCTGAAGCTACTCTAAGTTTTAGGTCTCACTGCTTTTGGGATTCCTCCCAAGAACAGATGAAAGTGTAGTCCTTGGCATTCATCATGTTCCTCCCATCCCTGCTTCTGAACCTTCCTTGTCAAGGGGGCAGCAGTGCCGGGGTGCTGGAACAGGAGCTATGTGGCTTAGGCACAAGTGCTGTTTGCCATGTGACTGCCATTACAAATGAAGGGCTTTTAGAGTAACTCCTTGCTTTAACAGCTAATGGCATGATTAGTTTTATAGACCTTCTGCCAGGCTGGGTTAACGATAATATGAAGCAAATAGAGGGAGAAAAAACACAGCTGAATAAAATCAATACACTGGAACAGTTCCAGTAGAGGGAAGGAGCTCTTGGTGTATTCTCTAAGATGCTACCTGGGAGGGTGCTGCTGGAGGAGTATAAGATCAGGCTGCTGGAAAGCAGGGTGTTTCCAGGGACAAGAAACCAGGGGAAAAATGGGTCTAGTTCCTTTGTCACCAAAGCTGGGACAGTGAATAGTTGTGGTGCCAAGACGAGATTGGCGAACCTCCACTTTGAATGTACACTGTGAAACCTCAAGTTTGTCACAACTTAGGAATGTAAACAGGGCACTGCAGCAGCATCTGAGAAGAGCTCTACTTTGAGCCTTAGATCTATAATTTTTCTGCCTAGAAACTGATCCCCACAACCTCTTTATGCTGCCTGCAGAACAAGGTAGGAGGTGAGGAAGTTTAAATTTCATTCCACCGCTGATCTTTGAGGCTGCCCAACTCAGTTTGCTTCTGTGGGGAATGTTGCTTCTTGAATTTAAAGCACCTAAAATGAGGTGCATGGAGTTGATCACTCTAGAAGTTCTTTGGCTTACATCTTCTGACTGCAAAAAAACGCAAAATATTTCTAACATTAGCTAGAAAGATTTCTGATCTGTTGTGTATTTTGAACTAACAGCATTCCTCTTTTCACAGGAACCTCTAGAACTTTGTACTCCACCAACATGGCTTTATCATCCAGCCCAGGGATTTCAACTGTACAGCTTGTAAGGACAGTGGGCCACACCACCACAAACCACTTAATCCCAGCCTTGTGCACAAGCAGCCCTCAGACGCTCCCCATGAACAATTCTTGCCTGACCAACGCCGTGCACCTCAACAACGTCAGCGTTGTCTCTCCAGTCAATGTGCATATCAACACAAGGACTTCAGCCCCGTCGCCAACAGCCTTAAAACTTGCCACAGTTGCTGCCAGTATGGACAGAGTGCCAAAGGTAACTCCTAGCAGTGCCATCAGCAGTATAGCAAGGTGAGTCTGAAGAGCACATTTCACAGGTTAACTGCTGCATCGTTTGCATTGATTTTAGGTCTCGGTAGTTTTGGTAAACGTCCATTGTGCTTGAAACAGCTGCAGTTTAATGCTTCTGATTTGTCCCTTCTGATGCAGCACTTTGGGATAGGTTCCATCAAATTCTCCTCATGTTCTCACCACAGCTGGTTGTACCTGCATTGTAAAATGCTGGCTGGCACGTGCCTCTTTTATACACACCTGTGGAGATGTGTGTTCAGTATTTAGAATCATGGAATTAAGTTTAAGTTGGAAGAGACCTTAGAATCATTGAATCCAGAGTGCTGACCCAGCACTGCCAGGTCACCATTAAACCATGTGTCCCTCAGCACCACATCTCCATGGCTTTTCAGTCCCTCCAGGGATGGGGATTCTACCACTGCCCTGGGCAAGCCTGCCTCAGGCTTCGACAACCCTTTTGGGGATGAAACTGTTCATGTCCAACCTAAACCTCCCCTGGTGCAACTTGAGGCTATTTCCTCTCATCCTGTTGCTTGTTTCTCAGGAGAAAACACTGACCCCCAGTGGCTCCAATCTCCTTTCAGGGAGTTGTAAGAGAGTCAGAAGGTCTCCCCTCAGTCTCCTCTTTTCCAGCATTTATAGCAAAGATGAGCTTTGTGCCAGCCTGCAGCTTAACTGGACAGCTGGATACTCACTCACTGAACAGCAGCATGGTGATATTTGAGATACTTAGGAGATGGTTGACAGGAGTGGCAGAAGCTACAGGTGGCTGAACTTTCTGAAAATGGCAGTGTGAGCTTTAAGTCTCTGCTGGATGATGTTTATAAAAAAGAAGTCACATTTGTTTATGAATCAGAAAAGAGAAAAATGTCTGTTAGCAAATGTGGCTTATTGATTACTTCATAATGCTTCTGGAGAGGTTAAAGAGAGCTTTTTCAGGTGGGAAATGGCATGCAAAATTTAATCAGCATAGATTGAGAAAATGGTATCTTTAAAGGTGTTTGGATTAGTTAAAGGTGTTCGTTGGACATTTTTAAATCTGTAGTCACGCTTCAGAGCATATTTTAATATCATGAGTCTGTTTAGTCAGAGAAGTATGGAAGGCTACAAGATGCTGAGGAGCCTGGAACAGCTCTGTGGGGCAGAAAGGCTGAGATACCTGGGGCTGTTGAGCCTGGAGAAAAGCAGCCCCAGAGGGCATCTTCTCAGTGCTAAGCAAGAGATAAAGGGTGGGAGGCAAGAGAATGGGTCCAGACTCTTTATTTTTCTCAGTGGTTCTCAGTGAAAGCACAAACTGGAGCCCAGAAAGTCTTATCTGACCTTGAAACTGTTTCTAGGATATGTAGTGAGGTTTCTCCCTGATCCATAGACTCAAAATCATTTTGGTTGGAAAAGACCTTTAGGAGGTCCAGAGGGATGTGGACGGGCTGGAGAGGTGGTCCTAGGCCAACCTCATGAAATTCAACAAGGCCAAGTGTAAGGTCAACTCCAGGCTGGGTGGTGAAAGGCTGAGAACAGCCCTGAGGAAAAGGCCCTGGGGGTCTGGGNGATCAGAGGGTTGCAGCAGCTCTGCTGTGAGGACAGGCTGAGAGAGTTGGGGCTCTGCAACCTGGAGAAAAGAAGGCTTCCAGGAGACCTTAGAGTAGCCTTCCAGGATCTGAAGGGGGCTACAGGAAGGCTGGGGAGGGAGTATTGACAAGGTCTTGTAATGCCAGGATGAGGAGGAATGGGTTTGAAGTGGCAGAGGGGAGATTTAGACTGGATGTTAGGAGGAAGTTGTTTGCAGTGAGGGTGGTGAGACACTGGCACAGGTTGCCCAGGGAGGTTGTGGCTGCTCCCTCCCTGGAGGTGTTGAAGGCCAGGTTGGAGGAAGCTTTGAGTGACCTGTACTAGTGGGAGGAGTCCCTGCCTTACGGCAGGGGGTTGGAACTGGATGATCTTTTAAGTCCCTTCCAACCATTCTATGACTCTAAGAACTTTCTTCTGATGTCCAACTTAAACCTCCCTTGATGCAACTTGAGGCCATTCCCTCTTGTCCTATCAGTTGTTACAAGAGAGAAAAGACCCCACCTGACAACAACTTTGCAGCTAGCAGCTGTGTGAAAGCAGAGAGCACCTGTAGGAAAGGCTTAGAGCAAATGCACCTGTCCTAGCTGTAACCATTGCCTATTTCTGTTGTTGCAGAGAGAACCATGAACCAGAACGCCTGGGTTTGAATGGCATAGCAGAGACCACAGTAGCCATGGAAGTGACATAACCTCAAAGCAGTCCCCACCTGTGCTTAATGGTGTGCTCCTTTCTATTCCAACCGAATGCAAAATGCAGCACTCTGTGGATCACAGAGAACTCAAATGGACCTAAATGGACTATGGTTATATCGTGTATTAAGTCGATATATAATGTAAATTTTGTAAAATTGGGAAAATCACTACCTTGTAAAATAGTTTTATTTGTATCATCAATATTATTTCTGTTACTTGAATAGTAGATATTCATCATCATGCTTTTGCACTTGAATTTGCAACTGAATGGATTAAAAAAAAAAATAATTCTTTAATGGGATCATGAGCATGAAATGGGATCCTGCATCACTTGTTTTAACTATTTATTTTGCCATGTTTACATTTTGTATCTTGTACAAATAAATCCAACTTTGTGTCTAAAAAAAAGAAAAAAAAAGTTAAAGATTCATAGCTAGGAGACAAAAATTCTTGTAATTTTTTTCTAAAGGAAATGTAAAGTTTTCACTTGGTTCATTTTGTTTCACAATTTGACTAGATGGACTTTTTGGTAAATACTTTAGTGGCATTTCACTGTCAAAATATGAAGTTCAAGGCAAAATAGTATTTTCTATTACTGTGCAGGGGAAAGGGATGGATCGATACATGCAAATTTAATGTAGTAACTCACTTTTTTCCATATATTTTGAATGTATATTTCTATTTATAATACCAATTTATAAAAAATAATTACACAGGAAAAAAAAAAAA
>VWZE01017712.1:0-14433 GCA_013396675.1 Eubucco bourcierii
TGAGGGGACTGAGCACTGCCTGGGGAGGAGAGGCTGGGGGACCTGGGGCTGCTTAATCTGGAGAAGAGAAGACACAGAGGGAATCTAATAAATGTCTATCAGTATCTGAGGGCTGGGGGNTCTGTTCACTGCTGCCTGGGATAGGACAAGGAGCACTGGATGGAAGCTGCAGCACAGGAGGTTCCAGCTCAACACAAGGGGGAACTTCTTGACTGTGAGGGTCCCAGAGCCCTGGCACAGGCTGCCCAGGGAGGTTGTGGAGTCTCCTTCTCTGGAGCCTTTCAAGGCCTGTCTGGATGTGTTCCTGTGTGCCCTGAGCTGGATTGTCTGGTCCTGCTCTGGCAGAGGGGTTGGACTGGATGAGCTCTTTGGGTCCCTTCCAACCCCTGACACCCTGTGGGCCTGTGAATGGGTGGGAAGGAGGCTTAGTATTTGCCTGCCTTATATAGCTCCTGCCTGGCACAGGGGAGTGGGGCTTCAAGGCACCCAGCACACAGGGCTGGGTGGCACTTTTATGCAACTGAGAAAAAAAGGACACAGTGGGGACCATTTCAAACATATGCATCAGAATGGGCAGCCCTAAAGACCTTATGCTCCTGGGAGCCCATCAAAACCTTCTTTGTCTTTTTCCCTGTCTAGTCCCTGCCTGGCTTGTGCAATTACATAACAAAACAACCTTGACAAAGAAAAATTATCTACTCCAGGATGAGAGCTTGTGTAACAGTATTCCTGACAGGCCACCCCTCCAAAAATGCATGCTTCTAACTGAAGGTAGATTTAACCAAAGGAAAAAACAAAAGCAAGTTCTCCCCTCTGTGTCACAGCACTGTTTCTGAGGCACATTACTAGTAGTGGCTGCTGGGGAGAGGAGTTAAATCTGTGTGTCTTTTACATTCATCATGTGTACCTATTAATTCTGCACAGACCTGGAGTGAAGATGAAACAGTTCATCACTCATCAGGGGCAAACAACATGTACTGTGAATCAAATTAATGATTAAGGGGGAGAAAGGAAGGTATTTGGTTCCTATTTTTTCAATGACCTCCTTACCTTCCAAAAGAACCAAGGAGCAAATGAGTCTCCCCAGCTTCTGCAGGGCACCTTCCCGGAGTGAGTAACCTGCAAGCTAAACCCTAGGCATGGTTAATGGTTAGAGAACCAGGTGGGAGGAAAAGAAATCAAACAGTTTGATTTGGTACTTAGGGAGAAAGGTTAGGGGCACTCTGTGTGCTACTGCAAAATAGGTCTTGCAAAGCTCACAGAGGCGGTGTTGGTCAGGCTGAAGATGCAGAGAGCCACTACCAGCTAACCATAATCTGTCCACCTGCTGCAGGCTACTTGGCACCTGTTTGCAAAGAGCACAATCATAGAATCATAGATGTCAGGGGCTGGAAGGGACCTCCAAAGCTCATCTGGTCCAGCCCCCCTGCCAGAGTTGGATCACCCAGAGCAGATCACACAGGAACACATCCAGATGCTTCTTGAATATCTCCACAGAAGGAGACTCCACAACCCCCCTGGGCAGCCTGTTCCAGTGCTCTGTCACCTTCACAGGGAAAAAACTTCCTTCTCATGTTTCAATGAAACTTCCTATGCCTCAGCTTCCACCCAGTGCCCCTTGGCCTGGCACCAGGGATCACCCAGCAGAACCTGGCTCCAGCCTCCTGGCACTCACCTGCACATCTTTATAACCACTGCTGAGGTCACCTCTCAGTCTCCTCCTCTCCCAGCAGCACAGCCCCAGCTCCCTCAAGCTCTCCTCCTAACAGAGCTGTTCCATTCCCTTCAGCATCTTTGTGGCTCTGTGCTGGACTCTCTCAAGCAGGTCTGTGTCCCTCTTGAACTGGGAGGGCCCAGAACTGGACACAGTATTCCAGATGTGGCCTCACCAGGGCAGAGCAGAAGAGGAGAACCTCTCTCGACCTACTCTACTACCCAGAGCCCTTCTAATGCACCCCAGAATGTCATTACCCACCCTGGCCACCAGAGCACATTGCTGGCTCATGCTCAGCCTCCCATCCACTAGGACCCCCAAATCCTTTTCCTCTTTGTTGCCTTCCAACATGTACTGGTGAAGACGTGCATGACCTGGAGATGTGAGGATCAGTGTTTCCACATGTACTGGGAGCCAGCACACCTTGTTTAACCTGTTAAAGCCATAAGAGATGATCCATTCCGTTGTGCTCAGTGGTACAGGGATGCATCAGGAAGCAGCTATGTTCATTTGATTGATCTTCCAGGATAGTGAAGATTGGGTAGGATCTCCTAATCCATGTTTCCCTTCCCTGAGGAGGCATGAAAGCAAGAAAAGGAGAAGATAGAGAAGATAGATGAGGTTTCATCACTCAGGTTGCTTTTGCATCTGTGGTGGTTTGGGAGTTACCTCCCCACACACAATGAAAAATCCCCCAGACTAGACTCAGCCAGCTGGAAGTTAAGGACTGAAGCTCTCTTTACAGCTCAGCACAATGGACAAGCAGAGATACACACAACAGACAGGAATAGTTACAGACATAGACAAGTGAAAGGGAATACTGAAACATAATCCCCCTCCCAGCAATCAGAGTCCCCAGGAGGGGCTCCCAACCACCCTTCCACCTTCTCCCCACCCCTCTGCCTTACCCCAGGGTTTGCCTTATGTGCAAGGTGAGTTTGGAGGCTGGGCCAGGGGAGTTAGAAGCAGAGGGGTTAGTTAGGTTAGCAGAGAGGCCAGAAGCTCCCGGAGAGACAGAGACAAGACTCTGTGTGTGTCTTATCTATGTTTGTGTCCTTGTTCTTTTACCTCTCAGCAAGCCTGTGAGTGCAGCAGACATCACCAAGGTTTGCTTTTCACAGCCTAGAATATATTTTTTTTCATTAAAGTATTCCAATTAGACTCAAACCAGCACAGCAGCATGGGCAAAAAAGGAGAAATGAATCTTCTCATGTTGCTTGGAGCTGAAGAATGTTTGCTCTGGAAGCCCAGATGTGGTGGGCACACAAATGTGGTGCAACTGGTTTTGGGGCTGACAAACTTTAAATGGTCATGGACATCTGGATCCCATTGATCCCACATGTGAATTTAAGGACTATGCAGTAGCCAGGCTAAGATTTCTACAAACAAGGCTGCAGAGAAAGATCCATTTCTGAAGGCCACTCTCTGACCCTCCAGTCCAAACAGGCTCTCACACACATCTCTATATACTACATACAGTAGAGTTTATTTAGATCTAAGGCACATTAAACAACCTGGCTTTAAGACTCATGATGAGATTAATGGGGCATGGTAATTACATGTGCTTGAAAATTACTTAGCAATTATACTTGAAGTTACCAAGAACTTCTGTGATGAATTACCTCAGGATTTTAATTCCTGAAAGGTAAGGACAAGGTTAACGGAGGTCTAGCTTGAAGACAGCTGAGGGCTAGGCCATTAACTCACACTGCTGCCTGTTTGCAGCATGTGCTGCTGCCATGACTCTCCAGACCTGTTGCAGTGCCATTATTTCTGCTTTCCATAATATGAAATTAGTTCTGTCTGTGGATTTTTGTGTTTGGTGGGTCAGAGAGGGAAGCTGGCAGTTCCTCAACATCATGGCAGGTAGCTCATCTCACTCTCCTTTCCTTAAGCACCAAGACACAGATTAAGATGCCAGCCAACTGTTTGAGGAGTTTACCATGAAAAAGGACTTCTGTTATTCATTGAAGTTCTTAAAAAGTGGAGACATTCAAAGTCAGGCTCAATGTGGCTCTGAGCAACCTGATCTGGTTGGGAGTGTCCATGCTTACTGCACAGGGGTTGGGCTAAATGACCTCTGGAGGTCTCTTCCAGCCCCATGCCTTCCATGATTCCATGAAATGCAGTGCAAGAGGCTGTTGCTTGCCTGTGCCAGCCTGGCTAAGGAGAAGATGGAGGATTGGGATGCAGAAGCACATTTCTTTTGCCTCAAACACCTGTTCTGTGCATTGACACCAAAGAGGTCATAACTATCCTTTGCTGGCCTCAGCCACCACCCAGGCTGTATGAGCATGTGATCATGGTGGGAGTTGAATGGAGCAGGGGTCTGAGCCTTGTGGGGGTCCAGGAGATGGCTTCAGCAGGCAGGCTTGGCAAGCCATGTCTGCAGCAGCTGCATAGGTGTCCCCAGAATGGGATCAGTACCTTGGTGCACAGACAGGACCAACACCTTGGTGCTGAGACAGGCCCAACACCGTGGTGCTCAGACAGGCCCAACACCTTGGTGCTCAGAGAGGCCCAACACCGTGGCGCTCAGACAGGCCCAACACCGTGGTGCTCAGACAGGCCCAACACCGTGGTGCTCAGACAGGCCCAACACCGTGGTGCTCAGACAGGCCCAACACCGTGGTGCTCAGAGAGGCCCAACACCGTGGTGCTCAGACAGGCCCAACACCGTGGTGCTCAGACAGGCCCAACACCTTGGTGCTCAGAGAGGCCCAACACCGTGGCGCTCAGACAGGCCCAACACCGTGGTGCTCAGACAGGCCCAACACCGTGGTGCTCAGACAGGACCAACACCTTGGTGCTCAGAGAGGCCCAACACCTTGGTGCTCAGAGAGGCCCAACACCTTGGTGCTCAGACAGGCCCAACACCGTGGTGCTCAGACAGGCCCAACACCGTGGTGCTCAGACAGGACCAACACTTTGGTGCTCAGACAGGCCCAACACCGTGGTGCTCAGACAGGCCCAACACCTTGGTGCTCAGACAGGACCAACACCATGGTGCTCAGACAGGACCAACACCCTCCTCACAGCAAGAGACAGGCAGAACCTGGCTCATCCTTGGCAATATTATTGAGTCTTCAAAGGAGCTGCACAAGGGAGAGAGTTTTCACCATCTCTGGTGCCCAGGCAGTGGGAGAGGGGATAGGTGGGACTGAATAAAATCGCCACAGCACTTAGGTTCCCAAGTAAATACCTAATTAGAGAAATGTTTGGCTTCAATAATAAATGAACTGACTATCAGGAGACAGGAGTACTGGCAGAGTGCATCTAGGGCAAAGGCTTTACCATGAGGGTATTTTTTGGCCTGCTCTCCCATTTCAGATCCTCATGCAAGTGGAAAAACCATGTGTGCAGCTGCTGAGGGTAGGTAGGGCATGACTTTCCTCGCTCTTGCTTGAGCAGTTTGGAGGCACCCATCAGCAAACTCACCCTCATCAATTCTGCATCTTCCTGAAAATGTACTTTTAAGCACCTTAATTGCATTTCAGAGATAACCCTGCAGGCAAAGTGACAGGAAGAGAAACCATATGGAGCAGTTTGGCGGTTGGGCTCTTTGTTTTAAATCAATCAAACATCTGCGGCTAATGTAGCTTTGGGCTGCTCCTCAGGAAACATTAGCCCTATTAGTCTGGGCTGGCAGGAACACAAAATAATATATTTATGGACAGAGCACATGTACATTACTGCTGGAGGAGGAGGAGGAGGAAGACAGCCGTGGTCAGCACTTTGCCTTCTTGGGAGGTCAGCGCCGGCACATAAAGAGTAGGGATGTGAGGTCCTGTTTCCTTTAAGGGAAGAAGTCTCCCAGCCTCTTTTTGGGTGCTCTTTCCCCTCTGGCCTGCTAATTTAAGCTTGGCTAATTAAATGCAAAAAGGAAAAAAAAAAAAAAAAGAAAGAAAGAAGCTCCCTAGAAACAGCCACAGGCACGCAGCACTCACCCAGCCCTTTGCATCGGGCTCCTGGGTGGGGAATGGCTGAGAGCAGCTCTGAGGAACTGGTCCTGGGGGTCTGGGGTGATGAAAAGCTCAACCTGAGGCTGCAGTGTGAGTGCAGCCCAGACAGCAACTGTGTGCTGGGCTGCAGCAAGAGCAGTGTGAGCAGCAGGGCAAGGGAGGGGATTGTGCCCCTTTGCTCTGCTCTCCTCAGACTCCACCTGCAGTCCTGTGTGCAGTTCTGGAGCCCCCAGCACAGGAAGGACATGGAAGTGTTGGAGCAGGTCCAGAGGAGGCCACCAAGATGCTGAGAGGGCTGCAGCAGCTCTGCTGTACATTTACTTTGAAATGAAGCCTCTCCCAGGGATCCAAGCACCCAACTCAGGGCAAGGGAAGTGTTACTGGCTTGTGGTCCTCAGAGCTGAGCAAGTCCTTCAGGCTTCCAATGCATTCTATAGAAATAATTCTAAACCAGCTTGCTAAAACAGACAGGAGCAAGATTCCCTGTAGGAAATTTGAGTGGAAAAAAAAGTGTAAAGACTTCTAGAAGGAGATCATATTTGGGTTTCTCCTGCGTTCTGCAGCTTCAGATTTCCATACAAAGTGGAATCTGCAATTTCCTGCTGTTCTTTTCTTCTGGAAAAAAAACAAACTACTTCTCTTCAAAGAGAAGTGCCTGGAATATTGTCAGACAGGAAATGTAGGATGAAGCCTTGTTTGCAGTATGACTCCTCAATCCCTGCAGACAGCTATGTGCCCTCTCTTCTTGCCCTTGCAGATGTTGAGCTTGTTTAACACCTGTCCTTGCTGTCATTGGTGCCTGCTGTGGCTCACACCAGGATCATAGAGTCATCGAGTCATAGGATCATAGAGTCATAGAATCACAGAATCACAGAATCTTAGTCATAGGATCATAAAAATCACAGTCATAGAATCACAGAATCATAGAATCTTAGTCATAGGATCATAAAAATCACAGTCATAGAATCANAAGTCATAGGATCATAGAGTCATAGAATCACAGAATCATAGAATCATAGAGTCATAGTCATAGGATCATAGAATCACAGAATCATAGAGTCATAGGATCACAGAACCAACCAGGTTGGAAGAAACCTCCAAGCTCACCCAGCCCAACCTAGCACCCAGCCCCAGCCAATCAACCAGACCATGGCACTAAGTGCCCCATCCAGGCTTTGCTTCAACACCTCCAGGGACTCCACCACCTCCCTGGGCAGCCCATTCCAGTGCCAATCACTCTCTGCAGTCCTTGGTGTCTGCACAGCGGTGTTGCCTGCTCTGCACAGGGATAAAGCCTGATCCTCCCTTGTGTCTGTATCTCTAAGAGAGCATTACAGAATGCTCCATTAGCATCTTCTTCACACCCAGAGGGGTGGAAATGTGGCTGGACATGCTGGAAGGCTTGTTAATAGGAAACAGCCATGGCACTGAGCCATTGCCCTCTTTGGGCCCTTCCCTTATTCCTCTCTAAGCTGCAGGAAATTCAGGTGGTTCTCAGAGCTACTCTTTTATCTTCCCTCTGGGAGGTTTCTGGGTCAACTGTATTACAATGCATTTATTCTTAAGGGGGTCAGCACTCTGACACAAAAGTGATGTATGAGTGAGTGGGGAGAATGCATAAATCTCTAACAATGCAGGAAGGAGAGTCCCAGGATTTTGCTGTCTGTAAAACTGGAGTATGGGATCTGTCGCTTCCTGCCACAACAGCCAAATTAAACAAATGCAAGCTGACAGGAGGAGAAGAAACGAAGGATTTCTATCCAGTTACTTACAGAAGAATATTAAATTACAAGGGAACTTGCTTTTGTGCTGGCAAATAAGTATTTAAATGGGCCTGAAGTCCTTCATATTCTCCAAGTTGGATTTGTCCACATCGGAGAAATGGATGTCCTGGGCACTCGCTCCTGAAAAGAGGACAGACAGAACCTTTGCTGATGGAGGCTGCAGGCTGACACATGTGGTTACATGGCCAGGAACAACACTTCCACAGGTGTTGAGACATGGGAGGGGCAAGTGAGAAGACCTGGGATGCCTCTATCACTGCTGCTAAAGAAACAACGCAGTGGCATCAGAGAAGCCCTGGAGACAGAAGTGCTGTTGCAAGTCGCACCTCAACCTCTCTTTTTGTAGCATGCAGCTGCTTGGTGAGCAGTAGCACAAAGAGAAGAAGTGCACTTCCTGCACTTGGAATTGTCCAGAAGACAATGTGTGAGGCTGGGGCTTGACATGCTGGGGGCTTGACATGCTGGGGGCTTGTGCAGCAGCTTGTGCTACTGTGGCCCACCGCAGAAGAGGGACTATGAGCATCACTGGCATGAAAATAAGGGCCTGGGGCTTTCTGTAGCAGAGACTTGAGAGACATAGGGGGGGAGACAGCTGGTTCCCATGGGCTGACACAGCCCAGGAGCCTAGCTCTATAACCCATGGAGACCTCTGGCAGGAGGTGGGCAGAGCCTGGCTTGCACAGACAAGCTTGGGCACCTGTACCAACACAGAGGGCCAACCCCAGTGCATGGGGTGCTGAGGAGGGGCACATGGCCAGGGAAGCAGGACAGCACTACCACAGCATTTTAAGCCTTCTGCATCTTCTCCAGCAATGGGCAAGGCAGGCAAAACCATGAGCTGGGGACTAGAGGGCGACTGACAGCCCTTGTACTGTTCTGCAGGACATTCTGGCTGATGCTTCTCCAGCAGTGTGGCAGGTGCTGTGGGTTCAGGGGCAGATCCCAGGCAAAGGGAACCCCTTGCTGCCCTTTGTGCCCCTGTCTCCTGTTTGGGCAATAAGCAGATGGTGGAGGAGCAGCTCTGACTCTTCCCCGGCAGAGCTGGGAGCGCGGTGGTGCTGCCAGGGACCTGCCTTCACAAGGAATGTCAATTTGTTCTGTGCCTTGCATCACACTTCTGCACAGCAGCATCCTTGGCCAAGTTTTAGGCTCATTTGTAAATTTTTCTGCCGTGTTACCCCTGCCAGTGCAAGCCCAGAAGCTGTGGAGTCACTTTGGATCACATACTGGTATGACCAGATCCTTATATCATTGAAGATTAAGGCAGAGAAAGGGGGGCAAAAAGAGAGAAGGCCAAATTCCTATGTCAGATACCCTGCTGTAAGTCCAGAGTAATTAGATTTAATGTAATGAGCCTCCACACTTCCTTCCCTGCTCCCATGTGGGAGCAGCCATTTGCTGCTGTCCAATTCTGCAGAAAATGATGCTCCTACCTACTGAGCTGGCAAAAGTCTCCTGGCCAGGGGGTCATAGAGAGGAAAAAAAGCCCTACCTTGCCCTTTCCTCATCATCTAGGGAGAGGAGCAGCACTACCCCTCTAGCATGGCATTTAGCAAGCCAACCCAAATTTCCATGAGACTCATGCCTTAGGTGCCTCTCACTGGTGCTGCCAGTTGCAGTTCCCACCCTGATACATCACCCTGCACTGTTTTCATCTCCACCTACCTGAACAAGGTTCTGACCCAAACAAACATCTCAGTAGGCACTTCAGAATGCTGCCAGCACATCTTCTGCAGGCTGGTGGTGGCCAACACTCTCCTGCATGATGAGCTGGGGAAGAGGGAGAGTGGGACTCTCATTCAACTGGGAGAAGGTGGTGAAACAGAGGTGAAAGAGCAGGGACCAGAGCAGCCTGACTGCCCTACTGGCCAGGAGTAAACTGGAATTGCTTCAGTCAAGTCTCTTTTTCTAGAGGGCTGAGATCTGGGCAGGAGGTTTTCCTACTTGTCCAAGCACAGGCCACTAGATCCCATGTGGTGAGACAGTGGACACCATGAAACACCCCACAGGCTGGGCAGGTCTGCCCTAGGTGCTGACAGAGAAGCCTATGAGCAGCAGATAGAAGTGTTTAATCCTCTCACTTTGGGCCCGGTGTGCTTGATCCCTGTGGGGTCATTTACCTCAGTGCCAAGGGGGTCCTTGGAGATGCTCCCTGAAGCTGAGGAGTCTGCCCCAGGGAGCTATATATAGTACCTCCACTTTGCCATATATTGAATTGAGGACCTGGAGGAGGTGACAGCAAGTGCTAAGTAGCTGTGTTTAAGCTTATCACTTCCACCAGAGGAAGTCTGGGGACCTTGGCATGAGAGCAAAGCTGCCTTCAGCACTCGAGCCTGCTCTCTGCTTTACTCTCTGTGCAGGGAGGTATTTTCAGGTACCTAAGGAAACTTTTCTGTGGTCAGTCCCACTGCACATTTAAAGCATAGGGGTGCACAAAGATGCAGTTTCCCCAGAGGTGGCACTTGGGGAAGAAAATCCTCAAGACAAACCCAAGTGATGCTCTGCTTTCCTCTGACAATGCAGGCTCATTCCTGCTGTCTGTAATTGTAATCAAAGCTAATTTAATCCTGGTGTGGAGGTTGCTGAGCAACTGAAGACATTTGTCCAGAAGAGACAGGGACTGTGATCATGTCACCTCCAGAAAAGCTGCGAGAGCAGCCAGGTGACCCTGCTGCACGCCTGGGTCATGGGAAAGCACTGGTATTGAGGTGCTGAAGCCAAGGGGAAAGGACCAGGCTTGTACTAAATGTGTGCTTTCTGCAGGGGGTCTGGGGTGATGAAAAGCTCCAGATGAGGCTGCAGTGTGAGTGCAGCCCAGACAGCAACTGTGTGCTGGGCTGCAGCAAGAGCAGTGTGGGCAGCAGGGCAAGGGAGGGGATTGTCCCCCTTGGCTCTGCTCTCCTCAGACCCCACCTGAGTCCTGTGTGCAGTTCTGGAGCCCCCAGCACAGGAAGGACATGGAAGTGTTGGAGCCAGTCCAGGGGAGGCCACCAAGATGCTGAGAGGGCTGCAGCAGCTCTGCTGTGAGGACAGGCTGAGAGAGTTGGGGCTCTGCAGCCTGGAGAAGAGAAGGCTTTGAGGAGAGCTTAGAGTAGCCTTCCAGGATCTGAAGGGGGCACAGGAAGGCTGGGGAGGGACTATTGACAAGGTCTTGCAATGCCAGGACAAGGGGCAATGGGTTTGAAGTGGCAGAGGGGAGATTGAAAGTGGATGTTAGGAGGAAGTTGTTTGGAGTGAGGGTGGTGAGACACTGGCACAGGTTGCCCAGGGAGATTGTGGAGCACAGAAGCACCCAGTGTGATCTTTGATCCCATTCTGTGCTTCTGTGCTCCACAACCTCCCTGGAGGTGTTCAAGGCCAGGTTGGAGGAGGCCTTGAGTGACCTGTGCTAATGGGAGGTGTCCCTGCCTATGGCAGGGGGTTGGAACTGGCTGAGCTTTGAGGTCCTTCCAACCTTACCATTCTATGATTCTGTGCTCAGAGAATGGGATGACTCCAAACCACTCAAGTTCCATTGCAATCAAAGCCTATCCCCATCCAATTAAAGCAGAGCTATTCCCTTCTTTAACATTCCTGTTTTGATTCATGCTTCATTTGAACACCCATCACCAGCCTCTGTTTACAAGACATACAGCAAATAGGGGTTCTTGGAGAGCCAAATTCCCCTTTACTACTTCTGAACCATCCAAATCTCTGAAGCAAGCACCAACTGAAGTTGATTTATGGCTAGTGTTCTGTTCAAACCACTGTAATTTTGTGAAATGATAGCAGTATTGATTCCAGAGAGACTCTCACTTTGCTCAAACTACCAGGGCAGAGGCTTGGAGTGAATAAAACAGCTTTCCACTTTATCAATTTCTTCCATTTTGCTCCTCACCTTCACTTAACAACCTACATCTCTTCTTTCTTCCTTCTTTTCCCTTAATGCACTTATCTTTTGCTGTACTTGGCAGCTATAAATGATGGAGTGTGTTTTCTTCCCTGAGAACTCTGAGCAGCATCAAAACACAACCTGAGCACAGACTGCTGGAAACACAACCTGAGCACAGACTGCTGGAAACACAACCTGAGCACAGACTGCTCAAAACACAACCTGAGCACAGGCTGCTCAAAACACAACCTGAGCACAGACTGCTCAAAACACAACCTGAGCACAGACTGCTGGAAACACAACCTGAGCACAGACTGCTCAAAACACAACCTGAGCACAGGCTGCTCAAAACACAACCTGAGCACAGGCTGCTGGAAACACAACCTGAGCACAGACTGCTGGAAACACAACCTGAGCACAGACTGCTGGAAACACAACCTGAGCACAGACTGCTGGAAACACAACCTGAGCACAGAACAAACTGCTCAACATCTCCAACTGGTTTGCATTGCTGTGTGGAGAGCTTAATTCCGGTTCTGACAGATACAGAACTGTGGAGATCAAAGTTGGGGGGTTGGGTTTGGTTTGGTTTGGTTTTTTGTGTGTGAGGAGTTGGTTTGGTTTGGTTGTGCTTTTTTCTTGGAAGGAAATATTTCTACTTTAGCTTTCCTTCAAATCAGTGGGCAAAAATATTTGCTCAGAATTGGGAAGTTCCTTAATCTGGGGCTAGATTTGGCTGTCAGTTACGTTGATGTGCATGAGGATTAGCTTTGCTGAAGAACCATAGAATGATAGAATGGTAAGGTTGGAAAGGATCTCAAAGCTCGTTCACTTCCAACCCCCTGCCATAGGCAGGGACACCTCTCACTAGTACAGGTCACTCAAGGCCTTGTTCAACCTGGTCCTGAACACCTCCAGGGAGGTTGTGGAGCACAGAATCACCCAACGTGGTCTTTGATCACTGTGCCAGTGTCTCACCACCCTCACTGCAAACAACTTCCTCCTAACATCCACTTTCAGTCTCCCCTCTGCCACTTCAAACCCATTACCCCTTGTCCTGGCATTGCAAGACCTTGTCAATAGTCCCTCCCCAGCCTTCCTGTAGACAATGGAAATATCTTGGCATAAAGCTGGTCTGAAAAACAGTCCCACAGAGAACTCAGCACCTGTGTGGGAGAGAACCACAGGGGATGGCATTGTTGGACCAGTAGCAGCAACAACATCCTGGTTTAGAGGATAAACAAAACCTGCATATGTATTCCATGCACATTTCATCTGTGTTTCTAAAGTCAGGAGTGGGGAGGGGTGGAGGGAAAGTAGAAAATATAAATCCTTCAGTGGTAGTATTAATTCAGCCACAGGCACAGCAGGCATGTCAGCATCAATCTTCAGTGGCTTAGGCAGGCACTGAAGCTGCTGCTCCTGCGTTGGATTTCTCTGTACTTGCTTAGTTAAAGAAAGAAATTTCTAAAGCCCACAGGACTATAAATGCTTTAGAAGCCAATGTCACTTCAGAAAAAAATAAGAAAAAGATAAATATGATTTTTTTTTTTTTGTTCTGTGCCTACATACAACATAGTCTGTGGGGGGGGTTGGTTGGTTGGGTTTACTTTATTTTTGTTTGGGTTTTTTTGTTTGGTTGTTTTTTGTTTTGTTTTGGGTTTTTTGTTTGTTTGTTGTGGGTTTTTTGTTTTTTGGTTTTTTTTTTAAATTTTATTTGTGGTTTTGTTTTGTAACCTGCAGTTCACAGGACCACAGGATGTGTGATCACAGCACCTGTGTGCTGGGTGCCTTGAAGCCCCACTCCCCTGTGCCAGGCAGGAGCTATATAAGGCAGGCAAATACTAAGCCTCCTTCCCACCCATTCACAGGCCCACAGGGTGTCAGGGGTTGGAAGGGACCCAAAGAGCTCATCCAGTCCAACCCCTCTGCCAGAGCAGGACCAGACAATCCAGCTCAGGGCACACAGGAACGCATCCAGACAGGCCCTGAAAGGCTCCAGAGAAGGAGACTCCACAACCTCTCTGGGCAGCCTGTGCCAGGGCTCTGGGACCCTTCAAGGCAAGAAGTTCTCCCTTGTGTTGAGCTGGAACCTCCTGTGCTGCAGCTTCCATCCATTGCTGCTTGTCCTATCCCAGGCAGCAGTGAGCACAGCCTGTCCCCCACTCCTGACCCCCAGCCCTCAGATATTTATAGACATTGATTAAATCCCCTCTTAGTCTTCTCTTTTCCAGATTAAGCAGTCCCAGGTCCCTCAGGCTCTCCTCCCCAGGCAGTGCTCACTCCCCTCATCATCCTCATAGTCCTCCTCTGGACCTTCTCCAGCAGATCCCTGTCCCTCTGAAACTGGGGAGCCCAAACCTGAAGGCAGTACTCAAGATGAGGTCTCAGCAGGGCAGAGTAGAGGGGCAGGAGAACCTCCCTTGATCTGCTGGACACACTCTGCTTAATGCACCTCAGGATCCCATTGGCCTCTTGGCCACCAGGGCACATTGCTGTGCCATGGATGTTCTCCACCAGCACTCCCAGGTCCCTCTGCACAGGGCTGCACTCCGGCAGGTCACCTCCCAGCCTGTACTGCTGCAGTTTCTTGAAGCACATTAAACATTCAAAGACTGTGAAGGATGTGTTCAGGGAAAAAAAAAAAAAAAAGAAATTAGAAATGATGCAAAGAGATTTTATCGTGGTCAAATAGGAGTTTGGACTCTACCACAGGAAACAGGGTTTAAAGAAAAGCTGAGACACACTGCATTTCTCAAAATGCCACACACACTGGTGAGCCTCTAGCATGGCAATGTCACCAGTTTGCAGATGCAGGTGAGTTGCTGCCTCTGTGGTGACACTAAACAGCTACCTGCTGACCATGAAACCTCTCTTGTCTGCAGCCTGTGCCCTCAGCCCCAGGGAGAAGGAAAGGAAAGTAACTGCTCAGCAGCTTCTGATACTGAGAAGAAAAAAACCAAGCACATTGTGATGCAGGAGGGAGAAGGTTCCTGCTTAAGAACCAAACCAACCATGAAATTAATATTTTATTTACAGTAAAAAAAAAAAAAAAAAAAAAAAAAAAGAAAAAGGAAAAAAATCCTACAACAGGGAAAAAAA
>VWZE01017712.1:14438-30296 GCA_013396675.1 Eubucco bourcierii
ACCCAACGTGATCAAAGATCACGTTGGGTGATTCTGTGCTCCACAACCTCCCTGGGCAACCTGTGCCAGTGTCTCACCACCCTCACTGCAAACAACTTGCTCCTAACATCCACTTTCAATCTCCCCTCTGCCAGTTTAAATCCATTCTGTGCTGTGGAGCACAGAATCACATTGCCCTAAACCATTCTCCTCCTTCTCACCTCAGAACTCAAAACACTTGTTTAAAAATGCTAAATAATTTCCTTTTAGCCTGTAGCTGCTGTTGCAGAGACAGCCTGGCCAGTGCAGCAGAAACTGGACTCTGCTCACTCTGTGATATCTACTGCTACCCAAAAATGCTGTGCTGCAAGAGGTTTGACAGGGGAAAGCATCTGGGGTGAGGAGCCACTTGTCATGCTTGAAATGCCACCATACATTTCCCCAGCAAGCTGCTGCCCACCTCCTGCCCTCAGTGCACCTACAGGTTTTTAAATTCAACAAGAGAAAATTCTCAGATTTTTTAGCAAGTGATGATTGGGGGAAAAGAAAAAAAAAAAGGGAGGGGGGGAAATGGGCAAAAAAAGAAGGGGAAAAAAAGGAAGGAAAAAAGTAAAAAAGAAAAAAAAAAGAAGAAAACAAAGAAGAGAAAGAAGTACAAAAGAAAAAAACAAAAAGGAAGGGAAATAAAGAAAAAAAATAAAAGAAAGAAGAAAAAAGAAGGAAAAAAAGAAAAAAGGAAAAAAAAGAAGGAAAAAAGAAGAAAACAAAGAAGAGAAAGAAGTACAAAAGAAAAAAACAAAAAGGAAGGGAAATAAAGAAAAAAATAAAAGAAAGAAGAAAAAAGAAGGAAAAAAAGAAAAAAGGAAAAAAAAGAAGGAAAAAAGAAGAAAACAAAGAAGAGAAAGAAGAACAAAAGAAAAGACAAACAAAAAGGAAGGGAAAGAGAAAAAAATAAAATAAAGAAGAAAAAAGAAGGAAAAAAGAAAAAAGGAAAAAAAAAGAAGGAAAAAAAAGAAGAAAACAAAGAAGAGAAAGAAGTGCAAAAGAAAAGACAAACAAAAAGGAAGGGAAAGAGAAAAAAATAAAATAAAGAAGAAAAAAGAAGGGAAAAAGATAAAAGGAAGAAGAAAAGGAAGAAAAAAAAAAAGAAAAAAAGAAGGGGGAAAAGGAATAAAAAAAAGGAGAGGGAAAAAAAAAAAAAAAAAGCAGGGGGAAAAAAAAAGCAAAGGCAAATTCCTGCTTGATTGCAGAGATGTTAATGCAGCACCTCTCCTCCCCAGCAGGTTTCTCCTCTTGCCAAAGCACTTAATCAGGCCAGCCCCACAGCAGCAGGTCGGACCGAGGAGGCCTTGAGGAATCTCATCACTGGCAAATGGCTCTGATGAGGGCACAGCAGGTGCTGAGTGAGGCCTGCACTTAGGGAGCGCAGGGGAGCTCCGACAGGGCTCCCCCCAGCCCTGCCGTGGGAGGAGGCTGCTCTGCCAGGTCAGGTGCTGGTGCTGAGGGTGCTCAGCCCCAAACCCTGGCACTGGTGGGGATGGCACTCCCCAGTGTCGAGCAGCAGGGCTTGTAGCTCCTTGGTCAGTGAGGAAACTGTCAGGGATGTCAGGGGACAGGTGGTATGCAGGAGCCACTTGTGGCACCAAGCAGCTTGGCTGACCAATTTCCTTGTGTTGCACCTCCTTTTTGCATACAGCCATGTGCCTGGGCAGGCACTCACTGACCACCCTCTGGGACACTGTGGGGCCCTATTCCAAATCTGAGGCAGGTTTTTATGAATGAAGGTGTTCAAGGCCAGGCTGCATGAGGCCTTGAGTGACCTGTGCCAGTGGGAGGTGTCCCTGCTTATGGCAGGGGGTTGGAACTGGATGATCTTTGAGGTCCCTTCCAACCTAAACCATTCTATGATCAGAAGTAACTATGCTGGGTTTGGCTGTCAGGTGTTTGTGACACACATATCAGTGCAACACATAAGCGCCAAACACCTACAGTAATTTGTAATGATTTCCCCTGTTTTCTGCACTCACTACACTGAACTCTTAACAGATCTTACTTTTGAAAGTTACCTTAGAATTCACTGAAGAGGACAATCACAGTTATTTGACAAACAGCATCATTCAATCTATTACACAATAAAGTATTGCAAAGAAGGCTAACAGTAAATATTTGCAAGAGTATTCACACTGTAGTTCCTCTTCTGGCATTTCAAAAAGTTCTCTAATTGTCTCAGCACAGAACTGCCAAGTAGCTACAAATGTTCATGCATCATCTGCAAACAAGAGAGAAGGCTGCTGTTTCATTAAATTTAATTCATCCTGTCAGGGAAGGATGATGGAAAGGCCCAATTAGATGGAATGTGGCCTGATGATGAACATCAGCCAATTTGCTCACAAGGCACAAACAATAATAATACTAATACTAATACTACTACTACTACTAATAATAATAATAATAATAATAATAATAACAATAACAATAACAATAACAATAACAATAACAGCATAGAATGGTAAGGTTGGAAGAGATCTCAAAGCTCATTCAGTTCCAACCCCCTGCCATAGGCTGTACAGGTCACTCAAGGCCTCGTCCAACCTGGCCTTGAACACCTCCCTGGGCATCCTGCACCAGTGTAGGTAGGGAGATACCTACACCTTCAGAGAGAGACCAAGGGTGGCAGTGGCCCTGCAGGAGCAGCATTTAAGCCCATGTCCAGATGCCTGGCAGCAGAGCCCAACCCCAGCTGGCTACAACCTCCCTTCAGGTAGCTGTAGAGAGCAATGAGGTCTGCCCTGAGCCTCCTCTTCTGCAGGCTGCACACCCCCAGCTCCCTCAGCCTCTCCTCACAGGGCTGTGCTCCAGGCCCCTCCCCAGCCTTGCTGCCCTTCTCTGGACACCTTCCAGCACCTCAACATCTCTCTTGAATGGAGGGGCCCAGAACTGGACACAGCACTCAAGGTGTGGCCTGAGCAGTGCTGAGCACAGAGGCAGAATAACCTCCCTGCTCCTGCTGGCCACACTGCTCCTGATGCAGGCCAGGATGCCATTGGCCTTCTTGGCCACCTGGGCACACTGCTGGCTCATGTTCAGCTACTCTCTACCAGCACCCCCAGGTCCCTCTCTGCCTGGCTGCTCTCCAACCACTCTGTCCCCAACCTGTAGCACTGCTTGGGGTTGTTGTGACTGATGTACTCCACATCCCAAGCATGGCTCCAGTAGGCATGGGGGTTTATTTTTGGTGCTTAGGCTCCCTGAGGGATCTGTGAGCCTCCCTCAGCGTAGTGGAGCTGGTAAACAAGCAGGGATAGCCTAGGCAAGCAGGTGCTCTGCTCTTGTCTGATGATTTTAAATAGTACAGGCAGTTCTGGCATGTCTCTTGAAGCATAATCATTATATTTCCATGACTTTATCTGCAGAGGCCGTTGGAATTGCCATGCAATCAGTGCTATACAGCTCAAACTGTAGCCAAGATGTATTCTAAAGTCAGCTGCAGCAAAGAAGACACGGTGCAGCTTGCCACCCCACTATAGTATTTCTTCAAAAGACATTTTTCTTAGGAAAATGAAGACATTATCCATCAAGTTTTAAGCAGCCCACTTCCATTTATAGCCGTGCAGTCTACCCTCTGAGTCACACACACAATTTGCAGTAGCAGCTGTGAGACTTGTAAAACTTGGGTGATTTTTTTTTTTTTTTTTTGCCTTCTCTTTTTATATTCTTGATGCTGAAAATGTTTCTGCTTGAGTGGGGAGCCTTCCCTCCCCTCCATTTTGAAAGCTAAGCATTACCCCAGCTGTGCCTCGCCTTGCCCAGCCTGGCACACACAGCTCAGCTGCTCAGGATGCTCAGCACTGCCAGCCAGGGTCGAGCCTGGCGGAGTGGGGGTCGTGTCTCAACTGGGGCACACAGCAGACACCTCCCCACCTAGAACAGCTGAGGAAGTGTTTCTGCTGTGGTCGAGTTAGCACATAAAGCTCCTCAGGGATTTGGGGCAAATTACCTGAAATGGTGAATTATTTACCGCTGTTACTGAATCCTTCCTCCCACTGTCTGCATTACCTACAAGAATGAAGTCTCTTTTCTTTCTTTCTCCGAAGCAAAAGTGGTTTTAGGATACTTAACAAGATTTTGGTACCTCTTGATGTGGAAGGACAGAGAGCTGCTTGAGAGAGTCCAGTGCAGAGCCACAGAAATGGTTAAGGAAGTTGAACATCTTCCAGGCGGCAGTGGCTGAACATGAGCCAGCAGTGTGCCCAGGTGGCCAAGAAGGCCAATGGCATCCTGGCCTCTACCAGGAACAGGAACAGTGTGGCCAGCAGGAGCAGGGGAGTCCTTTTGCCCCTGTACTCAGCACTAGTCAGGCCCACCTTGAGTGCTGTGTCCAGTTCTGGACCCTTCAATTTAAGAAAGGTATTAAGGTGCTGGAAGGTGTCCAGAGAAGGGCAGCAAGGCTGGTGAGGGGCCTGGAGCACAGCCCTGTGAGGAGAGGCTGAGGGAGCTGGGGGTGTGCAGCCTGCAGAAGAGGAGGCTCAGGGCAGACCTCATTGCTCTCTGCAGCTACCTGAAGGGAGGTTGCAGCAAGCTGGGGTTGGGCTCTTGTGCCAGGCACCCAGGGACAGGAGGAGGGGACACAGTGTCAAGTTGTGCCAGGGGAGGTCTAGGCTGGGTGTTAGGAGGAAGTTGTTGGCAGAGAGAGTGATTGGCATTGGAATGGGCTGCCCAGGGTGGTAGTGGAGTCCCCATTCCTGGAGGTGTTTAAGAGGAGGCTGCATGAGACACTTAGTGCCATGGGTTAATTAATTAGAAGGGTTAGGTGAGAAGTTGGGACTCAGTAGAGAGGAGAAGGCAAAAAGCTAGAGTGCCTGTTCTTTCAGCTGAATGGACTTGGAGGGATTTACAGTGCATGAGGAGCTGAGCCTGGGAGCTCTCAGGGGTTGCAGCACCACCACAGAGAGGTGGTTTGCATCTGGGTATGGTGCAATGATGCAAAGGCTCTGCACAGTTATTGTGTTAATCCAGGCCATTTGTGAGCTGAAGCCCAGCAGCACAGGGTGCCTTGCTCATGCAGATGTCCTTCCTCCTCTTTGTCTTTTGGCTTTTTTTCCCCCCTTCCCTTTAGCAGACAGAAGAGTTGTTCATTTCCCATCCCTGCCTGTTGAATTATTCATCCAAAATGTTCCACTGCTATCTTCTTGTCTGCCAGGGAGCTCATCATCCAACAATTTCTTCTTGGTCTTAACTTGTAATCAGAGCAATTAGTAACCCATTAAAGGTCTCAGCATGCCGGTGGCTGTGGGGTACAGAGTGCAGCTCACAAGCAGGCCCACTCTGACACTCAGGCAGAAGACCCACTGGCTGCAATCTTCTGTGAAGGGCAAGAAACCTACAGTGAGAAGAGGATTTGGTGCTCAGGGATGGAGTTTCCTGGCAATACAGTGAGATCACCAACAGCAGATCATCAGTTTGGACTCATCTCAGTGGGAAGAGAACAAGGTCCCAGCTGTGGTATGGCTGGAAGGTGTGATGAACTTCTGTGGGCACTCAGCCTTCTCCAAAGCATAGAATCATAGACTGGTAAGGTTGGAAGGGACCTCAAGGATCATCCAGTCCCACCCCCCTGCCATAGGCAGGGACACCTCCCACTAGCACAGGNGATCCTGGAAGGCTACTCTAAGCTCTCCTCAAAGCCTTCTCTTCTGCAGGCTGCAGAGCCCCAACTCTCCCAGCCTGTCCTCAAAGCACAGCTGCTGCAGCCCTCTCAGCATCTTGGTGGCCTCCTCTGGACCCACTCCAACACTTCCATGTCCTTCCTGTGCTGGGGGCTCCAGAACTGCACCCAGGACTGCAGGTGGGGTCTGAGGAGAGCAGAGCAAAGGGGCACAATCCCCTCCCTTGCCCTGCTGCCCACACTGCTCTTGCTGCAGCCCAGCACACAGTTGCTGTCTGGGCTGCACTCACACTGCAGCCTCATCTTGAGCTTTTCATCACCCCAGATGAGCCCAAATAAGGCTGTTCAGCTCCCAGATGCCAAAAGGGACCATAGAGGCTGTCATTGATTCTCTCTGGTGCTCTGAAAGTGATAAACAATGGTAACCAGGTGGCAGTGGAAGGCAAGGAGTAGGATCAGGCTGTTAACAAGCTGTATGAGGAGAGGCTGAGGGAGCTGGGGGTGTGCAGCCTGCAGAAGAGGAGGCTCAGGGCAGACCTCATTGTTCTCTACAACTACTTGAAGGGAGGTTGTAACCAGCTGGGGTTGGGCTCTTTTGCCAGGCACCCAGTGACAGAAGGAGGGGACACAGTCTCAAGTTGTGCCAGGGAAGGTCTAGGCTGGATATTAGCAGGCAGCTCTTGCCAGAGAGAGTGGTTGGCACTGGAATGGGCTGCCCAGGGAGGTGGTGGAGTCCCCATCCCTGGAGGTGTTGAGGCAAAGCCTGGCTGGGGCACTTAGTGCCATGGTCTGGTTGATTGGCTGGGGTTGGGTGCTAGGTTGGGCTGGGTGAGCTTGGAGTTCTGTTGGATTCTATGATTCTATGATCCTGTGATTCTATGACTCTATGACTCCATGACTCTGTGACTCTATGATTCTATGGTTCTATGACTGATTCTGTGATTTATTGGGCTGAGTGAAATTGGTTAGGGGAATCCAACAGTGTGTTTGCAGGCAGCTGCTAGCTGCTGTCACTCAGGACCTAAGTAATCTAGGGCTGCAATGCCACTCTTACACCTCCAGGAAAGGCCTTTACCCACATTCACAATTCCCCTCTGTCCCTGATCTCAGCAGCTCCCATGGGAGGAAGCTGCTGAGCTGTGCTCTCTCTGTACCTGCTGTCTGCACCAGGGACTGAGCAGCCAATATGAAATGTGAAGTGGTGCACGACCTTGGTGTGCAAGGTCAACACAAACAACGTCCTTACAAACATCCCCTGTAGGAAATGGGTACATGGATTCCTATTCTACATTCCAGTCTGTGCCAAGGGTTTAATAGGTGAGGACCAGAGCAATTCATCACTTCTCCCGACTGTCCTTTGCCTTCTTAATACATTGGAGGTGCTCTCCTGCACTCCTGGGCTCTGCCTCTGCTAATGTCTCTAGAAAGATAATCTGTGGAGAAAGAATGGGATCGTTATAGATCAATAGGCACTGCTAACCTTTCAATCCTGCCCATCCAAGGAGGTCTTCTCAAGGGCTGCAGCAGCTGCTTGCTTTAGCAGGCTGAAGGCAGTGTGTTCCTATGGCATAAGCCAAACATGCTCTTGCTCTGCCAGGATAGCAGAGGGGTCGATGTGGCTCACCTTGTGTTCCTCTGAAAGGCTTTCTGGCACTAACAGGAGCCCCAAAGCCTCCTGAAACAGTCCCAGCTGTTGTTACTGTGGGGGACCAGACAAACACATTTACCTTTAGCCAGATCACAGTACAGGTATAGCACTGAAAATGAGTCCAGTGCATTTTAGCAGATTTACTGGAGGAGTGGGCAGGAAAATCCTGCTTTTTTCCCCCCCCAGTCTTCTTCTGGGAGTCAGAATTGTGGCACATGCTTAAGCCTAAGCCTGCTGGGAGGAGCAGTGAGCTGCTGGGGCATCTTTCAGCTGCTGCACAGTGAGAGGATGACTAAACATTTTGCTGCTCTCCTGAAAGCCAAGGTCTCTGATAAGCCCACAGTGAACAGCAGCAGCAAATACCCATGCTTATCTCATTAGGAGGCTGCAGCAAGTTTGCTGCTTTGTTCTGCACAAGAGGTATCTGTTCTCAAAGCCAAATCTGCAATGTGACTCTGCAAATAAAAGGATTTGGCTCATTGAGGAATTTTTTCCCTTCTCCAAATATCAACAAGATCCTTCAGCTTGCTGGAAAACATAAGTGGACTAATAATAGGTCTTGTCTCTTGCCTTAGAAAAAACCTGATGCCATTTGCATTTGAGGATCAGCCCTGTTTACATGCCTGCAGAAATACCAACTGCTTTCCACGAGCTGTCCTCCACCTTAATACCAGTGTACATCATCCTGACTTCAAAATACTCAGCTCACTCTTTAAGGTGCAGGGTGAGAATCTTTCTATCTGTGAAAGAGGACCCAGGAAGGATTCTTTTAAGCTGTGTTAGATCCTCCTGAAGCTTGTCATATTTCTGTGGTTTGCAGGAGAATTGTGGCTCTGGAGCACCTTTATCTCTCAGCACGGCTCTTGTGTTCTGTGTACATGTTCATGCTGTGGCAGTGAGCTTCCCAGAGTCTGCAGGAGGGGGATTTTCAGGAGCAACATTATCCAAGGCAATCCTTTTGGGGGAAAGCACACTGACATTTCCTGCAGCTCCAGAAGATGTAAGGAGTAGCAAAACATGTTTTGGCTTGGGTTTTGTTGCTTTTGCATGTTCTGAGGAGCAAACAAGAAAAAAAACTTCTTATAGAATCCTAGAATCATAGAATGGTAAGGTTGGAAGGCACCTCAAGGATCATCTAGTTCCAACCCCTTGCCATAGGCAGGGACACCTCCCACTAGTACAGCTCACTCAAGGCCTCCTCCAACCTGGCCTTGAACCCCTCCAGGGAGGGAGCAGCCACAACCTCCCTGGGCAACCTGTGCCAGTGTCTCACCACCCTCACTGCAAACAACTTCCCCCTAAAATCCACTTTCAATCTCCCCTCTGCCACTTCAAACCCACTGCCCCTTGTCCTGGCATTCCAAGACCTTGTCAATAGTCCCTCCCCAGCCTTCCTGGAGCCCCCTTCAGATCCTGGAAGGCTACTCTAAGGTCTCCTGGAAGCTTTCACTTCTCCAGGCTGCAGAGCCCCAACTCTCTCAGCCTGTTCTCACAGCAGAGCTGCTGCAGCCCTCTGAGTACCTTTGTGGCCTCCTCTGGACCCACTCCAACACTTCCATGTCCTTCCTGTGCTGGGGGCTCCAGAACTGCACACAGGACTGCAGATGGGGTCTCAGGAGAGCAAAGCAAAATCCCCTCCCTTGCCCTGCTACCCACAGTGCTCTTGCTGCAGCCCAGCACACAGTTGCTGTCTGGGCTGCACTCACACTGCAGCCTCAGGTTGAGCTTTTCATCACCCCAGACCCCAAGGTCCTTTTCCTCAGGAAAACAGGTTAGTGGTCCAGCAGAGAGCCCCCAGGACAGCCACACAAAGTGCCTTTCCCTTTATTAAATGCAAGGGCATTTAGTGATTGCATGATCCCATTGCTACTGTACACTTGAGCCTCTTCCAAGCAAGCAGCAGTGCCACTACACTCCCTCCTTCCTCCCCACAGCACTTGTGAAAGACACAACCCAGTGCCAGTGCCCATGGGACTCTGCTCCAGGGGCAGAGCCAGCCAGGTCAGCTCCTGGGACTAAAATCAGTGGTAGTGGGATCCAGGAAAGCATCCTCCGCCCTCTGCTCCTCTCCCTGCTGGGTTGCTGCTCAAGCACACAGCTGGTTTGGGGGTGATGGACGTTGGTGTAGCAGTAATGCCTGTCGCAGACGCCTCGAAGTGGCTCTCTCTGATGAACCTTTGCCACCGTGAGAGTCACTGATTGCTGCAGCAGTGTTGTGTGGAGGCGAGGGAGAGCTGCAGGTTAACACAGCTCACAGTGAAGCCTTTCCAAGCCTACCACCAAGCAGCAGCACCTCCAGAGACTCCCTTTCAAACAGGAGAGCTGCCCGGCAGGCTGCGGTGAGAAGCGGAAGCTGTGCCTTGTGTAATATTTACATTTAATACAATCCACTGACACCTGACATTTTTCTGGTAAATTTTACGTGGGCCAGAAACACTTCTGGATCACTGAGTAAATTTTAACTCCTCTCAAGGTCTTTTGCACTGGTGGTACCTGCAATAAAATGTTGTGCTGCTTTCCCCACCAAAACCGTGTCCACTCACATCTGCCCCAGCCTCAGGATCTGTCGTGAGAGTCTCTAGGAGTCCTTGGTGCGCTGATGCTCCACAAGCATCCCCTGCTTTCTGCTTCTGGTGTTGCAGAGGTTGTGGAGTCTCCCTCTCTGGAGAGATTCAAGAACTGTCTGGATGCATTCCAGTGCGATCTGCTCTGGCAGGGGGGCTGGACCAGATGAGCTTTTGAGTTCCTTTCCAGCCCCTGACATTCTATGGTTCTATGATTCTGAGAGTCTGTGATTCTATGACTCTGATTCTATGATTCTATGACTCTATGATTCTATGACTCTGTGATTCTATGATTCTATGACTCTATGATTCTATGACTCTATGATTCTATGACTCTATGATTCTATGACTCTGTGATTCTATGACTCTGTGATTCTATGACTCTCTGATTCTATGATTCTATGACTCTATGATTCTATGACTCTATGATTCTATGACTCTATGATTCTATGACTCTGTGATTCTATGACTCTGTGATTCTATGACTCTGTGATTCTATGACTCTCTGATTCTATGATTCTATGACTCTATGATTCTATGACTCTATGATTCTATGACTCTATGATTCTATGACTCTGTGATTCTATGACTCTGTGATTCTATGACTCTGTGATTCTATGACTCTATGATTCTATGACTCTGTGACTCTGTGACTCTGTGATTCTATGACTCTGTGATTCTATGACTCTATGACTCTATGATTCTATGACTCTCTGATTCTATAATTCTATGACTCTATGATTCTATGACTCTGTGACTCTGTGACTCTGTGATTCTATGACTCTGTGATTCTATGACTCTATGATTCTATGACTCTGTGATTCTATGACTCTATGATTCTATGACTCTGTGACTCTGTGACTCTGTGATTCTGTGACTCTGTGATTCTCTGACTCTATGACTCCTCAGCATTTGTTGCCCCTCAAGGGTGCAAAGAGCACGCACATGACAAACACAAGTCTGCACCACGGCCCTTAGAGGCAGCAGCGTTCTCCACTGGAGGGCTCTGCACAAGCCTCCAGCAGCACTAGGCTCTCTCTTGGCGATTTCTGCACAGCTGCCCTGCTGCTGTAATGGTGTCACAAAGAGATACCTCTTAAAAAGCAATAAAATCTCACAAACAGGGAAACAAAATGAACAGCTGAGCAACCAGCCCACCTCTGGTAATGAAACAGAAAGTGGATAGATAAGGAGAACCTGAGTCAGCTGAGTGCCATGAAGATGCTCAGAGGGCTGCAGCAGCTCTGCTGTGAGGACAGGCTGAGAGAGTTGGGGCTCTGCAGCCTGCAGAAGAGAAGGCTTCCAGGAGACCTTAGAGTAGCCTTCCAGGATCTGAAGGGGGCTCCAGGAAGGCTGGGGAGGTCTTGCAATGACAGGATGAGGAGGAATGGGCTTGAAGTGGCAGAGGAGAGATTTAAACTAGAGGTTAGGAGGAAGTTGTTTGCAGTGAGGGTGGTGAGACACTGGCACAGGTTGCCCAGGGAGGTTGTGGAGCACAGAANTATGGCAGGGGGTTGGAACTGGATGACCTTTGAGGTCCCTTCCAATCTAAACCATCTTATGACTCCACAATTCTAACTGCAATGGCTCCAGACTCCATCTCCAGTCTCTTGCCTTCAGACCTTGGAAGGAGGCCAGCAGAGCATCCTGGCATCTGACACAATACCCAACCCTGAAATTCAGACCAGTTTGCTCTCTGCAGCCCATTAACTTTTTGTTAACCCTCCCCACGTTGTTTTACATCTTGCCTTCCATCAAGGAGAAGGAGAGCTCATGGCAGTGCTGGGATGACTAATGTCAAGTCCCTCCTCCAGACCAGGGGATGTTCAAGTTACAGCCAGGTGGGGGCTTAATGGGCTGCAGCCGTGCTGCCAAGATGTAATTGCTGTAAATCAGCCTAAGCCCTGTGGAGACAGTTCTGTTTTGAAGTCCATTTGCCCTTATTGCTTGTTCAGCTCCTTAATGCATTAATGATAAGGCAGCATGGTGAAAGACACAGCACAGCCCACCCCCACCAAAATCCTGAAGTACTGAATCAATACTGTGCTGATCTGCCCTGGCTGTGAAGAAGAGGAATGCAGTCAGTGCTGGGTGGTAGCCTTCCAGGATCTGAAGGAGGCTCCAGGAAGGCTGAGGAGGGTCTACTGACAAGGTCTTGCAATGCCAGGACAAGGGGCAGTGGGTTTGAAGTGGCAGAGGGGAGATTGAAAGTGGATGCTAGGAAGAAGTTGTTTGCAGTGAGGGTGGTGAGACACTGGCACAGGTTGCCCAGGGAGGTTGTGAAGCACAGAAGCACAGAATGTGATCTTTGAGGTGTTTAAGGCCAGGTTGGACAAGGCCTTGAGTGACCTGTGCTAGTGGGAGGTGTCCCTGCCTGTGGCAGGGGGTTGGAACTGGATGATCCTTGAGGTCCCTTCCAACCTTACCATTCTATGATTCTAAGTGGGCAGAACTCTTCTGACCCTCTAGAAAGTGAGGTTATTTGGTCTCTGAGGTGACCCAGACAGGTAGAGATCAATGGCAGGCAGTATCCCTGTGGGTGGCTCTGAGGCCTGATGGTGCTCACTGGCACCATCCCCTGCTTCTGAGGCATGGAACCCCTCAGTAGCATGGGGTGGCTGTGTGGGTGCCAGGGCCAGCTGGTGAAGACAGGGCAGCAGGCACTGCCTTGTTTACTCACTGACTCCCAAGTTGTTGTGCTTGCCCACAGATAAAAGAGTCACAGCATTATGCACTAGCAGTGGCTCCCTTTGAGCTGGCTGAGTCTTGGCAGGGTTTTCCCCCCCTCAAGTCCCCTGATTAGTGCATTATAACTGCTTGACAAATCACTGCTGCTCTACTGACACATTCATGCTGCTGCTTTCTTCTCCAGCAGCCAAGAAGATGCTGGGTACTGGCTGCTCCTGGGCATTGCTGATGTTAACTGACTCAAGTGTCACCCTTTAAGAGTGAGAAAAGGAGACATCCAGCCAGACACTAACCCCCTTTTGGTGCTGAAATGGTTTTCATTCTGCTCCTTCTCCTTTTCTTTTTTTGGGTTTGTTTTTTTGTGTGTGTGTGTGTGTGTGTGTGTGTGTAAAGAATTTAGAAGCACAAACACCCAGACAGGAAAGGCAATGAGGTAAAAATCACTGCTTGGCTATTCAGAGGCTCACAGGATGTCAGGGGTTGGAAGGGACCCAAAGAGCTCATCCAGTCCAACCCCTCTGCCAGAGCAGGACCAGACAATCCAGCTCAGGGCACACAGGGAACACATCCAGACAGGCCTTGAAAGGCTCCAGAGAAGGAGACTCCACAACCTCTCTGGGCAGCCTGTGCCAGGGCTCTGGGATCCTTACAGCAGATAAGTTCCCCTTGTGCTGAGCTGGAACCTCCTGTGCTGCAGCTTCCATCCATTGCTCCTTGTCCTATCCCAGGCAGCAGTGAGCACAGCCTGTCCCCACTCGTGACCCCCAGCCCTCAGAGATTTAGAAACATTGATTAAATCCCCTCTCAGTCTTCTCTTCTCTAGACTAAGCAGCCCCAGGTCCCTTGTTCCTTGTTATCAAGCACAGATTAAAGCAATGAACAATTTACACTCAGCTAACAAGTGGAGCAGTGAACAGCCCCTGCCTTCCTCAGCCTGCTGGCATGTGTCACTCCTGCCCTTGGCACCATCAGAAGGTAAGACCTGGCCTGACCTGCACAAATCAACACAGAGCTGGGACAGTCTCAGCATGGGCACAGCCTGGCTTGCCCTTCTAGACTCTTCCCAACACCTCCTTGCAGCTGTTGGGGTGTGTGATGGGCCTGGGAAGCAGCTGTTCTCAGCTAACAGCCAGAAAGCTGTCTCTGGGGGGCTTTTTTACCTTCCCAGGGAGAAGGATGAGCAGGTCAGCTCTGCTTTGCTGCCATCAAAACCTCAGATGAATAATGGCACAAAGACTGGACCCCTGCATTTCTTCTCTAGTGCAAAAGGCAGTCCTGATGCCCTTGTTCCATTTTGATTTGAAAGGTTTTTAACCGTTGCCCCTGAAGAAAATTTATGACCCAGATCAATTTGTGCTCTGAATACTACAATGTACCTGAGATGACTCTGCAGTTTGGTGTCACTTACTCACTTGTGAGCCTTCACTACATTGTATCCATTAACTCCTTAAGCAGAGTGTGTCCAGCACATCAAGGGAGGTTCTCCTGCCCCTCTACTCTGCCCTGCTGAGACCCCATCTTGAGTACTGCCTTCAGGTTTGGGCTCCCCAGTTTCAGAGGGACAGGGATCTGCTGGAGAAGGTCCAGAGGGCTGCAGGGATGGTGAGGGGGACTGGAGCACTGCCTGCTGAGGAGAGCCTGAGGGACCTGGGGCTGCTTAATCTGGAGAAGAGAAGACTGAAAGGGGATTTAATAAATGTTTATCAATATCTGAGGGCTGGGGGTCAGGAGCAGGGGACAGGCTNGGTCCCTTCCAACCCCTGACACCCTGTGAGCCTGTGATCCTCAAAATACTGTGGGCTATGTAACGAGGCAGGTCCTTCAGCAAAGGTTTTTGGAAGCAAAGGTCAAGAGTTTTGTTTCTGTTGCTGCATGTATCCTACTGGCTCTCACTTAGGGCTGGCTCCACCAGCACCTGCCGACAGATCTGCTTCTGCCAGCAGAGCTACATGAAAGACAAGAGATGCTCCACAATTAGCTAGTGACACTGCTTGCAGGGCACAAAGCAGAGAAGTCATCGTGCCCCAGCATGACATCATCTCCCTTGGAGGTGTGACTCAGCTTGGGGAATCTGCTGTACCAGAGCATGGTGCTTGTCTGGGCTGGGGCCATGAGTGGGGCCACCAAGATGCTCAGAGGGCTGCAGCAGCTCTGCTCTGAGGACAGGCTGGGAGAGTTGGGGCTCTTTAGCCTGGAGAAGGGAAGGCTTTGAGGAGACCTTAGAGTAACCTTCCAGGATCTGAAGTGGGCTCCAGGAAGGCTGAGGAGGGACTATTGACAAGGTCTTGCAATGCCAGGACAAGGGGCAATGGGTTTGAACTGGCAGAGGGGAAGCCTCATCCCTGGAGGTGTTTAAGGCCAGGCTGGATGAGACTCTGGGCAGCCTGATCTAGTGTGAGATGTCCTTGCCCATGTCAGGGGAGTTGGAACTGGATGATCCTTGTGGTCCCTTCTAACTCTGACTGATTCTATGACTCTGATTCTATGACTCTGTGAGTCTGTGACTCTATGACTCTATGGTTTATGCAGCAACAGAAGCAGTGTTTAACCAAAGTGCTTTATATTTTGCATGGACAAAACAGTTACAAGCAAATATGATGGGGAACATAGCTTGTAACATGAAATCCTTGGTGGCAAAGACTGCAGCCATGTCTGGGAAAACATGGAATCATGACCCCCACAATACACATTGTATTGCAGTTCAGGTCTCCATAAGCCTGAAAGATCTGGAACAGGTCTGGAGCAAGCCTGAAGCACTGGCACAGGTTGCCCAGGGAGGTTGTGGCTGCTCCCTCCCTGGAGATGTTCAGGGCCAGGTTGGATGAGGCCTTGAGTGACCTGTGCTAGTGGGAGGTGTCCCTGCCTATGGCAGGGGCTTGGAACTGGATGGTCTTTGAGGTCCCTTCCAACCTTCCCATTCTATGATTCTATGATCTGGAATGACAGCCTGCATCTTCTGCTATAGAAGGGACTGGTTTCCTTCTGCAGGAACATCAGCAGCAGAACACTGAAACTAATTCATCAGATTAAAGTACAAATAAATCCTGCCCTGACAATTGGATGTTATCGTGTTCATTTTCAACTTAATTAATTTTTTATTTAATTACCAAATGGTTAATTGCTTCATTTTAATTATGTATGTCTTTTAATTACATTGAGGCTAAAAAAGAAAAAAAAAAAAAGCTGATAAGGCTGCTGATACTCCACAGCCCTGCCAGCCTTCATTTTATCTCACATTGTATTTTTGCTTGCTTTGCTTTAGTTTCCTGCAGAATGTCTCCTCGAATCATAGAATCAGAATGGTAAGGTTGGAA
>VWZE01017712.1:81117-92664 GCA_013396675.1 Eubucco bourcierii
CAGCAGGGCAAGGGAGGGGATTGTGCCCCTTGGCTCTGCTCTCCTCAGACCCCAGCTGCAGTCCTGTGTGCAGTTCTGGAGCCCCCAGCACAGGAAGGACATGGAAGTGTTGGAGTGGGTTCAGAGGAGGCCACCAAGATGCTGAGAGGGCCGCAGCAGCTCTACTGTAAGGACAGACTGAGAGAGTTGGGGCTGTGCAACCTGGCAAAGAGAAGGCTTCCAGGAGAGCTTAGAGTAGCCTTCCAGGATCTGAAGTGGGCTCCAGGAAGGCTGTGGAGGGACTATTGACAAGGTCTGGCAATGGCAGGACAAGGGGAATGGGTTTGAAGTGGCAGAGGGGAGATTGAAAGTGGATGTTAGGAGGAAGTTGTTTGGAGTGAGGGTGGTGAGACACTGGCACAGGTTGCCCAGGGAGGTTGTGGAGCACAGAAGCACCCAACGTGGTCAAAGATCACATTGGGTGATTCTGTGCTCCCCAACCTCCCTGGAGGTGTTCAAGGCCAGGTTGGAGGAGGCCTTGAGTGACCTGTACTACTGGGAGGTGTCCCTGCCTATGGCAGGAGGTTGGAACTGGATGAGCTTTGAGGTCCCTTCCAGCCTTACCTGTCTATGATTCTACAAATGAGAAAGGGCTGAGAAAGATACTTTGGGTAGAACCTCCATCCCTTGCAAGACCTCTGCTCTGGGTGCTGCATTTTCAGGTTGGAGTGAGGAAAATGTGTGTCTGTACCAACTTGTCTTGAATGTCTGTGTTTGCAAAATTGCATTTTATTGAAGGGTGAATTCACTTTCCTGACACTAGCTCTGAGCATCCTCAAGGACACGTGTTCTACCCAAAGGTATGGCTTTCTTCCTTGAAGCAACAAGGTAGCTGTCTGTCCTTCCTTGTGTTATGCAGCAGCACTTAAGCTCTGTGAGTTTCCACTCTTCTTTGTGTACTTAGACAATGAGCACCCCATAGGGACATCAAACTCCTGTGCATGACAGTTAGGTGTACATGAAACTCCTCACTAACCTCCACAAAAAAAAAAAAAAAAAAAAAAAAAAAAAACACAGAAACATTTCTGCCCAGTGTTGAAGTCAAAGTGTTGAGGCATTTCTGCTGGTGTTGAGGCACCTCTTCTGGCAGCTTGCAGTTTACAGGAAAGCTTCACCTCCACCACTAGATGAAGAGGGACCATGACGTGCAGTGAGGTGGTCTTGGTGCATTGGCCAAACCAGGAGCTAGGGATACCTCTTCAGAGAAGGACATGCCCTGAGCATCTCTCTGCATCTGCATCTCTTCATCCGTGCCCCTGCATTGCCTTCAAAACAAAGCAGAGCCCAGTCCTTTGTGAGACCATGGCCCACCCCAGCAGAGGAGCTGGAAATGAAACTTGGCAAGAGAGGTTTCAGGTCTTGCGTTGATGTTGAGTTGTTGCCCAAAGCTGTGCCAGAAGCCCTCTGCAGCTGGCAAGATGACACATTACTCTTTCTGCTGGAACAGCAGAAGCATTTTTCCTCAACGTCTTGCAGGCTGCTGGCTCTGGAGTTGAAATTGGAAGCATTTTTAATCCCTAGAATGTCTAGGAATATGCAGATTTTTGTTGCAGAGAGTTATGTCTAAGAGCCTTTAAGTACTCTGCAATGGGCTTAATTGGTCTGATATTAACTCCAGGTGACACTTGGGTAACATCAACTGTAACAATGGAAGTGACATTTCTGAGTTGCCTTATTTTGAGGGAGAATGTTGGTTGTGGAGCTTTCAGTTGTGGCTGTGGTATAATGCTGATAGAGCAAACACAGTTCTGGCAGGCGTGACGTGTCCCTTCTCTCTGGTGGTGGGGCTGTGGAGAGTCACTTTTGCTGCTGCTCAGCAGGGTTCCTCTGCTGACTGTATGCATCAATGGCATTTCTGTCACCAGAAACCCGTGGATTTCTGTTAACCCAGTTAGAAACAAAGGATTCCTTGAGAAACAGTTATTGATTAAATAGCAGTAATGCTCACCAAGGCAAGGGAGAAGAAAAAGGCTGCAGATGTGAAACAATGGTTGCAGTGGTTTGAGCACATGATAAAGAGCATCAACAGTGCAACATCCTTTCTGGTTTTCTGCTCAGCAGTGGACTGCATGTGTTCAATTCTGGTGTAGCTTCCAAGGGATGATAGTTTGAAGTACTTGGCAGCTAGAGAAAGGCAATTCTTTGGTCCTATATAATTTTCCAACTCCCAGACAGATGTAGACAGATCTCCTCTGTAAAGTGCTGTGCAAGTATTTGCTAAGCCCTGCTTTAGATCTTGGAAGATTGTGTTAACCTTAGCAGTATAGGCCAGGACTATTCTTTGAGTTTATGTCCTGGCAGGCTTCATTCCCAGCAGTTTATGAAGAGTCAGTGTGATGGTTTGGGAGTTCCCTGCCCCTCCACACTATGAAAATCCCCCAGACTAGACTCACCCTTCCTCCTTCTTTCCACCCCTCTGCCTTACTCCAGGGTCTGGCTTATGTATGGGGTGAGTTTGGAGGATGGACAAGGGGGATGAGAAGCAGAGTGGTTAGGTTAGCAGAGAGGAGAAGACACAGCAGCTCCCAGAGCCCGAGAGACTCTCTGTGTTATCTATATTTGTGTCCTTGTTCCTAAACATCTCAGCAGGCCTCTGAGTGAAGCAGACATCACCAGGGTTTGCTTTTCACAGCCTAGAATCTAATTTTTTTAAATTAAAATATTCCTGTTAGCTTCAAACCAGCACAGTCAGTGACTGTAGTCTTTTTATTGAGGGGGAAATTGCAAAGTTGTAGTGAAACTTGCTCTCTTTAACTGGTTTTCTCCTACGTTTATAGTAATGCAGAAGAAGACATCTGGGTAGATGCCCATGTTTGGGCTGCCACTGCCTAAAAGATTCAGTGCAGAATTGTTGGTTGGTTTGTCCTGTAGGAAGTGAAAAGTGGATTGCAGCTAAGCAATCAGAATACTCTCATTTTGTCTTCTGATTAAGTAGAAATAACCACATTTACTGTTTTATTATTCTCTTCCCTTTACCTGCTAAGCCTTAGCTTTGAAGGCTCATGAGATAGAGGCTTGCCCTTTCCCAGTCTGGTTCCTGGACAACAGAACCGTGGTCAGTTTGGCCAATTACTTCTGCTGCAATATGTCATTAGCCTGGGTAGGGAGCTAATTAAATTGGCCTGTGCTTCCTTTTTGCTTCCATCTTTCAGTCATTGATTAGACTTTAAACCAATATCTTCTGTGTAACTTGAAGGAGCAGAGCTGTCTGTAAAGACAAAGCAATGCATATCCAGCTTCCTCCAGTGTACCTAACAGCACATATCATAACTCAGCTTCATAGCCAGATCTCATAGCAAGCAAGAAAATGTATTGATCTTAGATAAAGGGACACTTACATGTTAATTACATTTCCTGTATGTGCCTGCTGTATTTACTTACCAGTAGAGCCACTGAAATTAAACCCGTGCTAAGACTCACTCCATTCTTCTATGTCATTCTCATGACTGCATGAGAGAGAAATCTCTGAAAGGTATGTACTGGAGATTTGGTTTAATCCCATTACTTGAGTTTTAAAATAGGAAATATGTCCCTGCCTATGGCAGGGGGCTGGAACTAGATGATCCGTGAGGTCCCTTCCAACCTTACCATTCTATGATTCTATTTATTTATTTATTGCAGTTTATGACTTTTATGATCTTAAAGTCTCACACTACATATTGCCTGTTCCACTGCCATCCATGGCAAAGTCTTTTATTTCTCATGTGTTTATTATATGAACGTTCCAAAGTTTGCGTATCTCTAGTGCTTTGGATGTGGTGGGGTAAAATCAGAGAAGATTCAAGGCCAGGTTGGATGAGGCTTTGAGTGACCTGTTCTAGTGGGAGGTGTCCCTGCCTGTGGCAGGGGGTTGGAGCTGGATGATCTTTGAGGTCCCTTCCAACCTAAACCATTCTGTGATTAACCAGGGCAGTGTAGCTTGTTGCACACCTGTGCAATGACACTGCCTACGTACACTAACACGGTGCAACTCTGAGTGATGGTCACTTTAGCCTACTTGGCTGTGATTTGGTTTCTACTCACTGAGTGGTCTTCCAGACCACACAGTTTATGTTTATTACAGTGACTTTGTAATTTAAAAATTGTTTAATGGTTATGATCAAGTGAAAAGGAACAAAACCTGTCCTGCACATCCTGCTTTATTTGAAATGGTTTTTCTTGCTTAATCCTTAAATCTACCTCACGTTCTAATGTAAGACTCCTTTCTCCAGTTTCCACCCCCAAAACTGAGGCTGTGCCATTGCTGTTTACAGCAGCCCTGCCTTGCCAGTGTTTTGGTGCACCCAGCTCTCCCTTCAGCATGCTAAAAGCTGATTGCTGCAAAGCTTGGACCAGCGTCACAGTTGGATGGGTTTCTGTTATGTCCTAATGCCTGGATGGCTTGTTTGCCATCTTGAAGTCAGGGCAATGCAGTTCAAGGCAGGAAGAACAACAAACACTGTAGTGGATCAGCAGCCTTTAGTTGTGTGCTGTGTACCTGTGTTACCTTCATCACCTGGTCTTAAAGGATTTTCCATGCAGCTCTGATTGTATTTGCTTAGCAAAGACCATGAGATACCAGCAGAGTTCATGTGTAGGATTGTCCACATGTAGAAGTGACCCACAATCAAGAATAATACAAATGTTTTAAGACATTTTTTGAGTTCCTGTGTTCAGGGCTGCTCTGTGTTTGGATAATGAAAGGCTGCTGTTGACCGAGTGCCTGGCAGGCCTTAAGCCCTGTACTGTATCTCTGAAATCCCATTTAACAACTCTTTTCTAAGCACTAAGCATCTTGCTTAGTTGTTGGTTTTAAAAATATATGTAAAAAAGAATATAGACAGACAGATTTGTCTAGCTTTAAAATTACATGAAGGAGGAGGGAGAAGCCTGTGGACTAACGCTCACCTGGACTTGGAACGTTGCTAGGTGTTCAAACAAAACCCTTTTCTGGTTATCTCCATTGACCTGGGCTCACAAAATTTTCTGTTCCATCTGAAGGTCTGCAAAACCTCTGACCATGCAGGTGACCTCGTTAATGTATCTAGTCAGTTGTCCTGGTTTTGCTTTTTTATCTGGGAATTCTGTAGGAAGTAGGAATAGAATTTGACTCTGCGGTCATGGTCTACTACTTCGCTTGTCAAATGAAGCAAATCTTTAATTACAAACTCAGCCACATTAAAATAAAAAACTGTTGAGGGCTGATATTTGTCCATGAATTAAATGTGTGATGGGTTGTGGAGGCATTGAGACTGTAGTCAGGGTTTTATACGACATTGTAAGGGGAGATTAGTGTAATGGTGTGTTTCCTTATCAGCAGGCAGCAAGAACCAGGTCCCTCTGACACTGTGGAGCAAGTTCCTGTCTTGGGACATCTGCTGTTCAGGCACAGAGTTGAGGAGCTCAGTGAAAGGGTTTTCACTAAGCAGCCAGAAAAATTCTGGAGAGGCTGAAATTGGTAACAGAGAAATCAGGAGTGCTTTTTGAGCTTGATTCCAATATTCTGCCCCTTTGCTCTCCTCAGACCCCACCTGCAGTCCTGTGTGCAGTTCTGGAGCCCCCAGCACAGGAAGGACATGGAAGTGTTGGAGTAGGTCCAGAGGCCACGAAGATGCTGAGAGGGCTGCAGCAGCTCTGCTGTGAGGGCAGACTGAGAGAGTTGGGGCTCTGCAGCCTGCAGAAGAGAAGGCTTCCAGGAGACCTTAGAGTAGCCTTGCAGGATCTGAAGGGGCCTACAGGAAGGCTGGGGAGGGACTATTGACAAGGTCTTGGAATGCCAGGACAAGGGGCAGTGGGTTTGAAGTGGCAGAGAGGAGATTGGAAGTGGATGTTAGGAGGAAGTTGTTTGCAGTGAGGGTGGTGAGACACTGGCACAGGTTGCCCAGGGAGGTTGTGGAGCACAGAAGCACCCAACATGGTCAAAGATCACATTCTGTGCTTCTGTGCTCCACAACCTCCCTGGAGGTGTTGAAGGCCAGGTTGGTTGAGACCTTGAGTGACCTGTTCTAGTGGGAGGTGTCCCTGCCTATGGCAGGGAGTTGGAACTGGATGATCTTTGAGGTCCCTTCCAACCTTACCAGTCTATGATTCTGTAAGACACTTTCTGAGTTAAAAGCAGCAAGCAAGTTGTAATTTTTTTTAGTTCACAATCTTAATTTCATTTTGAAACAGCATAGCCTATGAAAGCAAACCTGTTAGTCACAAACCAGTGTTTTCATGCAGCTTTAAATTAACCCCCCCAGCACTATTAGCATAAATATGCTCGAAAATGTGGACAATAATGTCCAAAAAATGCATTAACATTATTAATCAAAGTGCAGAAGACAGACTGCTGACAGCACTGATCCGTGGGCAGCATATTAGTGAAACAAGGAATGAAGCTTGTACTCTGAAATCATCTTTGTGCTGCAAAGCCAGGATGTATCCATCATGTCACTAAATGTCATTTGTATCCATTGTAGAATAGACTCTTAACATTTTTGCACTGCTGGCTGCCAGAATAAGCGAGGAGGCTGTTGGTGATTGAAAAACAATCCGAGTTTGGGATAAACATAAAAATACTGATGGAGCATCCCTATCAGTCTAGGAACGGAGAGACTGCACCCCAGGAGAGTTCGTGCTACACAGCAGATTATTGGGTTTTCAGGAAAGTAAATGGCTGAGTTTTTCTGGCAGCCAGATAACCACAGAGGCACTCTTCATGGGACTGAAGTGGCATTGCCATGGAATAAATTCTCAGATCACATCGTGCGCCAAAACGCTGCCTCCGATGTATTCTAATTTCCAAATCTCCAGAGTCTTCCAATGCTACCTTACCTAGCCAGGCAAGACCTTTTCTTAATGATTCAGCACATCCACATATGGAAAAGGAAAGCTGTGGCAAGGTTTTGTGGCTCCTGAGCATGCGTTTTTTTCCTCTTTTGGGTTTGCCTGGCAAAACCCAGATTCATTTCTTCTGCTGCTGCAGTGCTGAAGCTTTAGCTACTTGGAAATAAATGTACCACTGGGAAAAGATGCTGACCAAAGAGCAGTGGTAGCATCTCATCATCTTCCCCTGCTGAAGGGACAGCATCTTCTCTGGGTCCCCAGCACAGGAAGGACATGGAAGTGTTGGAGCGGGTCCAGAGGAGGCCACCAAGATGCTGAGAGGGCTGCAGCAGCTCTGCTGGGAGGACAGGCTGAGAGAGTTGGGGCTCTGCAGCCCCAGCTCAGTTGAGGCCAGGACTCAGTTGCTGTCTGGGCTGCACTCACACTGCAGGCTCATGTCGAGCTTTTCATCTCACTCCTTTCCGTTTAGCACAGGGTGAGGCAGTGCATGGTTTGTCCTAGTCCCTGGTGGAGGAGCCTCTGCAGTGGGCTGATTGACAAGAGCACAGAGAAAATGAGAGGGGGTGATGTGTAGGAAGAGAATGAAACTCAGTAGCCTGCAAAACAGCAGAACTGATGCAGAATAGCAGAACTGATGCAAAATCCTCTGATCCTGAAATGAAGGTGAGGATGAGGATCAGACTAGCTTCCTGCAGACTGAAAGGAGATAAAAAGTTAAGATCTCACTTACTCGTGGGTGATTGAGTTGAGGAAATGTTACTTGTGTAGAGTCTGGGCAGAACTTTGCAGGAATTAATTGGGATTGTGTTTGAGGACTGGTGCTGTGCTGTGTGTGAAACAGAATTATCATTTGCTGCTTTAGCATGCAGGAATGACACAGTGCAAGGAGGGTTGTGAACCTGAGAAGCTGTCAGTCTGCTAAAAACAGCTTTAAGTGTTGCTTAACCTGCACCTAGATGTTATTCTTTGAGAAAAAAAAAAGAAATTCATGTTCTTGCTGCGTGGAACAAAAGCAGAAGCCAGTAAGGGGCATTCTTTGGGCTGGAAGAATTGATGCAGCTTTAATATAAGCCTCAGGCTGATCACTGCCAATTAAATGTGTCACCCAAGAGGTTACAGAGGTGCCTGGAAGTAGATGGGCAGGCATATCAGCAAGGCAGCTGCAGGAGCTCCTTTCCAGCAGGGTAGATGAGATACAAGACTCAATCTAAACTGGAGAAAAGGTATTTGAAGTTCTTCTGAGCACACATGCAGAGGAGTTCAACCACTGCTGTTTCAAGTCTTCTTCACTAACATTTTTTGGCAGTTTTCCATCAATGGGTAGGCTGTGAGTAGTTCTTGCTAGCATCTAGCAGCTCAGGCTTGGAAAGAATTGAATGTGTGGCATACAGAATATGGAGAATTAATTTATTGATGTTTTCTGTTTGGCAAGAAAGGTTATAGAACTGACATTGAAAATCTATGTTTTCTTTTTAGATGAGCTTCTCATATAAGAGTGTGAAACAAAGGCTGCATTTAAACTTTTAACTTACTCTAAGGTTAAATGTATTTATTTATTTATTTATTTGATCTCTGTTATTTCATTTTAATCCTTATCACAAATCAATGTTTTCTCCCAGCAGAAAGAATTGATTCCAGCCAACACCAAATCCTCATCTTGATTTCATTGGCTTGTATCACTGGCAACAGGAGGCACGTTCTGTAGTGGCTTAAAATACACCCACTGGATAATGTAAGTAGAGCACCAAATTAATCAAATTAAAGTATTTTTATTTTGCTTTCCAAACTTTAAATCTGGAGTCCTGTGTGCAGTTCTGGAGCCCCCAGCACAGGAAGGACATGGAACTGTTGGAGCAGGTCCAGAGGAGACCATGAAGATGCTGAGAGGGCTGCAGCAGCTCTACTGTGAGGACAGGCTGAGAGAGTTGGGGCTCTGCAGCCTGNCTCCTAACATCCAGCCTAGACCTCCCCTGGCACAACTTGAGGCTGTGTCCCCTCCTTCTGTTGCTGGGTGCCTGGCAGCAGAGCCCAACCCCACCTGGCTACAACCTCCCTTCAGGTAGCTGCAGACAGCAATGAGGTCTACCCTGAGCCTCCTCTTCTGCAGGCTGCACACCCCCAGCTCCCTCAGCCTCTCCTCACAGGGCTGTGCTCCAGGCCCCTCCCCAGCCTTGCTGCCCTTCTCTGGACACCTTCCAGCACCTCAACATCTCTCTTGAATTGAGGGCCCCAGAACTGGACACAGCACTCAAGGTGTGGCCTGAGCAGTGCTGAGCACAGGGACAGAAGAACCTCCCTGCTCCTGCTGGCCACACTGCTCCTGATCCTGGCCAGGATGCCACTGACTCTGCTGCCCACCTGGGCACACTGCTACCTCATTCTCTTGCTGATTGCCTGGCAGAAGAGCACAACCCCACCTGGCTGCAACCTTCCTTCGGGTAGTTGTAGACACCAATGAGGTCTGCCCTGAGCCTCCTCTTCTCCTTATTTGCATGCTAATAATTCCTTGAGTTTTTCTGCCTCTGTGGGATTTGTCCTGGTGGCTCAGTGGTATTTTTTGTGTCTAATGTATACTGAATAGAAATATTATCAGCCACATTTTCCAGCCTGGATTCTGCATTGCCTCGTTGGGTTTTTTGTCATGTGTCAGGTCAGTAGCATCACTTCAGTGGAGTTTTATAATTGCATTCAGGATGTCATTTACTATGCCTGCCTTATCTGATTTCTGTGGCACTAATAAGATAATTCATCTTTGCTCAGCAGTTGACAACACATTTAATTTCACTCAGTTGCAGGATCTTGGCTGATTTTAGCAAGGGGTTAGAGATAACTTTCTGTTTTAAAAACACTTAGCAGCTCAGACCCCCACTCAGGGTTTGGCTTTGTCTCTTGAGCTGGGACAAGTCCCATCTTGAATTTTCTTCAGAGAACTCACAAATCTTGTCATGTGAGTGACAAACAGAAGGAGGAATTCTGTGCTGATGTTTAGCACAGCAGATAGCACAGGGAAGATAGCATGGAGACAGAGCCAGCACCAGAGCTATCAAAACAGCAAAGCCTTCCTTCCTTGCTCACTGAGCTGTTACTGCTGCAAGTTAGCTGGGTGGAGGGAATGGTTCCATTACCCTTTTTTCCCCTTTTTTAATTTCACAGGAGTTTATGAAACTGCATTCTGTCATTTTTAGCCTGAATGCAGAATGCCACTTGTAGGAACAGTTTTCATTATTAGACATTTTTTTTTTTTGCCCTCCCCAGCACTGTATTTCACTCCTCTACAACAGGTTTCTCATAGAATGGTAAGGTTGGAAGGGACCTCAAAGATCACCCAGTTCCAACCCCCTGCCATAGGCAGGGACACCTCCCACTAATACAGGTCACTCAAGACCTTATCCAATCTGGCCTTGAACACCTCCAGGGAGGGAGCAACCACAACCTCCCTGGGCAACCTGTGCCAGTGTCTCACCACCCTCACTGCAAACAACTTCCTCCTAACATCCAGTTTCAATCTCCCCTCTGCCACTTCAAACCCATTGCCCCTTGTCCTGGCATTGCAAGACCTTGTCAATAGTCCCTCCCCAGCCTTCTTGTAGCCCCTTTCAGATCCTGGAAGACCACTCCAAGTTCTCCTGGAAGCCTTCTCCTCTCCAGGCTGCAGAGCCCCAACTCTCTCAGCCTGTCCTCACAGCAGAGCTGCTGCAGCCCTCTCAGCATCTTGGTGGCCTCCTCTGGAGCCACTCCAGCAGTTCCATGTCCTTCCTGTGCTGGGGGCTCCAAAACTGTACACAGTACTCCAGATGGGGCACATTAATTGATCTTTTTATTTTTACAAGTGACCTTGACTGTGTTTCATATCTGAAAAAAAAAAAAAAAAAACCCACATTTGGGGTTTTCTAATTTAGAAGCACAAAAGAGGCTGAAAGAAGCAACGTTAGTGCCTGATTCGCATGCTGCTGTTAAATTATAGGCTGCTGAATCTGGGACCAAAGATAACATTGTTAGACCTCTGGAATAAATATGATGAATGGGACAACAAGGCTGTCATTTTGTCCACCCTCCTTTTACCTTGCTCATTTTCCAAAGTAGGGTTTCATCGTTTGAATCAACTGTGGGTATGCATTTCCCCCCTCTTAGGAGGTTTAAAATGTCTATAAATGATCATATTTCCTGAAGTCTACCTAAAGGAGAAATCTTTCCTCAAGTATTGTCTCTTTCCCTGGTTAAAATCTGTGAGATTTAGGAGATCTCAAGCTACTCTTGCAAGGAAAAAACACTCTCCTGAGATGGGAGAAGAGTTGTCAGTTAGAGAGTGCTGCCACTCTTTTGAGGCTCTGAAAATATAGGCAAAAATGAACACTCTGGCTCACAGCAAGCTGGCTGGGAAAGGCTGTGGTGCAGGATTTCTCCTGAAGACCTTGGCCAAACAAATCATCATTTAAATGCAGAATTGTTGCTCTCCCAAAGCTTCTTGCAAGGTCTTTTCTGTCTGTGCTTGAGATGGATGTGTTGTAATGCAGAGGCCTGCAATACATCTCTCACTAACTGATCCTTTAAGCTCTGTATGGCACAAGGGAAATGGAAGCACAGGGCACTGCTTGGCTTCTGCTCACTTCTCCTGTTCTGCAATGAGTTCAGCTTTGTCAAAGCCAGAAGGGAATTTGGAGTCATAGAATCACCCAGGCTGGAAGAGACCTCCAAGCTCAT
>VWZE01017713.1:0-28141 GCA_013396675.1 Eubucco bourcierii
GGAGGAATTGGGGGAGAGAGGGAAGTGCTCCTGGGAAATTGCCGAGATGCCAGCAATTCTTTCCCCAGTTGCAAGAAACTTCCACAATACAAGCAGGGAATGACTTGTTTGTATGGAACTAAACTTTCTAATTGCAAAAAGATTGTCTTGTTGATGCTGCTTTGATATCTTTGGTGGCTCATGCAAGTGCATGGTTCAGGTAATGATGACATTACCCTTTTATTGGTATAAATTGCCTCAGCTCTGTTTATTGCTTATTCAAGCAGAAGGAGAGAAAGAGAAGCAGAGACATTAGGTCAGCTGGTGTCAGCTCTGCAAAGAGCTTCTGATGTTTTTTTTTCTCTCTCTCATCCTTTTTCTGCTGGGGTTTGTTTTCTTTCATTAATATGCTCGTGACTAAAAACACTGGGGTTTGAGCTGCCAGAGCTGCAAACCCACAGCTCTCTCACAAGCTTGACTCAAGCATACTGCTCATGAGAAATAGCAGTGTTCCATAGCTGCTGATCCTCAGCTCCAGCATTTCACCCTCAGTACAAAAAGAATGGGAAGGAGCTTTCAAATTAAGGTTACTCCCCCACATTTTTGCATCCACTTCATGTTGAATCAGTGTCTGAAAAGCCACAGTGAAAAAGTCACCCAATGGCAAACTCACTTTTCTGCTTATGTCCTAAGGCTGCAGTGAAAACCTGAAAGGAAACTTCGTTGTCACATCTCTGTAAGAGGAAGGTTGGCCTCTAGCTGCAGCCTTGCCTTGGGGATCATGCAACCATGCAGAAGGACCTGAGCTGGCAAACCCTGCCTCTCCTGTAGGAGCCGCACACCCACCGCGGTTCTTCCCACTGCTAGGTGAGTCCTGTTACTTTCAGACATGCTATAAATGAGAGCTCTGTATGTGTGTGACTGCACAGCATACGCTTCATGTCTTCAGGGGGCTTTGGTAGAGCTTTGCCTGTAGCTCATTAACACTCCTGCAGTGGTGGCAAAAGAGTGATGCCAATTGACTTTGCTTTGGAACTACCCCAGTTTACACAAACAGGTTAATCTAATACTCTGAATTGTGTGCTTTGAATTTAAAGGACAACTTGGTCTTTGCTTACAGATCTGCTCTTTGAGGCAAACCAAACCTAACAGGACACCTAATAGCACAGCCAAAACCTCTGGTGGGTTACAATTTAGAGTTATTTTGTCCTGTAGAAAGAGAAGTGTTTGGTTTGTTGGTTTTGGGTTTTGTTTGTTTGTTTGTTTTGTTACTGTGCTGTGAATTAACACTGCTAACTGCAACATTTCTCAAATCCTGGTGCATTTAAACTGGTTTTCATTTTCTTTTGTTTGGAGATAAGAAAAAAAAACCTCATAAAACCCAAACCCAACAATAACAACAAAAAAACCCACAAAAAAACCCAAAACAAAATGCAAACAAACAAACCTCACCAGATTTTAAATTTAAAGTTCCTTGACCATCAATAAACAGTTGTGCCAGGACAAAGGATGATGGTTTTAATGAGGAAAGATCCAGGCTAGGGAAGAAACTTTTTGCACTCAGGGTGTTTGAGGTTGCTTTGTCTGGAGAAAAGGATGCTGAGGGGAGACCTCACGCTCCACGGCTGTCTGGAAAGAGGTTGGAGCTAGGTCAGAGTTGATCTCTCTAGAAATAAGTGATGGGGTGAGAGGAAATAGCCTCGACTCGCACCAGAGGAGGTTTAGGTTGCACATCAGAAAAACCTTCATCACCGAAAGGGTTCTCAAAGGCTGGAACAAGCTCCCCAGGGAGTTGGTTGAATCCATATCCCTGGAGGTGTTTAAAAGAAGCAGAGATAGGGTGCTGAGGGGCATGGTTTGGCACCACCCTTGGTAAAGTGAGATAACGATGACTTGATGATCTTAAAGGTCTTTTCCAACCAAAACAATTCTGTGATTGCATGGTGGTGAGACACTGGCCCACGTTGCCCAGAGAGGTGACAGATGCCTCAGCCCTGTAACCACCCCGGGTCAGGTTGGACAGGGCTTTGAGGAGCCTGTTGTAGTTGCAGATGTTCTGCTGACAGCAAGGGTTGGAGCGGATGACCTCTCCAGGTCCCTTCCTCCCCACCACCTCCCCCAAACCGTTCCGTGACTCTGTGACACCCGGTGGGGCTCACAGCAGCCTGCCGTGTAGGGACACCGTCGCCAGCCCTGCCGCCAAGGCCCAGCCGAGCCCTTCCTCTTGCCTTAGGCTGCTGCAACCAGCCACAAACACCCCCCACGCCCGGCTCCCTCGGGGCTGCCTCTCGCTCCCGGGGCGGAGCGCGGCCTGTACCGGGCGGGGCCGCCCCTCTGCCGCCTCTGCCGCCATGGCCGCCCCGCCGCCNCCGCCGTGGAGCCGCTCGTCTTCCTGGCCACCGTGTCCCTCAGCCTGCAGGGTCCGCTGGCCACGCAGTACCTCTGGGACCGGCTTGGCGCCGAGCACGGTTACTACGGCGCCAACGACAGCAGCTCCACCGACTGCGGGAACAGCAGCGCAGGCAACGACCCGCTGCGGCAGGTAGACAGAGCAGATGGAGGACGGGGCCGGGGCCGGGGCCGGGGCGGCCACCTCCCGAGGCGCTGCCGTGGAGGTGTTGGGCGCTGCTGTTTGGGGCACTAAGGTGCTGCTGTCTCTTGCAGGAGGTGGAAGCTCTGGTCTCCCACTGGAACCTCTATATCAACCTGGGAGGTTTCTTTGTTGGCATCTTCTCCGTGACGCTCTTTGGGCCATGGAGCGACAGCGTGGGTCGCCGGCCGGCACTCGTGCTGTCGGCAGCCGGCATGGCCTTGCAGGCGGCCGTCTACCTCCTTGTCATGTACCTGCATCTGCACGTCGCCTACTTTCTCCTGGGACGCCTTTTGAGTAGTCTTTTGGGAGACTACAACCTGATCCTGGCCAGCTCCTTCGCCTACGTGGCCGACACCAGCGAGAAAAGCAGCCGCACGTTCCGCGTCGCCATCCTCGAGGCATGCCTTGGCATCGCGGGCATGCTGGCCAGCGTCGGCGGTGGCCACTGGCGCAGGGCGCAGGGCTACATCAACCCCTTTTGGCTGGTGTTTGCTGCCAGCGTTGGTGCCGCTCTCTATGCTGCTTTCTGCCTTCAGGAGTCGGTGAAGCAGCCGAAGGCGGCCAGGTTGTTCACGCTTAGTCACTACAAGGCTGTATACAGGCTCTACACGGCCCCGGAACACCGGAGCTCCAGGAGCCAGCTTGCTCTTTATTCCCTGGCTTTCTTTCTCCTTGTCACCATACACTTTGGAGCCAAGGACATCTTTGTTTTGTACGAGCTTGGCTTCCCTCTCTGCTGGACCTCTGACCTCATTGGGTATGGCTCAGCTGCCAACTACTTGGCTTACCTGAGCAGCCTGGGAGGTCTGCGTCTGCTGCAGCTCTGCCTTAAAGACAGCTGGGTAGCAGAGATAGCCTTGATCTCCAATATTTCTGGACTGGTTGTGATTTCTGTGGCTACTACAACTGCACTGATGTTCACAGGTGATGCTGGATTCTTACATCTGAGGCTGATTCTTACATATCTGAGGCGCTTGGCTTAGAAATGGCAGGAGATGCTGAAGGGCAGCATGCTTCTGGGAGTTGAGGCACGTGGAGGAAGTTTTGCCTCTTTCAGCCCACGTGCCTCCAAAACTCTGGCTTGCTGGCAGTAAAACTGGGCAAACACTGAAGCTGAAAGTGAACCACAGAATTCCTAGAATAGAATTTCCCAGAAGCTGTATTAGACTGCAGTCAGACCCCGAAGTGCATTATGAGATGCAGGAGGGGGAACTGGATCTAAATATAGCAGGGACAAGCTACCTTGAGCTACAGACTTCTGGGATTGGCTTTGGAGACTGCTTTTCAGCTGAGCTTTGTATAATGTGCTGTGTCTTGCTCACAGGTTACGGGATTCTGTTTCTTTCCATGGCAGCCACTCCAGTCATCAGATCCAAGCTCTCCAAGCTGGTCAGTGAGACGGAACAGGGTAAGAAGTTTGCCACTATGCTCAAACCACGTCCTGAAGCTGGCTTCTTGGAACATCAGAATGAAACTGTTTTGGGAGGTTGGGACTTCCCTGGCTCCTCTGGACTCCTGTCCAGACTCCTCAGGCCCAGTTTCACTTTTATAGAATAATTGTCATTCATCCATGTAGACTTGCTACAGTTTCAAGATGAGGACCACAGACAAAAAGCAAACCGGAAAGTATTGCATTCCTGCTCAGGAATAGTTCATCTTTCCATCTGTTCATTTCCAAAACTTTTCACAAGGAGTGGGAGTTAAAATTGATTGTATAAGGAGCAGAAGATAGTGATTTCCCTGAGCATAACTCTCTCCTGTAGATCAGTAACAGTGGGAAGAAACTTAGTATTGTTAGAGGGTTATATGATTGACCATGGTGAAAGATCATGGGTAACTTGGAGGAGGAGCACATTTGCCTTTCTTCCAGTAGCTATTTTTTTTTGAGAGCTTGCACTTGCTGCAGCATTGCACAGGAATGCCTCTGTGGGCAGAGGCAGGGAGAGAACCGAGATGTGAAAGAGCAAAAGGTGGCTTTGCCCAATTGCTGTTTATTAGTGTGTAGGTAGCACACACCTGATACCTGATGTATGATTCCAGATCTATAAAGTGCAGTATTCTGCTGCACTTAATGTTTAACAAGTGATAAGATGTGCTTGGCAGGAAAGAGATCTATGTATAGCCCTATATAAAGCATTTATGATCCAGCTGATAGTATAGTATCCCTGTTCAGCTCTAGTGATAACACATTCTGGAGATCAGTAAGGTGCTCCTGCCTAAAGAGAAGCTGAGCTGGACAGGTTTGGCCTGCCAGGCCAGCAGAACATGTCCCAGCTCTGCTCCCAGCTCTTGCTTAAGACACTTGGCCATGCAGACACCAGTTTTCTGATGGGGAATGCAGACCCTTAGAGAGGTTCACAGAATCCAGCCAGAGAAGGCTATGTGACAAAGACTTGCAGGCAGGGCTGTCTCACCATTAACCTCTTGTGTGTCTTTTCCAGGTGCTCTCTTTGCTTCTGTTGCCTGTGTACAAGGGCTGTGTTCCCTTGTGGCTACCGGAGTCTTCAACTCTCTCTACCCTGCCACTTTGCACTTCATGAGGGGATTCCCATTCCTCTTTGGGGCTGTAATTCTTCTTATTCCAGCAGCTATTATAGGGTAATTTACTTCAAAGTTTTTAAACTTTGACATAGTATCCATGAAATATAATATGAAAAGTACTTTTTACTCTACTTAGCATAGAGGCTCACTGTTTTTAAGGCACGGTTTTGAAGAGGGTGTTTAGTGCCTCAGTAGGCAAAAGTGCAGATCCCTTTCTGAATCACAGGGATAAACCTGTATCATGAATCATGTAGCTGCCAACAGTCCAAATAGTTCAGAGTATCACTCCACCCTCATCAGAATGGAATCCAAAATCTGGAGCCAAATTTGAAAGTCCTCCTTTGTGGAAGAGAGTTGCCTTAGCGGTCTCACTTCCCATGTTTCTTTACTAATTAAAGCAGAAACTGTGTCATGCTGGGAAACAAATCCCCTAGTAAGCCTTCAGAGAGAGAATGTGTTGGGATTTGCAGAAGTACAACAGCTGCTGCCAGAGTTCCATTCCTTTGGAACTTTAAAGCTCACTTTATTCAGCAGCATCTTAGGGTGTGTCTTGTAGAGTAGGGTTATAAGTTGGACTTGGTGATCCTGGGGGGGGTCTTTTCCAACCTGGATGTTTCTGTGATTCTGTGCCTGTGTAGGCTCTAACTCTTCTTTCTTTCTTAGGGTGATAGAAATCCAGAGCTCAAAAGCTGACTACAGTCACTTCTCAGCTGCTTCCCCATCCCCTGCAGATGGCTGAGCGGCAGCTCAGCAGCAAGGAACTGGCCAGCTTGGGAGTGTCCATATGAAAACTTCTTTTTCTTCTTCCCTTGAAGGACAGATGAGTGTGGGAAGGATGCCTTGATTGTCCTTATTGATTTTTAAATACCAAATAGTTGGAAATCGTGGGCCTGGCTGCCTGTAGGAACTCAGTGTGCAGATGTGAATGTCTCCTCACTGTTGTGTTGATTCCTCTGTTAGAGAATTCCTGAGGGACCCAAAAGCCAGTCAAGACTAAAAGCTGTTGGGGCCATTTGCAAGGCTGGTTAGTGGTTTGGGGGTTTGGTGGGAAGGGAAAGTTCTGTGGCATGCTGTTAGTGTGAGAGGGGAGTGAATTCTGCTTCATGTGAAATCGCTGCTGTGCTTACAGCAGAGCCAGGAGCTAGATGCCCTAGGTGATCCTGCTTTGACAAGGGTAGGTTGGACCTGATGATCTCTGGAGGTCCCTTCCAAACCCTAACATTCAGTGATTTTGTGATTCCTTACCAACCCACAGTAGTGTTGTGATGAGCTGGTGTGGGGACAAGACTTGTGTCTTCAGAGACAAAAATTACACTCCAAAATTGCGTGTCAGTGACCTCACTTCTGCTGCCCTTCTCAGGATGTGTTGATGCCAACCAGCAAACCCTGTGTTCATGGTGCTCATAATTGTCCTTTGCAAAATATTACCTGTATTTCCTCAATCCTGTTGTCTTCAGAGTGCCATAAACCAGCAGTTCTGTGTATGATGCATTGCACAGGCTGCTTAGATGGATGCAGTTGTGTCCTTAGTGGTGCGTTTGCTTAGCAGACCTCTTACTTTCAGGATTAATAAACCCTCCATTCCCTTTTTATGGTTCATAAAATGATAGCTCTTCTCATACAGCTGTTGATGTTGTTTGTTCTTGCCTCATTCTTTGTTTCTCTCCATAGTATTTATGCTCCTTCCTCTATTGAAGACTGTGCAGTAAAGAAGCAGCAGCAGCAGGGAGTTTTCTGCCTTGTGGAGAATGAGCATGTTGAGAGTCCTGAGTCAGGGAAAATGCAAGTTTGAGATTTGCAAGCAGCCAAAGCTTGGGTTTTTTTTCCTGAACACCAAAGTAAGGCTAGTGAGAGTGCATAGACCTGTCCTTCAATCTGCAGTAGATTGGAAATCCTTCATCGAGATTTACCCCCTGTTTGTTAAGAGTTTGTGATAAAAGCAGGAAAACTGGAGAGTAGAGAAGCAGGAGCAGGGAGGCTTTAAGAACTTGGTGTTATGCCACTGGATGTAGGCAGGAGTTGTATGGTAATTGACTGGCTAAGCCCAGAATTAGCCATCCTGAAGAACAGGGCATGCTGTGAGTGTTGCATTAGATGTTTACAGATGAACTGATAGTGAATTAAGTCTTGCCCACCAGCAGACTCCATGGACACCAGTGCTAGCAGCTGCTGGATGTGCAGTGAAGTGAAACGTGTGTCTGAGCTCTGCTTCCCTGTGTGTGTCACTGTGCTCACAAAGGAGAAGTTCAATAGCAACTGTTAGGCTCTGTTAAAAAAGAAGTGAAATTTTTCTAGAGGCTCTCCTCCAGGAACTACAACCATGAAGCAAATAGATGATCCATGCATCGTGCTTGTGGACAGCAAGTAGAGTCCCTGGGGATGCAGCTGGCTACAGCAATCCATGCAAAGATGATAATGAAGTGGGGAGCAGTGCTTGGAGCATGTTAGTGCTTCTGCCCCTTCAGAGGAGGAGAAAGCATGACACAGAGAGAGAGCAGGAGTGAGAGGGGCTGCAGGGAGAGGAGTGTGTGACACAAACAGAAGAGAGGTGGGGGTTTAGAATATAGCCCAAATTTATTAATTATATGTGATAGAAGAACTTTAAACACTGTCTGACATGACAGGGCTAAGGGCAAATGGATAAGGAGGAGTGGGAACAGAAGGCTTCATTTCCTTGAGACTGTCCTCTAAGGCTGGAAGGGGTTGAGTATGAGATGTTTTGTTGAGAGCAGGACGAGTCATTAAGGTGAAGATAACCAAGTGATAGGGAAACAGGAGGAGTCACAGCCAGGACAGCTGGAGCATGGGATGGAATCTCTCTGCAGGTGAGACACTGAAGCTGTAGGGAACAAATCTCTGCATCGAATGGTGGCTGAGGAGCTTAACTGCTAGAAAGTTCCTGGGGAACAAGACACAAAGTCTTGCTGTATATGGTAGGGACAAAAGTTCTTAGGACTGTTAGTGTGGGACTCCTTCAGTTGCCGTGGAGGCCTTGACACTCCATTGGTTACTCAAGATTTCCCTGGAGCAGCTTGCAAGTGGCTTTATCCTTCAGCAGATTCACCTTTGGGCTCATCTGCTGGCTTTCTCCTGTTTAATCTGGAGATTAGATAGATTCTATTTCTGATGAGTGCTGGGCAGATAATAGCTACTAACCTTTCACTGGGGAGCAAAGATGCCATTAACTCTGAGTTGATAAGAACTATCCATAAAGCTGTGGTTAAGTACCAGAATTTAACTTTTTTTTTTGCTCAAATGTTCATGGATCTAAGCCAAAAGGAAATGTGTTTGTGTATTTCTGCCAGTTAAGGCAGGCAGCAGTGCTTTGAGGAGAGCAAGGAGTGGCTGAGACTCCTGATTACCTCCTGAGAGTTATCTTAAGCAGGGACTGGCAGAGGGGCTTGCTGCTTCTGCAGGGTGGGGCATCAAGGCAGGTTGCTATGCCCTGGTTGTGGTGTCCATGCTCTGAACAAGGATGTCTTTTGGCATTATTCACTTTGCTCTGCATCAGAAGAGATGAACTCAGGTAGGAGCTGCAATCTCTGCCCCTAATTGCCAAGCAGTGTTGTGAGCATGCTCACCCTCCAGGCAAGTGTGAGAAGCAAGACAAGACTGGGAGTGCAGAATCTGGGGGAGGTGTGTCAGGGTGCCCATGGTTCCTCACCTGCAGTGTTAGCACCAGACCTGCTCCCAGCTCGCACTAGCAGCCTCCACCTGCCCTTGGCATCACCTTCGCTCTTTCCTGACTTTTCAAGTTGAGCAGCTCAAAAAGACCTGATGGCTGTTGAGATTGGTGGAAGGAAAAAAATGCAACTTGGTATCACATCCAGCACAGACTGGGAACAATCCTGAGCCTGAGGAGCTTAGACAGGGCTGTCAGGGGCGAGTGGTAGTCAAAGAAGAGCTGTGTGAAGGAGCAGACCATGGGAGATCCACTGTGGAGCACCAATGACAGAATAAACTACAGCCAGTGTATAGTAACTCCACAACTACAGTACAGCAATTAGCATCTTCCATATCTGCATGGAGATGTTTTCCAGAGTCACAAGACAGCCTCCTATGCCCTTTAAGTATAGACCTGATAAAGTGGTCATGATGAGACCTCAGATGGAGGGAAGGGTTATTTTTTAAAGCACTTTTTTGCAAAGACCCTGCAGAAACATCATGAGATCTAACCCCCAAACTTCCATCAGCAGAGTTAAGAGCACAAAGTGGTTTTGCAGCATTAGGAGGCAAAAGGCCCTCAAGGAGGAAGCGCAACAAAGGGACATTATTGGGAAGGAGAAAGCTTCTGAGCAGTTTAGAAGCCTCTCTGTGTTATCTTTCCCAAACACAAGGATTTTGTTAGGGCTTAGCTTTTGTTTGCCCTTTCCTGCTCTCAGCTTCTGACCACAGTGATATTCCTGCAGCACCCACCAGAGGCCATACGATGCTTATGGACCATTCTCTCTCAGCTGCTCTTTGCTCTCTCATGTCCTCTTGTGATGTGCCCCTCACCAGCTCCCGAGTTTTCAGTCCTCAGAAGATCCTTCCCCTTCAAACAGGTTTCTGGGGGAAGCTGCAGCCTTTTGCAGGGGTGAAGGAGAGGCTAATGAGCCACAGGCTTTGTCTCAAGCCAGGGTATTAAGATGGGGTAGGAGGGGAAAAAAAAAAAAAAAAAATCTAAGTGGAGACATTTGGCCCAATTTAAAAAAGGATCACCTGGGAAGTTTCTGGAGGGGATGAGGCAGCTGTACTGGTTCTAGGTCTGCCCCAGGGAGGGCAAACAATCCAGGCCATTCTCTGACCCAGCCGAGGAGTCCCGGGAGGATCGGCCCTGCAGGAAGCGGATGATTTTGTCGATTGTGGCCTCCTGGTACTCATGGGACCACCTGTGTTTGAGGGGAAAACTTGATTTAATCCTGCTGCTGTGCATAATACCACAAGATAGCTCAGTTCATTTGGACAGGAGCCAGAGACACCTTTCCTCCAGCTCAGCTCTCTAGGAGCAGCCCTTTTCACTCTGGAAAACAGAAGAATGCTGGATGCCTCAGGAAAGTCCCTTCCCCTGTACCCTACTAGGCTGGAGGGCTACAAGCAGGTTGGGATGCCAGCCTGGAAGAAGTAGTAGGTGAAAGGAACGAAGATAAAACCTTTCAGCTTCATTCCTACCTTAGGGGCTGGGGACATGAGGATAGGAATCCTGCCAGCAGCAATGGGATGGGCAGCTCTGTTACCCAGAGGAGCCCCAACAGAGTAGCAGCAGGGTTATGGTGAGGACCTTTGCTCCCTTCATACCCTGGAGTAGCTGAAGTGACTCATCTCCCCCTTGGCCTGTTCTGCTTCCCTCATCTATTTCTCCGAGTTGCCTTGTGCTCTTTGTTACTATGTATGCAAGATGTTCTTTCCAAGTATGGCATCCCTTGGAACAGGTTCATTTTACTTACTTGATACCATTGAATTTCAGGACAGCCCTCATGTCCTTGGGAAGTGTTTCTGGATCTGGCCACTCAAAATGATCTGTAACAGGCACAATGTTCTTTCCAGAGTTCAAGGCTGTCACAATCTCCTGCAGGAACATGCAAGTGCTCAGGTTATGGCCTGCATCAGCCGATCACCAGCCTCTTCCTTCTCCAATACCCTCCAAGCTCCCACCTGGTGACACCTCCTACCTTGTGCACCCAGTCCTTGCACTCAGGGTCTCCCATGCATTTATCCAATGCATTTGGTGAGAGGACCAGGACGAAGTTGCGGGCACTCATGACGCTCTGGATCAGCTTGTCCTCAAACTTCCCTGCCTCCAGCTTCTCCACATCAATGAACACGCTGAAGCCATGCAGCTGCAGGTGGACCTTCAGCAGGCTGTTAGCAAAAGAGGACAGCACCGTAAGGAAAGCTACTGCCAGCACCTAGGTTTCACACACTCTCCAACCAAGACATGGTGAGACAGAAGAGCAGCAAAAGGATTCCTACAAAGAGTCCTTGAGACACCAGCTGCCAGCTCAGCCTGCCTTACAGGTGTCAGATTATGCAGAGAATATGGGCAACAGGGCTTTAATGTCCTGCTTTGATCCTCTACAGCCCTACAAGCACAACTTGAGGAAAGGGTAAATCAGTGCCAAAGAGGGACAAGGAAGGAGAGACAGGACTAGGAATTAGCCTGCCCACCACACAGCCTATGACACGTGCTGTCCCCATTTGCACTGCAGCTTTTGGCAGCTTATCATTCCTCCTCCACCTCCTCCTCCTCCTACTCGCTGCAGTCCACAGGTCTCCCAGCTCCACTCTTCCCACAGCTGATCATCAACCCTCACTCTGGGCTCCAGCCCAGCAACATATCAGTACCTTCAGGACTCACCTGGCCAGCTGGGATCCGGTGCTCCTGCGGTAGCTGATAAATACATCAGTGCCATTGGATGCAGTCTGCAGCGTTATAGGGGAGTGAAGCATTTCTAGGCAGAGTCAACAGCAACCAAAAAGTTAAAACCACCAAACATCTTGTCCCAAGCAACTCTCGATCACAGATTGCATTGGGTTGATAGGGACCCTTCTCATCATCACCCTGTCATCTTGTCCAACCCACCTGCAGTGAGCACCTCCAACTAGAGCAGGCTGCCCAGGGCCACATCAAGTCTGATTTTAAATGTCTCCAGGGACAGAGCCTCAACCATATTCCCGTTTCAGTGTTTCACCACTCTCATTGTAGAGAACTTCCTCCTAATGTCCAACTAGTTTCAACCCACAGTCACTCATCCTATCGCTACAATCACTTCTAAACGTTCCCCCCCACCTCCAGCCTTCCTGTAGGTCCCCTTCAGATATTGAAATGTAATTCTAAGGCCTTCCAGGAGCCTTCTCTTCTCCAAGCTGAACAGCCCCAATTCTTTCAGCCTGTCTCCATAGGAGAGGTGCTCCAGCCCTCCCCCCTCCCCCCCTGCTCCATCGCAGCGAGCAGCAGCGGGACCCGCACCCCTTGCAGCAGTGAGGATGCGGACGCGGTGGAAGCCTGTGTCGATGTGGCAGTCCTCCTGCAGCTGCTGCTCTGTCACCCGGTGCAAGAAGTTGCGGTTGATGCCGCAGGTCAGCAGGTTGTAGGTGTACTGGCGAAACTTGGGGTCGATGCCACCCAGCCAGTCAGCCAGGTTGCTGCGGTCGCAGGTGGAGTAGTTAGCGAAGGTCTTCAGCTCGGTCAGCTCCCGGAAAAACCTGGCAGAGAAAGAAATGAAAGTGTGGAGGAAGGAGGGGAGGCTGCTGGGCCGGGTGGGACCTTGAGATGTTTGGTAGCACATCTTTTGTCTGTACAGGAGGGCAGCTGCCTGCTGTGGTGAAGAATGAGCTAAAGCAACAGAAAAGAGAAGAACATCTGCATGACTGCAGGAGTCTTGGTCCTTAGGATATAGAGGTGTGAGGAGGTCAACCAGGGAAGGAGAAGCTGAGGTAAGTTCCCATCTTTTTGGGTAACTCCTCTGTACCATAGGTGGCTCTCCCCATCCCACACCTCTCTCATGCACTGGCCCCACTGCAGGAAGCCCTTGGGGACTGCATGCTGCACTGGGAAAGCCCTGATGGTTCAGGGTTTGCATTTTGAGGATCTCTCTTCTCATCTTTTCAAGCGGGAAAATGCACAAACCAGTTCCCGGGCTCTGACACTGTGGTGATGGCCATGGCGGGGGGACAGCATGCCCTGGTGGCAGACCTACCTTTTCCGGGTGATGCTGGAATCCATCCCCAAATCCTTCTGCAGCTCCTCCTCTGTCAGCCTCAGGAGAATGTCCCCATCTACCTGGTGGTCCTGCCAAGAGAAATCCAGGCTGGCAAGATCCCAGGAAAATCTATTGGGTGAGATGCCCATCCAGGTGTCCCTCTCCCAGCACACAGCCCTACCAGGAAGCTCTGGCAGTATTTGTTGAATCCAATCTGCTGCAGCCAAGTCTGCACCTCACAGGGCTTCCAGTTGGGAACCGTGGGCAGGATGCGCCGTGGAACCTCCTCCCCTATCATGCGCAGCACCTTTTTGGCCAGGGAGGAGGTGGTGCTGCTTGTGGAGTAGCACACAACCCTCTTCAGGCTCTGTGTGGCCCCAATCTCACTGAAAATCTGGGGACACAATGCAAGGAGACATCACTTTGCTTATCCCCTTCCTCCCCACAACCTGTGCCAGGCCAGCTGAGGACCAGGGCTGAGCTCACAGGCGAGCAAAGGACAACAAGATGCAGTTGCAGGAACCCTTCCTTTTGACATCTCCTTCCTTCAGGCCAACCTACCCTTTACCTTTGTTTTCTTCTGCCTGGTTTTGATGGCAGCCTCTGTGCAGAGGTAGAAAGCAGCGATGCACTGAGCTTCCAGCCGCGAGCTGTCCAGCAGGGGCACCAGCCGCTGCAGGTCATCTGCGGTCCTCCCCTGGCTGTTGTCACTGCTGCCCAACATCTCACAGGCGAACTGCTCTGGATCCAGCGAGGCAATGAAGGGCTCCACCAGAGCCAGCGTCCCCGAGCGCTCCACCTCCTTCTCGATTTCTTTGTTGGTGGCCAGCACCGTGATGGCCAGGCACGCGTGCAGGCGGATCAGTTCATCATCCCTTGAGAACACCAGTGGGAAAAGCCACTCTGCTGCCCTCTTCTCGATCATCAGGCGCTGGTTGGCTTGCCCTCCGTACATGGCACAGTTGGCCAAGGCCATGGCACAGTGCCGCAGCACGATGGGGTCTGTCCAGCGGCACCAGTAGAGGATAGCATCCAGGCCTCCGTCAGAGATGAGCTGGAAGCAGGTCTCCTCGGTGTGCTTGAACATGTGCTCCAGGATACCAGAGACGCTCTGTGCCAGCTGGGGAACATCTCGCTCCTTGGCTAAGTTCAGAATCACTCCCAGACCAATCCGAGCGATCCGATCCCTGCAGGAAGGAGAGGCACAGGCAGGTGAGGGGCAGGTGGCCGTGCAGGGAGTGGGCACAGTGGCTGGCGTGTGAAGTCCCCTGTGCTTTGGAGGCATTTGCCCCATGACAGACAGGTGTTCCCCAGCTGCCAGATGTGCTGTCAGACTGATGCTGAAGAATGTGGGTCTGATGGAAGAGCTTGTGATGGGGCAGAGCATGGGGTGTATAGCCCACAGCCACCACGCCAGAAGCACTCACGCTTTAGGTAAGAAGTATATCACAGAATGCCAGATTGGAAGGGACCTCAAGGATTGTCTGGTCCAACCTTTCTAGGTAAAAGTGTAGTTAAAATGAGCTGGACCAACACCCTGTCAAGGGAAGTCTTGAAACTGTCCAGTGTAGGAGAATCCACCACTTGGGAGATGATTCCAATGTCTGACTGTTCTCATGGTGAAACATTCTCTTCTGGAGTCCAGTGGGAATCTCCCCAGTAGTAGTTTGTTCCCATCACCTCTTGTCTTTTCCATGTGACCCCTTGTAAAAGGGAGTCTCCATCCTCTTGGTAGTCTTTTTTTATGTGCAGGTACCTGATAATAAGATCTCCCCTAAGCCTTCTCTTCAATCCCAGCTCTCTCAGCCTTCATTCATAGGACAGGTCCTTCAGTCCTATGATCATTCTCATGACAATTAACAACAGAGTGTAGGCTAATGCCAGGATGGAAATAGACCTGCTGAGTCAGCTTTGGTGTGCGTGTGTGAGCTGCATTGTGTTTGGGGATGAAAACTCTTCTGTCTGTAACCAGTGCTGTCCTCTGCCTTCTCTCCAGCTCAGTACCAAGCCCAGGACAGGGGTCTCACACTAGCTGAGCAACCATGTAGAAATGGCTACAAGGGCATATGAGAGATGTGGATCTGTCTCTCCTGAGCTGGCAGCACGAAGAAAAGATGTGTACCTCCTCAGCCCTGTGCTGTCCTGGAAGAGGACAGCAAGAGCATGGATGCTATGAGGTGGCCTTCAAACGACACCTGAATGGGGCTGTGCCCTAAAAGCATAGAGTAAGGAAGGGGGAAACAACAGTTTCTTGGCCAACCTCCCATGAGTTTGCCTGGGGCAGCTCTTTCACTGGCCTTTGAAATAACCCATTTGGTGCCTTGGTGGAGCTGTTCTGTTCACAAGGCACAAACACCCTATCACTGCCCCTCCTCAGCTGGATAAGGGAGAGAAAAAATACAACAAAAGGCTCGTGGGGCAAAATATAAACAGTTTCATAAAGCAAAAGCTGTGCACGGAAGCAAAAGAAAACAAAATAATGATTCTCTGCTTCCCATCAGCAGGTGATGTCCTCTCCTCCTGGGAAGCAGGGTTTTGGGACACATAGCAGTTGCTCCACAAGACAAACAAACAACAAATGTCAACCATTCCTCCTCCTTTCTCTTGGCTTTTGTTTCTGAGCTGATGTCACACAGTGTGGAATAACTCCTTGGTCAGTTTGGACCAGCTCTCCTGACTATGTCCCCTCCCAGGATCTTGCCTACCCCCAGCCCACGTGTGAGGGACAGGCTCGATGCTGTGAAGCACTGCTGCAACACACTGGTGCCTTAGCAACACCTTTCTAGCTACCACCACAAAGCCCAGCACTGCGAGGGCTGCTGTAGAGAAAATTAACTCCATCTCGGCTAGACTAAATACAGCTGCTCCTGAGGGCAGTGGCACATTTGGTCCCCAGCGATGGTGAGGTGAAGGCACATCAGCCTCTGTGCTGGCAGACAGGAAGAGCAGTTCTGGGAAGCCTGTGGCCCACATACTGACCTTGGGGTGGGTTTGGCAGCAAATGCTGTGGAGAGCTCTGGAAAAAAAAGCCCTCAGCCTGGCTCTGAGCCCAGACTCAGCCGTGGAGCTGGATGACAAACGCAACCTCACCAGGTCCCTGACTCCCTGCAGCCATGGGATAGAGCCAGGACTGGTCCAGCTCCTGGATATGCATCACTGCTGCTGTGGATGGATGCTCAGAGTGGTATCTAAGCCAGAGGCTTGGACCTAGGGGTGACCCTACACCTCCCTGACATTAGTTGGAGGTTGATGGTGGGTCAGACTGTGGAGAGCAAGGGGCTGGGGACCCATGGCTGCTTCAAGAGTTTGACCCATGTACTGTTCCTGGAGCAGAGGCAGCAAGTCCAGCAGCTTCTTTCTCTTGCCAGGAAGATAAGTGCTGAATTCAGACCATGCCAGTGGTGTTCCCTGGGATTAATTCCGCTCTAATGGACTTTCCTGACTTAGCTGTTGCTTCTTCTTGCTTCCAGTGCATGCAGTGAGGCCCATGCTGCCAATCTGCAACCTTACAGCAGGACACATCACCTATGAAGCTGGTGAAAGACTATAAACCTTGGCTAAGCTTCCCCTGCACGCACCCAAAGACCTGGGCCAGCCCCATCCTTATGGCCTCACTCCAGCCCTGGTCAGCAGCAGAAAGTCTCTGAGAATTAGCTTTGTCCTGCTTCTTCTGTTGTAGTTATGGCTGAAGGAGAGTCATGTCTTGTCCTTGGGGTCCCATGCTCTGGGCCAGCCAAACCACATCCCCATCCTCACCAGCATCCCTGAGCTGTGGCTCCCTCCTCCCTCCAGCTGAGTTGGGGACAGGTCATGCCATTGCCTGGGCATGTGAGGGACCCCTCTGTGCAAGCATGGGATGGGGTGTGACATGGAGCCAGGGAGATTTGATGTACCCAGAGCAGGAAAAGGTGGGGTGTGTGGATGGTATGGGTGGAGGAAATCCCTACTAGGCTTGGAGGGGGCAGGGTTGTGTCTGGCGGGGAGGGGTCTTTGCATACTCACCTGTTTTCTGCCACCAGGATCTGCTCCAGGAGTTTTCCTGCCTGACACTTGGTCTCCAGCTCGGCCGTGTACAGCAGGTTTAGCAGCAGGTCCAGACCCCCATCCAGACGGATCACATCACACAGCACCTTGGCCACATCCCTCCCCAGCGTGGGCATCCCCCAGGCTTCCTCCACCAGCTGGAAGACCTCGGCGATGGCCTTCTTCAGCTCTGCAGGGCTGGTGGCCTGCTTGGCACGGGCAATGGCCCGGTGCAGGGCAGGCAGGATCCGGTCCAAGGCTGCCCGGACATCGGTGTTCACCCCGGGGGAGACTTTCTGGTGCTCCCTGGAGCTGCCCGGCCCTGCCCAGCTGCCCGCCTGGCTCACCCACTCGGGCACCACCAACCTCTCCGCACCCGACATGGCGAACCGGCACAGTTTATAGAGGGAGACGAGCAAAGTGAGCACCATCGGCATCTCCTAGCGCTGCATCCTTGGTCACCCACCCGCCGGGACCACCCGGTCAGTGTCTCCTTGGTGCGACCCGAAGTGAGCGACCAGGAAGCACAGGGAGGGGGACCAGGGCTGGGCTGCCTGCTCGCTCTCCCAGGATGCGGAGCTGGAAGCGGTGGCAGGAGCCCAGGAGCCGCCTTCCCAGAGCCGGGCTCAGCATCTCATGTCCTCGGGAGCTGATGTCACCCCGCGCAGGCGCCGCCTTTCCAAGGAGGGGCTCATGTGTGGGCATCAACATCCCCCTCCTCGCTGCAGATGCTCCGGCAACCCCCCCAGACCCCTCCCTCCACAACCATCAGCCTGCCCAGCCTGAACTGGGTCGTGTCTCGCTGTCCTCATGGCACATGTTCCTCCTGCAGAGCCTGTGGTCACCTCCACCGCAGGCAGGGGCCCCTATGATGGTTTTGCAGCTCTCCAGGACCCTCTGTGACTGGGGAAGGGGGCAGAGAGATAGTCGCCGAGGTGGCCCAGGGCACGGTGCGGTAGTGGCCATCTCAGCAGTGTGTTTTGAGCCCATTTGATATCAGCCCAGGGGGGTAAATAGCTCTCTTTGAACAGCGGAAATTCCAAGCAGCTCTTCTGGGGTGGGTTGGGGATTTGCATGATAAAAGAAAGAGCAGAGGCAGTCTGGGGCCCTTTTATTTTCTTCTTTTTCTCTCTCTCTCTCTTTTTTTTTTTTNACTTTCTCAGGGGGAAAAAAACGCTTGGGGCATTTCTTGGCTATGTTGGAAGGAACAGCTTAAATCCTTGGCTCCAAACCCAGGTTGTTGCCAGCTCAGGCCGAGATTTAAATTCAAGTTGATGTTTTGATGCCACCGGGTTGCCTTTAATCCTCTCAGAATCCACCCCGCAGGGACGGGCAGAGGAAAGGGGCATTAGCTCGCAGCGGAGGACGGTAAAGGAAGTGTTCCGAGGAGCTCGGTACTGGAGGAGAAGCTCAGCACAGAACCAGTAAGGATTTTCCTGATCAATTGCTATTAAGTGGGGGTGTGCGATAGGAACTGTCGCCATGCAGCAGGGCAGAGGGCTTTTCTACTTCGGGGGAGGCTGCTGCTTGTGGCAGGCAGAGTTGGAACGAGTCCTTTAGGCTTGTCCCATCAAGCCCAAAGAGATGAGTTTTGCTCTGCTTTAGTTTTGCTTTGCTTTGGTTTTACTCTGCTTTACTTTTTGAGAGGGATGACCAGCACCAGCAGCCTGGGCACTGAGAATGGCCAGGATTCCCAGCCCTGTTCCTGAGGGATCAGCCTCATTTCCTGAGGTCTCCTTGCTGGCTTTACTTGGCCCTTGGCTGCACTGCCCCGTTATCCAAATCAGCCTCTATCCCAAGGTTTCCTGCTGCCGTATTTGGAGCACAGCAGCCAGGAAAGGGCTTTCCAAGCCTTCATGGGTCTGCAGTTGCTAGTGATTGGGAGCCTAGAACAGCAGGAAGGAGCTTTGTCTCAACCGATCAGCAAAAGCAGCTCAGACATTGCGCAGCCCTTCACCCTGCCCAGCCTCCCTGCAAACCTGAGTCCCCTCATGGTGCTCATCCCCCAACTTTGATTCAGCAGAGACGAAATAAAGCTTTAATGCAACACTGAGCTGGTGGTTGGGCTTGGAAATGATGCCAGCTGTGCCGTAGCCAGGGTCAGGGCTGGGGATGAATGGGCTTCCCGAGAAGCCCTGTCCCAACAGCCCACATCTCTAGTGGCTGCCCTTGGCTCACCAGGGCCTTTCAGGTGAAAATGCCTTTCTCAACACCAGATCAAAGCTCTTCCCAGCAAGGGAGGGAGCAGCTGATGTCAGAAACTCCCTGTGTCGAAAGTAGCAGCAGCAAGCCCCCTGGAGAAGTAAGCATCTTGTTCAGGCTCTTGTCTCCCCAGATTTTTCCACAGCCTATTAAAGCCCAGAGCTTCACCATTCATGCCTGAGGGCCAGGAGAGACCCCACAGATCTCCTGCCCCAGACGTGCTGCTGCTGCAGCAGAGGCAGCCAGAGGTGGTATCTCTGTAGCCTTGTGTGCATTTGTTCCTTGACCCTCATTAAATAAACATCCCAGAGTTATCAGGAGCTGCCAAAAGAGCTGAGTTGACATTAATTAGTAACCAAAAAGATTGGTGAGAAAGGGAATGATGGGAGCAAAATACACAGGCTTTTGTTTGCCTACTGCAGTGAAAGTGCAGGGGGTTTCTGCTCTCCCTCCCCTCTTCCTAGCTCCTCACCTCTGGCCTCTGGTCCCTGCGCACAGCAGTGGCACCTGCCCCATCCTGAGTCATCATGTCTTGGGACTCCCCAGGTCTGCTCCCAGCCTTGCTGACATTGAGAAAGCCAAAATCCCAAAAGCAGGTCCTCCAAAATGGTGACATTTGGGGCAAGCATAACCTTGGGGCTTTTTTCCCTTTGCTCTCTGAGTGTTGCTCCCGCATCCCCTCTTGTCAGGGCTTTTGTCTTGCCAAGACCACACTGGGAAACAGTCTTCCCTTGGAACAGAGGTTGGGAGCTTTAACACCATGAAGTTTGCAATGACATAAGTGTGTCAGGACCTCAAACCTGGTTTCTAACTTTGTCTCGCTGTCTTCCCCTCCTGTCTGAATCAGTGCCCAGTTTGCACCTGGGCTGGGAATGTACTGACAAGAACAACAGGGCCAGTGGCTCTGGGAGCTGCCTGCACTCCTTAGGAGCCCTGTCCCCCAAAACACATCCAACTCACTATGGATTGGGTAGGATGCTGGATGGGAGATATCTCTGCCCCTTTCCACTCTGCTCTGACCTTGGCCTGTTTGTTTTCTCCATCCGGGGCAGGCTGAGCAAACAGTGGATGCTGAGGCCTCAGCCACAGAATCGCTCCAGCCCACACAGTCACAGGAGAGCTGTGCTCCCAGCCGCCCAGGATGAGGCTGCTCTTCCCAGCACTTGTGCTGGGCCTGCTCGCCACTGCCCGTGCTGCTGAAGGTGAGTTGGAGTTGGCCAGCCCCATGCCAGCTGCCTCCCTCTTGTAGCTAGTGTGGGCATGGAGCAAGTGGGTCCCCATGGCTGATGGAGGGGCTGGGGTGCCCGTGTAGGGTGAGGAGGGGAACAGGTGGAGACCATGGCCACCAGCCACATCAGCTACAGCTTGTCTCACAGAGAAAAAGCAAGCAGGCAGCACATGAGGATCAGTGGTGCCTAGGCAAATCCCTAGCCATCCTACAGATGGACTTTCCAGCATGGATTTGGGAGGCTGGCAGAGCCTGGTTCCATGGATTCTGCTCCAGTGGGACGTGGGTGGGAGTGGGGAGAGGTGCTGCTGTAGTCACTGGTGATGGGGTTGACCGTGGAGGAGTGGGGTTCCTTCAGCAAGCACCTGCCCATGTTTGCTTTCAGCCCTGGGGCTGAGTTGGGAGTGAGGTGCCAACCTCACTGCCCTCCTCAAGTTACTCCTGCACTGGTGGGCAACTTTTGCAGAGTCCTGTGAGGGCCGTTGCGATGAAGGCTTTGACTCAAAACGCAAGTGCCAGTGCGACACCCTCTGCGTGTACTACCAGAGCTGCTGCAGTGACTACTCCACTGTCTGCAAAACCAAAGGTACTGGTTCCACGGCTGCCCTCCCAGCCAGGGCACAGGCAGCCATGGGTGCCCAGCACTGTGTGGGCTCAGAGGGGGCTATGCTGGGCCAGATCTGCACCTACCCATGTCCACAGGGTGAATTCAACACTAGGATTTGGTGTTTGGTGTGCTGCAGCATTAGGGGTTTTCAGCAGCTGGCTCGCTGATGTCCTCAGCATTGGGGCTGTGCAAGTCTGTATTGCTAGGAGCAAACAGCTTGCAAATCTAGACCAGTGGGAGATACCTGGGCTTCCCTGGACCAACCTCCTCTCCCACAGTGACCCGGGGAGATGTGTTCGCCTTGCCAGAGGATGACTACCTTGACTACAACCTCACTGTCGATTTTGGCACGGAGGCACCCCCCACGCAACTTTTACCAGAGGAGCCCACACTGGAGCCCACGCTGGGCCCTGAAGAGATGCTGACAGAGATACCCATGACCACAGAGAGTTGGTTTGAGGAGGAAAAACCTGAGGAGTTGTGCAGCAGGAAACCTTTTGATGCCTTCACTGACCTCAAGAATGGTTCCCTTTATGCTTTCCGAGGTACCTTGGAGACCTTTCCCTGGCATATGGGTCATGCTGCCATGCCATCAGCCCATGCTGGTGGCTGTTGTCTCTTCTGCAGCTCCCACTTCTCCTCTTTTCCCAGGGAGGTACTTCTATGAGCTGGACAAGACGAGTGTGCTGCCTGGCTACCCTAAACTCATCAGCGATGTCTGGGGCATCGAGGGGCCCATTGACGCAGCCTTCACACGCATCAACTGCCAGGGCAAGACTTACCTGTTCAAGGTGGGCAGGACCCTGGTTGCAGGGCTGGGGGTGCTCTCAGGACAGCTAGAACAGCCTCCCAAACCCACCGTGTCCCCACCCTGTCCCTCTGCATGTGTGTATGCACATGATGGCTGTCAGATACCCCCAAATCCCTGCAGCTGCCCATGGCCCCAGGCAGCCACAGCATCACCATAGGGCTCCTCAGCATCCACTCACTCTCTCCTGGAAGACCCACATGTCAGGGATGCTGCACCCAATACCCTGATCCACTCTCTGTCCCCACACCCCTTCAGGGCAGCCAGTACTGGCGCTTTGACGATGGAGTCCTGGACCCTGGGTACCCACGGAACATCTCTGAGGGCTTTGAAGGCATCCCCAACAACATCGACGCAGCTTTCGCCCTCCCTGCACACAGCTACTATGGCAATGAGAGAGTCTACTTCTTCAAGGGTAAGTGGCACAGCCCCTTGCTCTGAGCAAGTGGCCATGGGTAGGGTAACCCTCTGGCTACTTCTCCCCAGGTGTCTGTCCCTCACTGATGCCCTCTGCATCCTCTCCTAGACAAGTACTACTGGTCCTATGACTTCGCTCACCAGCCCACACAGGCTGATTGCGAGAAGTCCTCTCCCTCTGCCGTGTTCAACCACTACGCCTTCATGAACCGGGACAGCTGGGAGGAGGTCTTCCAGCTCCTCTTCGGTAGCAGGACGAGTAAGAGATGAGCCAGCTCCAGGGCAAAGGGCTGGCAGGCGCCAGCATAGCCTGCTTTGATGGGGTGTGAGGGGTGCTTCCAGGGGAGATGGAAGCAATAACTGGGAGAACATGCAGGCTGGATGAGCTGCTGTGCTGGGCAGGAGCCCAGGTTATGTACAGGAACCCCTCAGGCCACAGCTGTGCCTCCCACAGTGTTCCAAATTCCACCCTCTGCAGCCCTTATGTCTTGCACTACCAAGTTTGTCATCAATCATCTCACAGCACAGCATCACTACTGGGGCCTGTTTATTCCCACTGGAGCCAGAGATGCCATAGGAAAATCCCATCCCTACACAAGAGAAGTTAAAAATGGAAGAGAGAAGGGGGTTCAACAGCACAGGGCTGATCCTAGTCAAAGGTGGGGCAAGACATTGCTTCTGGCTCTGCCTGGCCCATGTCCCTATCATGCATCCCATGAAGGCTGAGATTCTTCTGAGCATCCCTGTGGGTCTGGGAGCAGGTGATGGGGGCTCAGCCCCAGACATTGCTTCCCCTCTCACTCACCCTCTGTCTCTCTGTCAGTTGGGGCAAGCAGCCCCCGGTACATCAGCAGGGACTGGCGGGGGGGGGCCAACCGGCTGGATGCTGCCATGGCTGGCAGGATCTACGTGGCCTCCCACCAGCACCGGAGGAGGAAGTCTCGCCGCCAGCGCAAGAGGTACAAGAACCACCGGTCACTGAACTTGGGTTTCTGGGGATGGCTGCAAAATGACTCCGACTCGGCGGGCGTTGAAAACGATTGGCTGTCGGGATCCAAATGTGAGACCCTCCAGAGCGTCTACTTCTTTGTAGGAGGTGAGTCTGGGGCAGCAGGATTTGGGAGAGATGTGGAACCAAGGCTGATGGGGCAGGAGGAGGTCTCCTCTCACTCTGCAATGTCCTTGAGCTCTGAGATGCAGCAGGGAGGTGCTGAGGGCTGGCAGGGAGGGCTGACAAGCAGTCCTGATGGCCATTCCCCTTCCTCCCAGACAAGTACTACCGCGTCAACCTGCGCACCAAGCGTGTGGACCTGGCATATCCCCGCTACCCTCGCTCCATCGCCCAATACTGGCTGAACTGCACTCAGCCAGAGGAGGAGAGCGTCTGAGAGAGGTCCCTGCCAGAGACACTTGGCTGTACTGCCCTTAGCTGGACAGAAATAAAGTGGAGAGTCCTGTCTGTCCCTCTGTCCATCCACGCTACAGTCTGTGTGGTCCTTATAGTCCAAGATCTCTGTGCTCCTGAGGGCTGTGGTCAGCCCTTCAGGTGTAGTAACTGTGTGTGGTCTGTGATGGATCCCTGCTACTGGACTCATCCTTGTCGTGGCTGTGGCTGGTCAAATCTGCTCTGCCAGCCAGTCCAGTGCCTCTTCCAGCTGGAGAAGAGAGACGGTGCTGGCAGCTGCCAGCCGGGAGCCATCAGGGTCAGATCTCCAGCACCTCTGGGGTCAGGTCTGTAGTCCCATATGTGAGTGGCTGGGCTCAGCATGGGTGCCCATCCTCAAGGGACTCCATTTGAGGCACTGCCTGGCCTCCCCCCACTGGCTTGCTCACCTCTCGGCTCCAGCAGTCCTGGCCACGGTGGTGCTGAGGGGATGACCCTTCCCTGGGGGCTGGGACAACACTCTGGGCCTGGCAGCTGCCGGGGCAGTGGCTGCTGCTGAGCCAAGCTCCTTCTCCTGCCTCGGTTTCTGCTGAGAGGACACATGAACAAACCCCATGAACACTGCCCCACCACCCCCTGTTATCCCAGGGGCTTTCCGAGCTGCAGTAGATGCCCAGAGAAGTGGCCTCACCGCTTCCCCTGGTGTGACTGAGGGTACCCGAGGAGCTGGTGAGAGCTGGGCAGAGCCATCTCCTGGCCAGGTGGGAGGATGCCAGCCTTTACCTCTGGGGTGACTTGCTGCAGCATGGGGGGTCCTGATGGTGCCTGGAGGGGAGGGTGAAGTAGTGATTAGGCTGTTGTGCCACATAGTGTGAGCCCCCTCTCAAGAGACCCCCGTGGCCATACCTGGGACACAGTGGCATCAGCTGGCTCAGGGCAGCACTGGGGGCACCCCAGGCAACCAGGGCGGACAGAGGTGGGAGGCAGCTTCTGCAAGAGGAGACAGCAGAGAGTGGATGGTTTGGGCATTCTTGCCCTGCCATGGGCACAGCCCGACATGAGAATGCCCATGGAGCCCAGAGCCCCACACACTCACTGGCAGCTGGGAGCCACAGGCAGGAGTCATGTCAGGCTGCCAGAGCCTCACAGGGTGACTGGGGGTGACACCAGGGGCATGGGCACTCCGGAGCTGGGGCTGGCTGTCGAAAGAGCTGTGGGTGGCTCTGCAGGGTGGGCCAGCTGAGACATCACTGCTTGGGTCTGGGGACTGCCGGGGGTGCCTGTGGAGAAGTGAAGGAGTGGGGCAGGGCATTGCCAACCTCTGTTGAATCTCCAAACCCTTCCTGGCCCCGTGGAGTGCCTAGCAGGAGCTGGCTGACACTGGGTGCTGCCCAGCTGGGAGCTCTGGCTGCCCCACCCACCCATGGTCCTGTGTGTGCTTCCTGTACCTCAGCTGCTCGTTCTCCACCACGAAGTCCCTCAGGAGGCCATAGAGGCTGGGCCAGGCTGGGGCTCCCTCTGAAGGGAGATGCCCTGTGGAGCCATACCTGCCTCCCCAGCCTGGACATGACCCCACTTTCAGGGCAGTCCCTGGGACCTCTGTGTTCCTCATCGGCACCCTGGGCAAGCACAGCTGCTGGCGCAGGGAGAAGTTTTCCAGCTGCAGGGCTTGGATTTCTTTCTCCAAACTTCGCAGTAGCTTCTCTCGGGGTACCTGGGAACACAAGAGGGTGGCTCAAGAGGGGGTCCCAGCATCAGAGCAAAGTGTCCTGCCCGCAGCCCCTGCCTGCTATACCTTGTTGGCCAGGGGTCTGCTGGTGACCCTTCGGGCCCGGCTGGCATAGTGCAGCGTGCTCAGTGTCTCCGAGAGGCAGCGTGAGGATGGAGAGATGCAGGCAATCTGCAGATGAAAGAGCCACGGATGAGTTGCCAGCAAAAGGGTCACCTTTCACTTCCACAGGGTGAGGCCTCAGAGCCCTGTGGCTTTGTGCACCTCTGCCCAGCCTCTTTGGTGTACATACCATCAGAGTGATGCCTGAGCCACCCAGCGAGTGAGCCAGCAGCCGGGTGAGCTTGCTATCTCGGTACGGGATGTGTGTCCTCTTCCCTCGAGGTTTGGCCAGCACAGAGATGCAGTGCCCTGCAGAGGACGAGCCACAGATACAACAGGGTTCTGATGGGAACCAGCAGCTTGTGCTCCCGTTATGGGGGGTGGTACCCTGACTCTTACCCAGAGCCAGGAGGCTGCGGTTGATGTTGTTTGCCTCCACAGAGAGCTCCCCACTGGAGCCAGTCTCCTTTACCCGCTCACTGCCAGCCAAGTCCACGAAGCACAGTGTACCCTGCTTGCTGGGGTAGGTGCTGGGCTGGAGAAGCCACATTGGGAGGTGATGCTCAGGCTCCCTCAACCTTTCCTCATGGCCCACACTTGTGTCCCAACCTCCAGGTGTGACATCTGGCTCCCTGTTGTTTGCCCCAGCACCCCCAACACATCCTTGAGGAGAAGGATGTGTAACCCCTACCTTAGACCTGTTTTCACCCCCACAAATTGCCCCAGCCCCACAAGCCCCCTCCCCCAGTGGAGCAAGATATGTGCTCACAGCCCGGCTGCGGATGTGGATGGTCAGAAGAGCGTGGCTGCGGCTTGAGTGCCTGTTGAGGGCATGTGCTGAGGTCCTTCGCCTCTGAGATCCTGTCAAGAGGGAGATTAAGAGCTGCAGAGGAGCACCAAATACTCTGTCTCAGCACCCACTGCCCACCTCCTGCCAGACATGAGCCTTTCAGGGCTTTGTGGAAGGATGAGGAACTGCCCCTCTTTGCTATCATCAAACCCCCATCAGCCTCAGTGATGGTTTTCAGGGGGCTGAGTCCTGTATTGGGTCTGGCACCTCCTGAACGTGCCCTGGCCCTGGACCCGTGGCTCAGCACCTTGCTGGAGCAGGTTGGCGATGGTCTCCAGGCTCTCAAAGTCCACATTGAGCTGATTCTCCACGTAGAAGCCACGGGTTTTGCTCCAACGCAGTGGAAGGGCACAGGGTGGTCCCGGGCTCAGCAGGTCCCGAACCTGAGGTGTACAGCAGAGGAAAGGCACCAGGGGAGCAGGGGCATGGGGTGCCATCAGGGTTGAGCTGGGCAGCTGGGGGGCACTTACCTGCTCGTTGTAGATCTCCAGGTAGGAGGCACTGAGAACCAGGTCAGAGCCACAGCTCCGGCTCTGCTCCAGGAGGCAAGCAAAGGACCTCTGCATCAGCCCCAGCAGCCCAGGGGCCGCCGGCTGGGTCTCGCCCTGTGGAGATGCCAGAACGATGAGCAGACACATGGCATTGGGCACCTCCTTCCTCCCACCACCCTGGCACGACACTCATGACATGGTGAGAAGAACCTATCCCACCATGATCAGGTCAGGTGAGGGAACAGGGTTGTACCTGGGTGAGGGGGCCCATGAGGGTGTAGGTCTTTCCCGAGCCAGTCTGTCCGAAAGCAAAGACGGTGCAAGAGAAACTGGGGAAGATGCTGAGCTTCAGGCACGGCCCTAGGCGGTGGCACAGGGATGCCACCTCCCGGCATGGCCCTGGCAATGCAGACCCACCAGTGAGGCCTGGACAGGTGCAGTGCAGTGAGCACGGGGTGGGCTGGAGGGTTGGGGTCCATGGGAGGCTTGCTGGCGCTCACCCATCTATTGCCAGCTCCACCAGCTGCCTCATGCCGCTGCCTTCAAACACGGTCTCCTGAGAGGCTCCAGCGTCGAACACGGCACTGAACCCAAAGGTGGCATTGTGCCTGGCCGCACTCACCTGGGCATGAGGACAACGGTGGCTGAGGAGGTGCCACAACCTCCACCCTGAACCGCATCGGGGAGGTGGCACTTACATGGACAGTGCCGTCACCGAGGCTGTGCACAACCCGCTGGTCACCTCGCCGTGTCTCTGTGCAGGTCAGTGGCCGAACTCTAGTTGGGGACACACACACACAACGGGAACACAGTGGTGTTGCTGCATGCAGACCCCAGGGTGCCTCACTGTGCTCCTGTCCTGGGCAAGAGGGTCCCTACCCTGTCCCTGAGCCCTTCATGTCTCTCCTTACCTCAGCACCACTCTCAGACGTGTCTCTCTTCCCACCTCGGGGCCCTCCTGCTCATCTCCAGGACTCCTTCGGGGAACAGAAGGCAGCAGGGTGGTGGGTGCCACCCATCTGGGAACCTGCCCACAGGCAATCCAGGGGCTAGGGTAGAGGGGCCCTTGGTTGTACTGTGCTCAGGCCATCCTCCGGTCCCCGCTGTGCCCTGGGGCCTGGCAAAGGACAGATTGCAACATCCTCCCGTCCTGTCCCCACAGAGGGACCATCCTGTCCCCAGCAGTCTTTCTGGGGTGCCACCCTACTTGGCTGCCCAGGTATGTGCAGTCGCTGCCAAGGCCCTGGACAGGGTGATCTCCATCCCCTCCGGTTCCTCACAGACTTACGGTCTCTCGGGGCCCCGTGGGAGCGTTTTGGGCCGTGCATCTGGCTGGGGCTCACAGCGCCGCTCCCTCTCCGGCTCCATTCGCCCCCAGCCCCCTCACTCTGGGCGGCCGCAGCACCCGGAAGGTCCCGGCAGCAGCCGCCGCCAGCCGGCCCGGGCTGCCCCGCACAACTGGTACCACCGCTCCGGTTAAACATTGACCGGTGCCAGCCCCGCGG
>VWZE01017713.1:42441-173492 GCA_013396675.1 Eubucco bourcierii
GGTGTCCCTTGCCTGTCTTGGGGCACGGGTGCAATTCCGAGGAGCATGGGGCTCGGGGAGGGCTTTTCCTGAGCTGCTGCTTCCCACAGGCGTGTTTGCAGAGCGCGGGCGAGCCGCGATCACTCGTGTGTAAATAACCTGTACAAAGAACTAACCAATAAAGCGCTGAAGGAACGCGTGTCGCTCCGGCCTCTCATTCCCCTGCTGCCGCAGCGCTGACGGGCACCAGCCTCCCTCGCTCCCTCCCTGCCCTGGTCCCGCAGCGGGGCTCTCCCGCCCCTTCCCCGGGGCTAGCTGGTCCGGGAGCGGCGCCGAGGGACAGCGACCCCTGTCCGCTCCACGGCAGCGCCTTGCTGAGTGCACGGCGCCGGAGGTGACGTCAGCGGAAGCGCTGAGGAGGCCGCGTGGAGGAGGCAGCATGGTGGCGGCTGGCGCTCACCGGCCCGGGCCGCTGAAGCAGCAGAACAAGGCGCACAAGGGCGGGAAACACAGTGGATCGTCGCAACGCCGCGCAGGAGGTGAGGTGGGGCGGGCCCGGCTGCCTTCCCCGGCAGCCCCGCTTGCCGCGGCCAGCCTGACCCTTCTCTCACCGCAGGCCGCGTCTCCGTCAAGGCCCAGCCTCGCCGGCGGCTCCGCGACCTCAGCAGGGTCGATCGGCGGCACCAGGCGATGCAACTTCGCCGACAGCGCAAAGAGGCGGTGAGGGTCGCGGGGCAACCGGTTGTAGCGGGAGCAGGAAAAGGGTTGGTTCGGGTCTTTGCAAGGGCATAGTAGGAACCGGGAATGGGGCCGTTGCGGGCCCAGATCTGTGTTTTTCTGGGGACTCTGCCGGTTTGAGTCATTCTAGGGGGATTAGAAGCTGGGCCAGGGGGAGAACCGGTTCCCTGCGTCAGTTTATTTGGGAGCAAGCAGAGCATTACTTGACCGAGTGGTTTCGAGTTGAGTTGTGGAGGGATTCAGTCATGATCTAGTGGGGCAGGATAGGAACTGGAGTGAAGCCGACGTTCATGCACTGCAGTTGTGTCCACAGGTGCTGGCAGAGAAGCGCAGCTTGGGCAGCAGGGATGGGCCTCCGCACCTCGTGGTTCTGGTGCCTCTGCACAGTGGGGCTGCGGCCCACAACACCCTCCACTTGCTGCAGAGCCAGGACTCGGCAATTGTCCGTGTGCCTGAGGGGAGAGCTGGTGACTTTGCACTCCTCTGCCCTCGACTGAAGCAGCGCTGGCGCTTTGTGACAGCACAGGCAGGTGAGGAAACATTGTTGATATGGTTCTTGGCTCATGTACCCTTGGAAGCTCCAGTAATGGAGGTTTTTTGCTTGCAGGGGACCTTCATACCGTCTTAGACCTCGCAAAGGTTGCCGACTCCCTTCTGTTCATCCTGGATCCTGCAGATGGTTGGGACAGTGCTGGGGAGTACTGTCTCTCCTGCCTCTTTGCACAGGGCCTCCCCACTTATGGTGAGCAAATGACAAACGTTAAGGACTTCTACTTGGCTATAGGTCAAGGAGGTGCTTGATGGGGATTGAGTGTTGCAATAATTAGAACCTCCATATATATTAGTAGGTGATCACAGGTGTTTGATCACTCTGAATATAGGTCAGTTGGGTGAATATCATTCTCATGCTGCATTGTTGTGTTACTGCTCTTTTGTGGGAAGTGCTGGAGATAAAAGGGGTGGTTTAGGTTTAGGCCTTTGAGTTCCTGGCCATGTCAGTATTGTAACAGTTCCTTCGTGCAGAGGGAAAGGATTCAGATGCTGTCTTGCTAAGTTCAGTTCTTGTGCATCTTCAGGGTCTTGTTTAGTTCTAAAATCTTATTTCTGCAGACAGGATTCATGTCTCAATTATTCTTTTGAACGTGTGAAACTGCCTTTGTGCCTTGTGGTGTGATCCTGTTAGGTTATTTGGGTTGCTGGTATCTGAGTGTTTGCCAGTGCTTGGTAAAAGGAGTGCAAGAAGGTTTCTGATGTGATCCTGAACTCTGCTCTCTGCCTTGCTTGGTAGCTCTTGCTGTTCCGGGAGGCACTGATTTGCCACCTAAGAAGCGGATAGACGCCAGGAAGAAACTTGCCAAAGCCATTGAGAAGCGTTTTCCTGAGGCCAAACTGTTCCCCCTGAACACAGAGCAGGAGTCCTCGCTGCTGCTGAGGCACTTGGCCACCCAGAAGCAGCGGCACCTGGTTTTCCGGGACAGGTGTCCTCACCTGCTCGCCTACGCTGCCGAGTTTGTGCCCAGCCAGGAGAGTGACCTGGTTGGCACCTTGAAGGTGTCTGGCTTTGTCCGGGGACAGACCCTCAGTGTGAACAGCCTGGTGCATATTGTGGGGCATGGAGACTTCCAGATAAGCCAGGTGGATGCCCCCCCTGACCCTCTCTCTTTGAACCCCCGGGTGGTTAAAGGACAGAAGAGGAGTCAGGACATGGAGATACAGGTGTGTGGGAGGTAAGGGCTCTGCCCGGCCCATTAGAACACAATGTTTCTATTCTTCAATCAAGAAACTACAGCTGGGTGTATGTGGTCATGGGCAGGGGAGAGGGAGTTGTATCAGACCCAGTAGGCTTGTGTGCTGCCACTGAGCTGAGGTTCTCTGCCCACAGCACGTAATGGATGTAATGAATGTGATGCAGCAGGGAGTTTTGCTTTAGGCTAATGGCTAGCTTGAGTTAGGTGTGCTCACAGCTGGGAACTCTGCTCTTGCCCTTCAGAGTGACTCTGCAAATGGCATTGATGAGATGGAGGAAGATACTAAGGTCCTGATGAAGGCAGATCCAAAGAAGCAGGAGTCTCTGCAGTCAGAAGTGGTTCCTGATCCTATGGAAGGGGAGCAGACGTGGCCTACTGAAGAAGAACTGCAAGAGGCAGAGGGTGAGAGCAGCAATAGTTTTGTACCTTTTCATTGTCCCCATTAGGAAGGTTGTTAGAAATTCTCTGTCACTAGGATGGTTGTGGAGAAGAGTGCTGGTTGGGAGCCCACGGCTTCCATCGCTACTCCCATCACCTGAATAGCAGGCTGTGTGGTTTGCTGGGCAGTTAAAAGTTACACTTTAGCTGCCTGTTCTGGGCCCTGGCAGATTCTGTGCTGGGAAACAGCAGTTCTAGCCTAGAGCTGATGCTGCTATCCTGGTGTAAATGTTGCTGAAGTAGAGACATGTTCTTGTATTAACTATTGGTGGGAATTCTACAGCTTCCCTGAAGGCAAACAGGAGGGTGGTGAAGGTCCCAAAAGGCACATCCAAGTACCAGGCTGCCTGGATTGTAGATGATGGAGAAGAAGGCAGTGAGAAAGATGATGATGATGAAGATGATGATGATGACTTTGAGGATATGATGGAAGAGACACTTCCCCAGGTACCTCCAAGAACTGATACTGCAGCTGATCTCCAGGGTGTTACTCTGTAGTCGAAGACAATCCTGTCTTTCTGGCTTGCTCCATGCAAAGGTGTAATGCAGAATCAGGACTCGCATGGGTTTCCTTTGTTAAATCTCTCTCATGTATCTTGTTGGTTTTTGGTCTGTTAGATGCTGAAATGAGGGACTGTGGTGTACCTTGGTTCACAATTGACACCATGCAAATGCACACAGGGTTTGCAGTGCTGCAGGGACATAATAGCTCCTGTGCTCACTGGCTCTGTGCTGTCCTGTGTGTCAGGAGGGAGAAAGCAGCGAGGAGGAAGGGGAGCCTGCAGAGGAGGACTGTGAAACTATGACCATTCCCGAGAGCTTGCGGGATGACCAGTATGATGAGAAGATGAAGGAAGATGAAGAGATGCTGGAGAGATACAAACAGGAGAGAATGGATGAAATGTTTCCAGATGAGGTGGACACACCACGGGATGTACCTGCTAGAGTCCGGTAAGAAACAAGACACTGCTGGGCAGGGAGCTGGGGGGCTCCTTTCTGTCTGCTTTGATAAGAGACAGGAAGCCTGTGATGTCTTGGCCGTGGTGTCTGAACCTGGCTGAAGGACTCTTCTGAAGACTCCCTTCTAGGCTCTGAGGCTTCCAGGGACAGCACTGTCTTGGGGCAGTGGGTGGGCTTGGGCATATCCCTGTGTCAGGGAAGGCTGCATCCTGACCTGGGAGAGGGAGGAGGATGGCAGAGCCCTGATGTAAGGGCAGGTTGTCTGGGGGCTTGGCTGCACTAAGCTTTTTCCTGAGAGCTAATGTTTGCTTTGCTCTCTGAAGATGTGAGTCCCCGGGGACCACAGGTGGTGCTGGTAATCCACCTCAACTGGTGAAGCTGTTTGTCATTCCTCTTACCTGTTCTCTAGGTTCCAGAAGTACAGGGGGCTGAAGAGCTTCCGGACTTCTCCATGGGACCCCAAAGAGAATCTCCCAAGGGATTATGCCAGAATTTTCCAGTTCCAGGACTTCTCCCGAACCAGAAAGAATCTCTTCCGGCAAATAGAGAAAGAGGAGACTGAAGGAGCCTTGGTAACTCCCTTTTCTCTTGCTGATGTCTTCCCCTACTGTGTTCCCTTGCTCCTCATCAGAAAGATGTGGGAGGTGCCTGAGTGGATCTTTCGGCCAGCTGGTTCTTAGGGTGAAGCCATGAGCTCAGATGACACTGTTCTCTTTGCCTCTCTAACCCTGACATGTGTTATTTCTGACCATTCTGTGTTGAGGATTCACAACCAGTCCTCTCTTGACAGGTTGGCTGGTACATTACAGTTCATGTCTGCAATGTCCCTGTCTCTGTGATGGATAGCTTCAAAGAAGGAAAGCCCCTAGTCCTGTTCTCTCTGCTTCCCCATGAACAAAAGGTGACCTTTGCTAAGATCTTGTGGCTGTGCAGCTCCTTGTCTGACTGTCCTGGGCTCTGTGGGTTGGAGAGGTGCTGGCTGCAGATGATTTGGACTGAAATCTCCCTGCATTGCTCAAAGTAGGGTCAGAGCAGGCTGAAGCTGCCAGGGGTGTTCAGGGTGAGGTGTTTGGGGTGATCAGCAGTGCATTGGGAAGCTGTTGCCAAGGTCATTGCTCTCTTGCAGATGTCAGTGTTGAATTTCCTGGTGCATCGGCACCCAAGCAACAGCGACCCGGTGCGGGCAAAGGAGGAGCTGATCTTTCACTGTGGGTTCAGGCGCTTCCGAGCATCCCCACTCTTCTCCCAGCACACCTCAGGTTTGTGAGGGACAGATGGGGTGGGCGTAGGTATGCCAGGAGGTGGGGCTAGGGTTTCTAGGGCAGGAAGCCTGTGATGTCTTAGCCATGGTGTCTGAACCTGGCTGAAGGACTCTTCTGAAGACTCAATAATAGGCTCTGAGGCTTCCAGGGGAGGTACTAATTAGCAGGGAGTGGAAGGACCTTGGCAAGATGGTGGCAGGCTTCTCCATGCAGTGAGCTGGGAACTCAGAAGATCACCTTTGTTCCCAGATACTCTGTGCCAGTACAGGAAGGGTGTTTGTCACCTGTTTCCTAAAGCACAGAGCCTGCTTGCCAGGGAAGAACCAGCTCAAAGAGGTTTCCCAGAGCTCTGACAACTGCTGTTGTCCTGAACTTGATCATTCCTCTTCTGTCCTAGCTGATAAGCACAAGCTGGAGCGTTTCCTGCGCCCGGATGCTGCTGTGGTGGTGACTGTTTATGCTCCCATTACTTTCCCTCCTGCCTCAGTGCTGCTTTTTAAACAGAGAAGCAATGGTAAGTTAGTAAATGCTGAGGTGTTGAAAAAGTGTCCCCTTCATGCTGTTTGAGAACACGGATGTGTTCTCATCCCTGTTTTGTCTGTAATCACTGTGGGGTTGCTCTGGACCTGGATACATTTGGGTTGTGATGGGGGAGAAGGTGATGGGAAGGCACCTTCTGTGGTGTGGCCATGGTGCCTTAGTGCCTTTTTGTTGCAGGAATGCATGACCTCATTGCCACGGGTTCTCTGCTTTCTGTGGACCCAGACAGAATCGTCATCAAGCGGCTGGTGCTCAGTGGCCACCCTTTCAAGATCTTTACCAAGACAGCTGTTGTGCGATACATGTTCTTCAACAGAGGTACGGATCCTGTCTGTGTGGTGGGAAGAGGGGATGTGGAAACAGAATTCCTGCCCCTGTGGGAGCAGCTTTATTGGTGCAGCAAAGTTAGCTTTGTAACTGCCTTTTTTGTGCTCTGATCTCCAGAGGATGTGATGTGGTTTAAGCCAGTGGAGCTGAGGACAAAGTGGGGTCGTAGAGGACACATCAAGGAGCCGTTAGGTGAGTTTGAGTTGCATTGGTCTCTGTGATGCTGGGCAGGGTGTGGCCCTTCTGAGCAGGAGAGACAACTAACTGTCTCTTCTGCCCTCTCCCTAGGTACCCATGGTCACATGAAATGTCACTTTGATGGACAGCTGAAGTCCCAGGACACGGTGCTGCTCCACCTCTACAAGCGTGTTTTTCCTAAGTGGACTTATGACCCCCACGTTCCCGACCCTGTGCCCTGGGTGAGGAGTGAGAGTGCACTGCCAGTGCAAGAGGTGGAAATGGATTAAGGCTCCAGCATGGCTAATGCAGTTTGTGCTTTGGCTCCCTGGATGCTGTTCTCCGCAAGGACACTACTTATGTCTTGGACATGCTACCACTGGGGTCTGTACCTGGGTGGTGGTCTCACCAGCTGCTGCTCAGGTACCAGCTACAGCTATTTATTTTAATGGAAAATGTTTTCAAAAAACATACTGGTGCCTGTGTCTTAGTAGTAGCAGCTGTGGGGGGCCAAATGGGGAGGCTGTGTGCATCCCTTGGTTGGTAGAGCCCAGGGGAGTGTTGTCTTTCTGTCATGCCCTTCCACAGCACTGTGTTGTGAGGATTTTGCTGTTACCAAGGACAGAAGTTACTGTGACACAAAGGTGAAGCAGCAGCTGCAGAGAGTGCAGCTCAGTGGAGGCCTGGCTCAGAGCAGGGCAGCTAGCAAGGAGGGTGAGAACCTGTGCTTTGTTTCAAGGTCCCTCAGCAGCAAACTCTTCCTGTGGAACCAAGCACCTCTGTGCTGTAGAGCATCCTCTTCCCTTCTCCCTCCATGAAAACTTGCCATTGTTTGGGGCTGTTAATCTGTTTTTAGTAGTGCACAAACCAGACAGTACAAACTGAGTGAGGTTTCCGTCACTTGAGACACTGCTCCCTTCTCATTCTGCTTTCCCAGGGAGCTCTGTGAGCCAGGTCAGGGAGCTCAGGTCCACATTTCCTCCACACAGCACGATGCAAACGTTCTCCACGTCCTGGGGGACTGCCTGGAACTTCTCAGAGAGCACAGCCGCCACTCCCACGCCTGCTGTTGGCTCAATCAGCAGCTTCATCCTTTCCCACACCAGCCGTGTGGCTTGCTGTGGAGACAGAGCAGCAGTTGTCATCCCAGCAGTGAGCAGAGGCTGCTCCAGGACTGCGGAGGGCACTGTGCACACATCTCTGCAGTGCTCTGGGAAGGGAGAGCAGAGCTCCTACCACCCCCTTCCAGATTGAGAGAGTGGGTGTTGCACAGCTGTGATGATGTGCAGGGCCTTGTGAGAGTAGAAGGGTGAGAGGGGTGGGACAGAGCACGAGGAGAGGCAGCTGCCTTCTGGCAGCTACCATGAGTAGGAAGCCAGAAGTGTTTACCTTGATTTCTTCTTCTGAGACTGTCAGGACACCATCAACCAAATCCCTGATGACAGGCCATGTGTTTGGTCCAATGCTGGTTTTGACTGCATCTGCAATGGTCTCTGGTGGGTGAAGGTTGGGGGTCAGTTCCCCTCTTAATTTGGACTGGTAACAGTCATCTGCGTTGCATGGCTCAGCAGCAAACACTTTCACATCTGGTCTCAAAGCCTGAGGAGAGAAGGAGAAGCTGCTCAGCTGAAACTAGCCCGTGCCTGCTCACTGTTGCTGCAGGTGCAGGGGGCATAGTAGGCCTACCTTAATGGCAATTGCTATTCCTGCAATCATTCCTCCACCTCCAACAGGAACCACCACTGCATTTACCTTGGGAACCTGTGCAGAAAAAGAAATATGAATGCTCCTGGCACCTCGGCTGCCCCTTTCTGCTGTGTTCCTGCCTACAAGGAGCAGAGTCCTGGGCTAGGTTTCTCTCACCTGTTCCAGCACCTCCAGGCCAATGGTGCCTTGCCCTGCAATCACTGCTGGCTCCTGGTTGGGGTGTACCATGACACCTCCTGTCTCCTGGACTACACAGGATGCTGTCTTGGCCCTGGACTAAGGAAAATGTGCAGATGGTTGCCTCGGTCTTGGCTGGGAGTTGTCCCAGGCTTGTCACCCCTATGCCTTACCTCATCGCTGGGCTCACATGGCACTAATGTGGCACCGTAGTTGCAGATGGCAGCTTGCTTGCAGTGCGGGGCTGTGCGAGGCACCACAATGTAGGCAGGAATCCCTGTGTGGTGGAAGAGGAGGTAAATCCAACAGCCGGAAGCCACAAGCAGCTCGGTAGTGCTGCAGGAGCAGTAGAGTGACATCTCCTGTCCAGGGGTGCCTGGAGCTGCCTCTGCCCGGAAGGTAGCGCTCTATTTACTTCTAGTTCGGCTGCCCCGGAGCTGGGGCCGAAGGTCGGTCTGTGCGGCGTTACCTTCAGCTTGGGCAGCACAGGCCAGTGCCTGCCCGTGATTACCGCTGCTGTGCGTCACCACGGCCCGAGGAAGCCCCACTCCAGCACGCTCACTTTCCTCAACCAGACTCCTCACAGCGTTTAGGGCCCCCCGGATCTGGAAGGAGAGCGCAGCCCCCTCGGTGCTGCCGCTGCACCCAGGAGCGGGCAGCCGGGGCTCCTGCCCCACGACTGGCCACGCCGCCGCCACCCCCGCGCACCTTGAAGGAGCCGGTCCTCTGGAAGAGCTCGCACTTGAACAGCAGATGCCGGCCAGCCAGCCGGTCCAGGCCCTCGCAGGTGAGCACCGGCGTGCGGTGCAGCCGGCCATGCAGCCGCCTCTCAGCTGCCCGAACATCAGCCAGCGTTGGGCGGTGCGCTTCCCCTGCCATCTTGCTCGGCGTGTCCACTCCTTCCCTGTCACGAGGGGGACGCGCTTGCGCTCTGAGGCAGTTTGGCCCTGCGCGGCCGCCGTCCGCTTATCCCGCCCCCTCCCGGCGGAGGGAAGATGGCGGAGGGGCTGGAGCGCGTTCGTGTTTCGGCTGCCGAGCTGCGGGACATGGTGGCGGCTCAGGCTCGCGCTGCGGCTGCCGGTGGACGAGGTAAGGGGGTAGCAGGAACTGGTGGGGCTATGGCGGCAGCTCGGAGACGCTGTTTTAGGCCTTTTCTCTCCTGTCGGAGGCACCTGCCCGGGGGCGGGCTGGGCCCCTCAACTGCACCGCCGGGCTTGGGCTGGGATTAGTGTAGGGGCTGGGACAGAGGCACTTCCCCGCTGGGCCTGTGTCGTCCCGGACGCGGTTGTCGTTGCGGTAAGAACAAAACAAATGCTGGGCTATAGAGAACAACGGCCGTTGGAAGCCTACGCGGTGCCCGCGGCGAGCAACGGCAGCCGGTGCTGCGTTATCCCGGGGTCAGGTCGGTCCCAGCCCACCCCCAGGAGCTCTCTGTCGTTTTTAGGCCCGAATCTCTGATAACGGTGGCTTTCGCGTGGCTGAAGTTCGGTGGTAAGGGCTGGTGGAAATCACTGGCGGTGTGAAAAAGTTCAGGAAATATCAGCGTGTAACAGCTCGGGTTTAGTAAGACGTTTAGTTAGGCGTTGTTCAGGCTGTTCCCTAATGAACGTTTGTGTAAATAACCGCTACAGAGAAGAGGAGGGAAACGCTACCCAATTGTGAGCAAAGAGGGGCAATGTATCTTTGGCTCAAAATAATCTGTTGGTAGAACAGGGAGTCTCTTGGAGATGGTAGCTTCTGTAGATTGGCCAGCTGCAGAAACTTGGGAAGTTTTAACTTTATACCCAGTTCACGCTGTGTGTGTTTTCAAGTCTTGTACTGTACCTTATCTCTTTCTCAGTTTGTTGGTGCTTTGAGGCAAATTTGGGGTGTGTTACATATGTGGCTCAGGCCAAGGATCTGCTCAGCTTTGTTGTACTTTATCATTTTCCACTCTTACTCTGGTTGCCTGTAAGACTTTGATTTGTTCTTGGACCTTCCCTGAGTGTGGTAGGTTCTTTGTCTTGTCTTAATGTTTCTCCACGAATACTTGTGGTATTTTTCTGTATCTGTTTGGTTTGTGGAGAGAGTAACATTCTTCTACTTTTCAGCAGAAAACATGAAGGAAGTGAAGGAGCCAAGGCACCGCAAAGACAACAGGCGCCCGGACCTGGAGATTTACAAACCTGGCCTCTCCCGACTGAGAAGCAAACCTGTGGCACCAAAGCACGAGTCCTTGGAAAAGGAGAGGAGCAGAGCTGACGAGGGCAAGGAGGAGAGTGCCAGTGACAAGGGCTCTTTGGGAGGAGAGGCTCCAGTCATGGAGGATTTTGGCAAAGGTGATGGCCCCAAGCAGAATGGTCCTTCACAAGAAATTGAAGAAGAGGTAGAGACTAAAAGTGATCTTCAGAGCCAGGAGAACTTGTCCAAGCAGACTGCTCTGGATGAATGGTGTCCCAAAACCACCAGGAGAACCAAGAAGCCAGACCAGCAGATCTACCAGCCTGGGAAACGCCTGTATTCAGCTGCTAAAGAACACTCCTTGCGGTCAGCTACCGAGGAAGTGACCAGTAAGATGGAGCAGCTAAAAGTTGAGAGAGACGAAGAGGCTGAGAAAGGTACTGGAAAAGACAATAACAGGAGAGCCAAATCAAATAATGAGGGTAGGGAGGGGAGCCAGGCAGGGGAGGGACTGAAAGCTTCAAGGGGAGAAAAAGGAAGACAAATAGAGCGAAGTGACAGGATAAGGAGAACTAGCAGTGAGGCGACGCAGAGCAAGCTGGGCCCTACCAAACGCTACTCCCGCTCTGACAAGCGGCGCAGCCGCTACCGCACCTGCAGCACGAGCTCAGCTGGGAGCAACAACAGTGTGGATGGAGTCCCTGTGGACGGGGTGGAGAGGCGGCAGGAGCGTGCCAGAGAAAGGCTATATCCGAGGAAACAGCTCTCTGCATCCTCCACTGACTCCTTGGACGATGACCGGATTGATGAGACAGTGGCATATGGCTCCAGCAGGAGCTGGGGCAAGAAAAAGCGGTCAGAGCTGAGTCGAGCTTCTAGGAATGAGAACGAGTGGAGCACCAACGGCAGGGAAGTCAAGGGACCCTTTCGAGTCACATTTGACAGCAAGACTATGAGCAGGGACATCAGTCTGGCTGAGACAGATAAAAAAAAGCCTCTGAAGGCATTTATTGGTGGCAATGACTCAGAGGCTTTGGAGGCGAGGAGCCAGAGCAGAGAACCCCAGGGAAGGGGCCGTGGGATTCTGTTCCTGCCTGCCAACACGGACCTCTCTGCCAGCACCGCCGGCTCCACCGAACCCAGTCACCCTGGGCCCAGGCTTCTGCTTGGTGGGGCTGGCAGTAAAGGCCTCCGAAGCAGGGGCCGAGGCGGTGCTGCTCGCAGACTGTGGGACCCAAATAACCCGGACCAAAAACCTGCCCTGAAGAACCAGACCCCTCAGCTTCACTTTCTGGACACGGATGATGAAGTGAGCCCCACCTCGTGGGGGGAAGCTCGCCAGGCCCAGACATCCTACTATAAATTCCAGAACTCTGACAACCCCTACTATTACCCTCGGGCTGCTGGCCAAGGCCCCCAGTATCCTTACGGTGGGTACTCCCTGCAATATCCTATGGGTCCAAGCAACAGTGTGTACCCAGGAACATATTACCCTGGGTACCCTGGCCAGGTGGGGCAGTACATGTGTGGCCCACTCCCCCCAACTCCTCTGAGCCCTGAGATGGAGCAGCAGATGCGGAACATGCAGCAACAGGAGCTGAGCAAACTTCTCCGCGAGGCTGGGAACCAGGAGCAGCAGCTCAGCAATTTGCTTTCCAGAGACCGCATCAGCCCAGAGGGGCTGGAGAAGATGACCCAGCTGAGGTTTGTGCTGTACTGTAAAAGGGACATATGGCTGGGCTGTTTCTAGAGTGAAGTACCAGAGGATCCAGAGAATGGGGTGCTGTGCTGTTGTGGGGATGTCGGCTCTTGGAGACTGGGTGATGGGGCAGTGGCTTGCTGGGTTTTGATCTGTCTGTTGTGTGCCAGTGGTGTGTGGGTGTTAGAAGGAAACTGTGGGTAAAGATATTTGGGCTGGGAGCTTAGCCGTGGCTTCTTGTGGTTGTGGAATGCTTTGACCATGTCACAGGAATGTGAAGGAGCAGGGCAAGTGCTTGTTGTAGCTCTTAGGTTCTTGCTTTGCTGATCTCAGCTGCAGTGCTCTCACATGCTTTTGGTATTGGCTGGTGGACTTCTGCTTTCTTACCTGTCCTTGCTTGTCTACTGTCTTATTTGCATTGTGGGCTCCAGAGGTGGCAGCTATCAGCTTGTGCTTATGAAGTGTTGCGTGAGTTCTTGATGCTGTGACAGTGCCTTTCAAGCGCCAGGTAGCTTTGTTCTTGATACTGCTCGATGCTGTGACAAGCCACAGTCCAGTGGGAGTAGCCTGGTGACACCAGCTGCTGAGAGGGAAATGACACTGCTGTGCTAGGAGGTAGCTAACATGGCTGCAGCAAGTTTTAACTTGGTATCTTTCAAACTTACTTGTGACCTTTGTGTCTCTGGGACTATCTTTAGAGACTTGCTTTCTGTGCTGACTGGCAGCAAATCCAGTAGGTGAATTCATTTCAGAGCTTGTTCTGGGGCTTGGGGACTTGTGCTGTAGACCACAGAGTGGAATGTGTCTGTGCTTGAAGCAGCACTGGGAGTTTGAGATCTTCCCCAAGGTGTCAAAGTCATCCAGAGCTGCTGTTGTCTTTAGGGGAGGAATCACTGCGTGGTGCTGCTGTGCACCATGTGCACCACCCTGCCCCGAGAGTGTAGATGTGGCTCTCTGTCTCTGCCAGCAGTGTCCCCCTGTCTCAGTGTCTCCTGTCTCTGTCTGCCTGCTGCCAGCCTGTCTGCAGAGCTGTTTTGAGGCTCTTGGATGCAAGTGCTGATATCAGATGTCCATCTGTGACAGCATCTGATTCTTTTGGTTGTTGTTTGCGCTCTCGAAGTGTCTGTGGGCAGGGTTTGGGACTGTGTGGGGTAGGACAGCAGAACTACACTCTACTTTGCACAGGAACCATCAACATCCTTCTCCTGTTCTGTCTTCTAGGCATTGCCATCTGGCTTTGCTCTGAGCTTTACCATCTACGCATGCTGCTTTCTGTGGGGCTCAAAGCATGCAAAGGGATGAGGCTGCTGAGGCAGTTAATAGCTGAGGATCCCCTTTGCTGTGAACTTGCCCCAAGTGTTGTGGAGCTGTTTCTAGCCTGCAACTGTAAGGTAGGGGAGGAATTCTGCTCCAGTGCCTAGGCAAGGCTGTAGGTAGCTGGTGAGATTAATGTGGTTTCTGGGATTCAGGTTTTGTTTCCTTCAGGTGTGATGTTCCCAACCTTTGCTAATTTCCGAGGGAGCAAAGTCTCTCTTTCTGTGGTGTATTTCAGTTGAATGGGAAGGAGGTGGGGATCATTTTAATGGCAAGATCTCTCTTGGTCTCTGGTTCTTTGTGTGTTTGTTCGTGGCCCATAGTAACCAGACTTTGAGCTCAGAAGCAGCAGAGCCTGGCAGTGGAGCCTTTCTCTGTGTTGGTGTCAGGAGACACTTGTGCCTTACTGTTCCCAGTGGCAGAGCTGTAGTAAAGCTCCTCTCTCTCTGCCAGGAGATCTGTTCTGATGCAGATGTACAAGAGAGAAGGTCCTTTCAGGTTTGCCCTCTCGGAGCAGGCAGGGTGTTTGCAGCAGCTCCCATCTTCCTCTGGGACGTGTGGAAGCACCAATGTGCCATGGTGTGTGGGCTGGCTGAACTGCTGCTGCCTAGTGTTTGCTGGTTGCAAAGCAACAGGTGGCTCAGCACTTATTCCCCAACAACTCCAGTCTGGGCTGGGCAGGAGCTGATTTTTGTTGACTCCTGACTGTGTTTCTCTGTAGGGTGGAGATGCTGCAGCTGTATGAAAGGTGCATCCTGATGGACATTGAGTTCTCTGACACCCAGAACGTGGACCAGCTGCTGTGGAAAAATGCATTTTATCAGGTGATCGAGAAATTCCGACAGCTCCTCAAGGACCCTCAGGGGGAAAATGCCCACGAAATTCGGAACAAGCTGCTCCAGCTTCTAGATGAGGTAAAAAAGGCTCCACTAAACCTTTGGGCTGCTGTTTAGAATGGGATGGTGTAACTGGGCAACAAGTCCTCGTGGTCCTGTTTGCATCTCTGTGTACCTAAAGCCTTCCCTGTGCAAGGAGAATGCTCAGAAATCAGTTTAGTTTGGCAGGTGTAAGGCCAGGTGAACATTTGATGTAACTTAAACCAGGCTTGATTTTGGTGGTGTTTTTTGGGTTTTTTTTAAACTGTTAATTAGGTACTGATATAAGCTAAAGTGAAATGAATACCCTGAAGTGGAAATAAACACAAGTAAGTTTCTACCACCTTTATCATTCCATTAAAACGTGCAGCTTCATTTGCTCTTTGCGTAAGACAGAGCTGAGAGGATGTGTTTTACAGAACTGTTTTAGTGGGAAGGGAATGCTGGAGGGCTTTAGCTCAAACACTACATCAGGTCAGCCTTGATTTTTGTCTGGCTCAGTCTTGAAAACCTCTGAGACTGGAAGTCCTGTGACCTCCTTGTTGCTTTCTGAAGAGAGGCAGCCCAAACTTCAGGGAGGAGGGACCTTCTTTCTTGTATGTACCAGGAGTGGTGTGATGGTTTTGTGCTCATCATTAGAAAGATCCTAACATCCAAGTGTGTGTGTGTTTTGCAGGGCTCCTCTTTTTTTGATGGCTTGCTCCAGAAGCTGCAGCTGTCATACCAGTTCAAAGTAGAGGACTATATGGATGGGATGGTCATCCGCAGTCAGCCTCTGAGGAAAATGGTAGGTTGAGTTCCTCGTGGAGAAGACTTCTCATACTGTTAATCTGCTGAACTCAGCGTCCTACCCTTGCCAAGAGGCAGGCAGCTGCACTCTGAACATCTGTCAGTATATTTGCAGGGAACCTTTCTTGGCTACTAGAGAACTCGTTGAACTAACTTTGGTACATTTAACATTTCTTAGCTTCCTTTGCATAAAGAGTTTTTTCTGTGCCAGCTTTGTGACTAGGGCTAATGAAGGGAAAGAAGTGTCCAGAGGTACCCTGGCTTTGCCTTAGCTGTTGCACAACTCTTATTTCTGTCTATGGAATCCAGACTCATGAAGGAGTAAAGCTAACAGTTGTGCTGTGTCCCTGACACATGACAGCCCGCTGCCCTGAGCTGTGAGTGCAGGTGTGAGGGGCAGCTGCAAAAGGATACTTCAGTCCAGCTCATTCCCAGGGAGATGTGTTTGTCTAACAGCTGTCCCCAAATTGGTCATGGACTGAGCAACTATCTTTTGGAGACAGATGGGACTTTTTTTGTGAGAGAGGAGGTGTTTAGGGGATTGGTTTCCCCTTGCAATTGCTGAACTTGTGCCATGGAGCCTTGTCACGTCATTCTGCTGCCCTTTTGTGAGACCTTCAGTGTGTCAGCCACCTCGTCTTAGCTCTACATTCCCTGTGTGCTCCATGGGTCTGCAGGTGAGCCAGGGCTGCAGAGGTCCCACCCGATGTCCTGCATGCTTCTTTGCAGGTGAAGTACGCCCTGATCAGCGCTCAGAGGTGCATGATCTGCCAAGGGGACATTTGCCGGTACAGGGAACAGGCGAACGACACTGCCAACTACGGCAAGGCTCGCAGGTATCTTCTCCCTTGGCTGCTGCTGGCTGCAGCTCTTCCTCTCTCTGCAAGGGCTGTATCTTGTTTCATGCTTTAACTTGCCTCTAGCCAAAAAAATAAGACTTTTGACGCCTCTTTGTTGCGGTCCTGTGAAGCTAAAAGAGGTAGCTCAGGCTGTTGTGCTGTCCCAGAGGGCAAGGCAGCAGATCCAGCCATGCTCTGGCCATCTCATGTGGAAGTTCTCCTGTGCTGATCCTGCAGCAGGAGGGGTTTATGGTGTTTGTGCTGGCAGAATGGGTGTTGTGTTTTCTGGTAGCTTTTCAGCTGGGAGAGGTTCCCATATGTGCCCATATGCCCTGGCTGCAGCAGGAGTCACTGGCAATTATTCCTTCCTGCCACTCTTATTTTTCTGATGTTGTTTTCTCTGGAGCAAAGACACAAGGGAGCCCAGCATGGGGGCTGGAGCCCTAAAACGTGTGGATGTTTGGAGAATGGGACAGGGCAAACTGCTTATTTGGACGTCTGTGGAGATCACGGAGTCTGCTTGGCATCTCGGGGAGGCTGGAGGGGAAGGTAGTGGGTTCATGGTGTGTCTGAAGAGTGTTGGTGGTTCCATGTGGCATGATAGGATGACAGAAGCTAGAGAGTGGATAATACAGTTGAGAGAAAATAGGAGGTGGGGGGGATGCATGGACTGTCACTGACTAAATGTCTCTTCTGGGATGATTAAATATCTTGAAAATAACTTGGGGAATGAACTAAAGAACATGAAAGGTTTGGTCCTCACTGCCATGGAGCTAAAAAGGGGACAGAGAGAAACAGTTCCTGAAGTGCCTCTTCTCTGTGCCTGAGGACGTCTGTTCTTGCTGGGTCTGGCTAAATGCTCACCTTCAAACTGAGCCAAGATTTCCTTCTCTCTCCTGCCCTGTGCTCCAGCTGCCTCTACAGGCGTGCTGCCTGTGCCTTCTCTTGCAGGCAGAGGGCACTTGTGCAAAGGGCCTGTTCCCTGCAGGGCTGCCAACGCTGCACTGGGAGGGGAATTCAGTGCCCTTAACAGTGAGGAAGGCAATCTGATGTCCTTTCAGTAAACCTTTCTCCCTGGTTCTTCCTCAGCTGGTACCTGAAGGCTCAGCAGATTGCTCCCAAGAACGGCCGCCCGTACAACCAGCTGGCACTTCTGGCCATCTACACGGTGAGATACTCCTCCTGCAAGGATGTAGCGAGTGTCTGGGGTGGCTGTGAGATTCCATCTGGTGGAGAAAGGCTTGGTTTAGGGCAGTGCTCCCAAATGCTTTGTGTTGTGTATTTGCTTTCCAAGAAGAAAAAGCTGATGGCAGGATGTGCTGTGTGCACTGCAGCTGCTGTGGCTTCAGGCAGTGTGTTAGATCCACATTACTCCCTCAGGCTGTTGGTGCTTTGGGGACTGTTCTGTGGGCTGTTCAGAGTGCAAATGTTTTAAAAGTGAGTTGTGTTTAAAGTTTTGCATGAGACTTTGTGTCATGAGGATGCTGTTTTTGTTTGCCATGTCTGCATTGCACCTGTGGCCGCTGGTCTAAGTGACATTCACACAGTTTATTTTCAGTTTTGCTGGCTGCTGCAGGCATGCAGGAGAGCTTATTGCAAGGGAGATACGGCACCAGATGATGGAAGCATCAGGCTGGTAGGGCTCTGCCCATTCACAGCACTGAAAGATGCTTGTTTAAAGCAGAGCTGTAGGGTTCAACAAAGCATTTTATGGCTGGAAATCACCTTTCTGACACCTGATCTGGGATTTGGAGAAGCAAAGTGTTCCATCCTCTGTCGTGGTTAGTGAGGCCAGCAGCATGTGAGCAAAACCCCAAGTAGCTGTGTCTTGGTAGCATAAAGACTTAGGGAGTGAGCATGAGATGAGCCCAGGAGCAGGCTGAAGTCATCCTGCCAGTCTTCCTGGTCCTCTGCTCTTTGTGGGACTCTCAACTCAAGTTTGTGAGTTGTTTCCATATTAATAGTGAAGTTGAAAAGAGTATTTCCTAAGCTGCCAGAAATTCAGCTTTTTCACCTTTTCCCTTTACCATAATGTCTAGTGAGGGACTATTTTGTGTGAGCAACTGGGTTTATGGCTTTTGTATAGAAACCTTGGGGGTAGAGCAGACAACTCCTCAGGCTGTGGTGTCACCTGCACTCCCTACCCCTGGCAAAGAGGTTGTGCTTTGTGCTGCTGCTTGTAGATAGCTGTGAATGTGGATGGAGAGTTCAAGGTCCTGCTTGTCACAGTGTTTGTTGGCACATCTGTCTGTCCCAGGCAGTACTGAGGCAGAAGGTGTTGGACAGGGGAGGTGAAGTGTTTGAGAGCTTGTCTCTGAGTGCTCCAGAATGAGTGGCAGCTCTGAGCCTGCCTGTTTTTGCAGAGGAGAAAGCTGGATGCTGTCTACTACTACATGCGCAGCCTGGCTGCTAGCAACCCCATCCTCACAGCCAAGGAGAGCCTCATGAGCCTCTTTGAAGAGACCAAACGTAAGGTGAGCCTTGGAGCTGGGCTGTGGGATGCTGCAGCTGCCTGTGCTAACTGTCCTGAGCTGGAAAACTGTGCTCTGGGGTGTGGGGGGGTGGTTTTTTCACTTGAAGTTGCCACTTACCTAGTAAGGAAGTTCATGTTGGGAGTCAGATCAAAGAAGCAGCCTTCAGAATGATGATGTTCTTTCTGCCTCTCCCCAGACTGCTTTTGGGGTTGTTTGGGCATCTGAATCTCTTGGTTCTGGGTAGCAAACTGTAAAACAACCAAGTTCAGGAAGACCTGTAGGTCGTTGTGGTTTGGAGCATGGCCGTGGTATACAACATGTGGTCATTACCTCATCCCAGAGGTGCCCCACAATTATGGGTGTGGACAAGAGAGGCTGCAGTCTCTTTGTGCCCCAGAGGCTACACACTCTTAAGACTGGATGCAGCTTTTCTTCTCCTGGGGCAGTTGAAAACCTCACCTGCACTGCCCTGTAGTGTCGGACACCTAATTCTGCACCTGTCAGCGAGTGGTGGTGGTGGTTCTGAAGCAGAGGGAAGGGCTAATTTCTCAGTGTGAGGAAAATGTTGCACTTTTCCTGAGTGCTCTGACTCTGTCCTGTCTGCCCAGGCTGAGCAGTTGGAGCAGAGGAAGCATCAGGTGCTGGATCTGAGCCCCAGCCGCCGGGGCAAGGGCAAGAAGTCCACACTGCGACAGGTTGGAGATGATGCCACGCGGCTGGAGATCTGGATCCATCCCTCCCACCCCCGCTCCTCCCAGGGCCATGAGTCCAGCAGGGATTCTGAGCAGGACAACAGCCTTGGGAACCTCAGCCCCAGCGATGTGAGTACTGCAGGAGGCAGCAGTTGGCTTTGGTGTCATGTGTTTGGAATGCAGCAGAAGGACACTGGATCTGTTTTGCTTTCCTGTTGCTAAATTTTCCAGTGTTTTGGCTTCCCCTATGGGAGCTGTGCCTGGGTCAGGCTGAGGAGCTGGTGACCTCGTGCCTCTCATGTTTAAGGCATGTTGTTACCATCCATTTCTTGGCAGCCTGTGCTGGCGTGGCTGCTATGGAATAGGAGAGGCACAAAGAGAAGATGCTGTAAAATGCCTCTGCTGAGGGCCCTGACTTGGGTGAGGTTGCCGGTGGGAAATGAGGTCAGAAGCTGAAGAGCAGGGTTTAACAGTGACCCTGTGAGTTCTGAAACTTGTTCTGGAAGTGGATCACTTGTCCCAGTGCCAGATGATGGGTTTGCACTGGGAATGTGAAAACTGTGGTTTCAATTTCCAGTGTAGGTGTCAAACTTGCATTGTTCTGCTGAGAGGCCAGGCTGGGGCTGTGCTCAGGGCCAGAACAAAGGCTACCAATCAGTCTCTGCCCTCAGCCTGTGGGAGCTGTGTGCCTTGTGAGGGGAGCCTGGGTGAACCCTCTTTGTCAGGCACAGGAATGCAGACGAAGGCATTGGTGGTTGGGAGCTCATCCTCTAGGAATCCTTATGCTACTTTGGCACATGAGGCTTGCAGGAGAACTTGCCAGGGAGCTCTGGACTGCCTGTCCTAAAATGGCTGTTAGGGATGTGAGTTTAGCAGAACTGGGAAGACCTTCTCCACATTGCGCAGGGCCCAGAGCTTGTCATACGACTGCACTTCTAGAACTAGGTTGTGACTTCAGCTGGGTGGAACTGGGGTGAAGTTTGAAACTCTGAAAGATAAGCTCTGGCACACAGCTGCAGCATTTTTAAGGCATTACTGCCCTTGGTTGTTTTCCCTCTCCCCCTCTTCAACTTCTCTTCTGGAGACCTTTGCTTTCTCAGTATCATGGAAAAGAATGTGCCCAGCTTTTGCCACTCCATAAATCACTGATGAGGATGATTTGACATAAGACGTTGTATTTTTGAGGCACTAGGGGTGTCTCTTCTGCAGTGCTCCCATGTGAGGCACCATAGCGGCTAGCAAAGTGGAGGGCAGCCACATCTTGTTTATAGTGTAGCACTTGCTAGAGATTGTTCTTGCTCTGCTCAGTGGGGGGCTGTGACCTCTGAAGCACAGGTTGCACGTGTTGTGTCCTATTACTGCCATTAGTCTTGATTTCTTCATCTGTCTCATTTTAATCATGTACTTTGTCCTGATGGAGGCCCCATGATCAGAAATCTAATCCCAAAAGAATGAAGGTTGGAAGGGATCTCTTGAGGTCATCTAGTCCAACACCACCCCCACCCCCTCCTGCTACAGCAGGGTCACCCAAAGCGGGTTGCCCAGGACTGCAATGTCCAGATGGGTTTTGAATCTCCACAGAAGAAGGTCCTACAACCTCCCTGGACAGCCTGATCCAGTGTTCTGGCATCTTCACAGGAAAGAAATTTTTCCTTACTATTAGGTGGAAGTTCCTGTGTTCAAGTTTGTGCCTGTTGCCCTTTGTCCTGTTCCTGGGCACCACTGAAAAGAATCTGGCTGCATCCTTTTGACTCCTGCCCTTTAGATATTGATCAGAAGTGAGAAGATCCCCTCTCAGCCTTCTCTAGGCTAAACAGACCCAGGTCTCTCAATCTTTCCATGTCAGAGATGCTCCATTCTTCTCCTTACCTTTGTAGCCCTCCTCTGGACTCTCCAGTAGTTCCCTGCCTCTCTTGAACTGGGAAGCCCAGACCTGGGCACAGTACTCCACATGTGACCTCACTAGGGCAGAGCAGAATGGAAGGAGAACCTCCCTCAACCTATTGGCCACACTCTTCTTAATGCACCTGAATGATGAAAGAGCAGAGGAAGCTGAGGGCCCAGGTTTGGGCACTGCTGGTTTTGGCAGCCAAAATGGTTCTAGTCAGGCTACCTGTGCCTGCTGTGGTGCAGCACTCCACGTGTGTGAGCAAAACTGCTCATGGGGCTCTGCCGTGGCCGTGTCACTGAGCTGATCTGGGTTGAAAGTAACCAGGTGAAAAGGAAACCTTAACTCTGTCACTTTGTCACTGCCAAAGCTCTCAGACTGTTGGCTGGATAAAGACATAAGCTCTTCAAGAAGCTCTCAGCTCATTGCTGCTTGAATCTGCAGCCTCTTACCCTGTTCCTTGCCGCAGCAGCTCCTTCCCAGGGAAGCAGCAGAAGAGTCCCGCAGTTGCCACTGTGTGGCGCTGTTTGGCCTCGGAAGAGCCCTTCCTGCCCCGGGAGCATCTCACCCTGGCAGCACCTCTGCCCCACATCCCCAGCCGGCGGAAGGGAACAGCTCTTCTCCCAGGGGATGTGTGCCAGGACTTTGTGTCATTTTGGGGGAAATGAGACTAAATGTGTCATTGCCTCCTTGGTCCCTTCCTTGCCAGCTTTAGCCCTTGAAAAGGCTGAGGCAAGCCATGCTCTTTTGTTCCTACTGACAGCTGTGCTCTGCAGGTAGCTCCTCAGGGATCAGTCCTTATGGCAACTGTTTCTGAGCCAGAGAAGGGAATTTTACAGGATAGAATGGAAAAGCATTCAGCTTCCAGAAGCAGAGACAGATCTACTGCAGTTATACACCCTCACAGCTCTGGACTGAAGTGCTGGGCAGAGGTGTGGGAGAGAGGCTTCTTGCACCCTTCGGGCGGTGGCTGTTCCTTCAAACTCAGCCAAAGGTGACTGTTTTTGCTGTGGAGGTGCTGACTGTTTCACAGGTGACAAGAAATCAATTTGGACAGTTTTCTGCCCTCACACTCTTCATTGTACAGGTGGTTAGGTGCCAGTCCTGTGACCTGGCACACTTGTCAGGGAGATGCTGAACGATGACTGTCTCTGGACCTGCTGTTGTGCGCGTGGAGTCTGCTCAGCACATGCTTGTGCATCTCTTCTCAGTGCTGACTTCACTTTTCCTTATGCAGCCCCATACAAAAACACAGACATCATTACTTCAGTGTGAGGAACCAGCTGAATGGAGCTAGCAAAATGTGATAGCAGCTCTGCAGAAGGCCAGCTCACGCTGCAGCCCTTGCTGTGACAAGAGAAGGCAGCGTGCAGAGCTGGCTGCTCACCTTGGCACTGTGTGCTTAGGTAGAGGCTTGGCATAGATGTGTCTTTCAGAGTTTGCTGTCTTGTCTTTTCTTGGAAGAAGCAGAAAAGAACTGCCATCTGCTCACACCAAGGGGTGTACACCTCTGTTTGGCCCTGTCCTTAATAACTGCCTTTGGCCCTGCTGGCACAGAGGGTGTGGGACAGTTTCAAAGCGAGTTGAAGAAGTGCTTGAGTTGCAGCCTGGCTGTTTTGTACTTAGGTTTTGTCCGTTATGCCTGCAGTCTGTGGGGGTTTCGTTCTGTTCTCTGTGGTCTCTTCTATGTTGCATGTTCCTAGGAGTGCAGTGATAGAGTCCAGGCTGATGCAGTGCCCTGCTTAACTAATAATGTCAGGTCATAATAAGAAATGGGGGTGGGGGTGGGGGGTGGAGGGAAGGAAGCTGAACCAGTGAGCAGTTGTGTTGCTTTCTTAGAACAGCTGGGATAGGGCAAAGTGAGCTGAAGAACTGAGTCTCTGGCATTTCTTCCCTGCCACTGATTTAATTTGCTGTGGGTCAGTATTGATCTTAAATCTGATAGTACCATATGCAGCTTACCAGGCCAACCGTGAATTGGTAAAGTAAATAGGGTGAATATGCTGTCAGTCTCTTGAGAAAGTGTTAATATTACACTGACTTTGAGATTTTAATCACTGCTGTCAGGAAATGCTGAGTTAAGGTTCCCACAGTTACTGTTACCTGCTGCCTAGGCTCTGCAGTAGGCACTTCCTTGCATTACCAAGTGGCATGCATGCACTGATCAAGATTAATCCTTAGCTGCAGCTAAGATTAGGGAAGAGAGGTTTTCCCTTGGCAAGACAGTAATTGAGTAATTCTTGTCTCTGGATGTCTAATTCTTTAATGATGCTGAAGTATTCAAATCTCTTAGCCTCTTTGTTAGAGGTCAGTCTTGTAGAGCCATCAGAAGTTTGTTAGGGCCACCCAAAAAGCTCTTAGGAAAGCTAAGACCAGAGGCAAGATTTGCTGTTTCAACCCTTGTGCATAAGCTGCAAGGACCTTCTCATTTCCCTCCAGCCTGCTGGTTAGGAACAGAGGTGTTGCATTTTCCTGGTGCTGGTTGCCTGTGAAGCAGCAATCCCACTGCAGGGACACAGAACTTGTGGTGGAATCATTAACTCCAAAGTTCACAGCATGTTTTAACCTCCATGTCAAAGCCCACACAGGCTTTCTTCTCATCAGCAGGGAGTATGGACTGTGTATCAGGGTTTCCAGCAGTAAGGAGTTAATACCACCAGGAGATCTACTAAAAAAAAAAAGTCAAAATGTTCTCAGTAGGCTATGTATAGAAGGGTTCTTGCTTTTGAGTTTCTTCTTTGTTACCTGCTGCACGTGTCCTGGAAGCTTGATGTGCCTACAGGTGGCACTGTGGCAGGCATGGGTGTGAGCATCAGGAGATGGAGTAGTGATTTCAGGGCTGTAAGCAGTGCTTATCTTTGGGTGATTGTATTTTCCTTCACATGTGTAGTGCAGTTCTTTTGGCCCCCTTCATCCTTCCTCTCAAGCTAGAATGCCAGGTACCCAGGGAAGTGGTCCCCTGCAGCTGGCTGAGGGCACTGTCTTCTCAAAGCAGCAGAGGACATGAAGGCTGTCACACTTTTTTTTTTGCTCTAGGATTCAGGATTCAGCTACCTGGCAACTTCCCCAGCAGTGCCTGGCTGGGGCTGGCTTCACAACTTACTGTGATTTGTTTCTTTCTGAGATAAGATGTCTCTAAGCAGTCTCATTCTTCTTGCCTGCTCAGTTTTATTTCTGATTTTGCCTTCATTGAATGGCTTAGATTGGAAGGGACCTTAGGGATCTACTCCAGCCTCAGAGATCACCTACTGGTTGAGAGGTGTCCCCGTTCGTGGCAGGGAGGTTAGAGGCTCAGCTGCTCAAGGCCTCATCCAGCCTAGCCTTAAACATCCCCAGGGAAGAATCATCCACAACCTCTCTGAGGAGCCTATTCCAGAGACTCACCACCCTTGTACTGAAGACCTACTTCAGATTCAGTCTAAACCTACTCTCCCTCCGCTTAAAGCCATTCCCCCTTGTCCTGTCGTTAGGCATCCTTATAAAGTCCCTCTCCAGCCTTCCTGTAGGATCCCTTCAGGTATTGGAAGGCAGCTGTAACATCTTGAGGGAGCCTTGCCCACCTCTGCTCCATTGTGTGCATTTAGGAGCATTGTGGAATCCTCGGGGTTGTCCAAGTCCCAGCCTCAGCAGAGGCCTTGTGTCCTTAGTGAAAAGGGTCACTGTCCTAGGCAGTTCCTGCATGTTTCACATCCGTTTTTCCATGGCAGTGTTTGTTGTTTCTACTCCGTGTGCTTGTTCCTCTTGAGCAGCAGTTGCTTGGGTGTCTGGGCTGTCTCCTTCTCCTGGCTGGTTTCAGCTGCTGCATTTATTCATCTGGAGGAGCTGTCTCTTGGATTCTGCATCTGGAGAAGGGTTGCTTACAGGGAATAGCAGAATAAAACCTTTTCAGTCTGATAGCAGTTTTGGGTGGGGGGCCTGTTGACCATTTTACTCCATCAGCCTGCTCTTTGCTTGGACCAGTCACACAGGGGAGTGACAGTGACCTGTGCTCAGAGTTAGGGTTGCCTTGGTATTGCTACCTGTGGGCCCCAGGAGTGTCTGGTCTGTTGAGAGGCTGCTGTGGTGTGACCTAAGTGTGTGTCAGTGTGGCCCAACTTTGCTTCTGCAGACATACCACAGAGGCACCCCTGTTTACTGAGGGCAGCTCCCTTCACTCTCAGCTCTTTTCTCACCTTGTGACTCTCTCCCCTCACACATGATTATAAATAAGTGAGAGACAGAAGTGGAAATTATGTACTGCTGCAGTGTGGTGGTTGTTCTTCCATGTAGTTCTACTCTGGAAGTTCCTGGAGCCTTGGAGCAGCTGGCCCAGAGATGGTGGAGTCTCCTCTGGAGAGATTCCAAACCTCCTTGGACATTGTGATCCTGGACAACCTGCTCTGCATGACCCTGCTTTAGCAGGGATGTCGAAGTGGATGACCTCCAGAGGTCCTCTCCAACTCCCACCATACTGGGATTCTGTGATAGATGCATGGATAAGAGGCTGCTTGGGGAATTTGTTGTCTCGAATGCCTGCCTCTGAGACTGCTGCCAGGTTGGTGGGAGCATTTCGTGGCTGGGTGTTTTTGTTCAGGACAGGGGAAGATTGATCTTTTCCATGCAAGCTCTCATGAGTAATTCCTGCTGACTGAAGTACAGAGCTCACTCGTTTGCTACCTCTGTGGTGTTGGTGGGAAAAATGTTCAGAATGGTCATTTTTTAGGAACCTCTGATTGAAAAATCAGTCCAGGCAGCTGAGGTTGTGTCCCTGGTTTTGATGGGCAGCTTGAAAGCTCAGACATGCCTGTTTTCCCCCTACTGTTGGGACACAACTGCCCCAGAAGGGTAGGGCTGCAGATGATACCTTGGAAGCCTCTTGCTGCTTCTTACGGTTTCAGGACTTTTTTACCTAACACTTTGTGCCTGTGGAGCAAATGCAGGCAGCTGCACAAAGGAGCTGTCTGCTGAAAGCATTTCTCACACTGCCAAACATCTGAGCTCTACCGGAGTGGTGGCTTAGGTGTGTCCCCAAAGGGAGGGGACATGCTGAGGGAGTGTCCCCTTGGTTTTCCTCAGTGCACAAGCTGGCAGTGGGACAGACACCAGGTCTTGCAGGCAAGGCCTTGGACCAGGCTGCCATTGGTGCTTGTCACAGCTTGTGTGAAGTCTGAAGTTTGTCTCCTCCACGTTTAGGTGCTCTCTGGTATTTGATGTGAGCAGTTCCCCTCTCTGTTCTGCTGTGTTATGGTTTGCCCTTGCTGTCAGGGGAAGGCAGTGCTTCCCCCTCCAGCTTGTTGCTGTTCGATCCACACCTCTGTGGTGCTGTGAGCCTCTGCTGAGCCTTCTGAAGTGGGAATGTGAGGCATTAGCAATCAGCTACAGACTGCCCTCCCCTGTCTCTGTCCTTTATCCCCTCACCCATGTGAAAAAGCAGCAAGAGACGTTGCATCCTTAATTTTTTGTGCCCAGTGGAGGATTTGAGAGAGCACAAAATAAGAGTTCCCTCTGCCTTGCCCAGGCAGCCTCCTTTCCTCACCCCTACAAGCTTGCAGGAAGCTGTTGGGTTTGGTTACTCATTCGTGGAGGTCAGGATTTGGTCTGGGTTTTTAGTTTGTTTCCTTTGTGTTTAGGAAACAGTTCACAAACTGTTTTGAGCATGGGGAAGCTGGTGGGATGTGAAAGAGGCTTCTCAGCCTCTCTACTGCTGGACACACATTAATTCTCTGCCCTGCCTCCTTTTCTGTCATCTTGTTCTTGGTTGGCAGTGGGACTATTTCTGAGTGCTTTCCCCAGCCTGCAACCCCTCCATCTCCTAATATGACCTTGGTCACCAAACCACCCTGGGGCTTTATTTTTACTCTAGCCGTTTTGTCTCACGTGGTAAGGTTGGTTTCTTTCTCTTAGCAGTGAGAAGACCTCTCTGTGGAGGAAGTAAAAGAGTGCCAGGCTGCAGTTGAAACTGGTTAAACACTAAAACCACACTCCTAGCCTCTCTGCGTTTGAGACGTGACATTTAGCCATGCAGCTTAGCACTGGCTCATTTGGTCTGCCAGTTTTGCACCCTCCCTGCTTGCACTTCTCTTAATATCATCTCTGGGGTTTTGTTTTGTTTTTTGTTTTTTTTTTTTAAATTTTAAAATGCTGGTAGGAAAACTTCTTGGCTGCAGTTCCTGCAGCAGAAATCCAACCAGAAGCACTGCTGCACCTCGCTGAGCGAGGTGACCTTCCCTGGATGCTCAGTGCTGCTCCACTAAGGCTCCTGGAGCTCAGCAGAGCTCACAGCCTGCTCACATGTGTTGTGTAGAACCCACATGTCACTTCCCAGTGCTGCCTGACCTTTTGTCATTACCCAGAAAGTGAAGGCTAAGCTATTGGTAAAAGTTTCCAGAAGTTGGTGTTGATCTATTTTTTTCTTTTTCCTTTTCTTTGTAGCCCCTGTTGGTGGTTTTAGTTAACTGTGAAGAACAAGGCAGGGCCTAATGTTAGTTGAATGGGAGACCCCAACGAGTTCTCCTTCCAGTAATAGGCATCTGGTGCTAAAGTGTGCAGGAGAATCCTGTTGGTCAGAGGTGGGAGCACTACAAGCACATCAATGAGTTATGCCTGTGTGAGGGGCTCTGCTATATCCCAGTGCTCTGAGAAGTTGTGGTGAGGGGAGTGAGAGACTTCAAGTTCCAACAAGCTTCTTGTGCTCTAAACCCAAGTACAATCATCCAGAAACCACCTTTCCCTGTCAGTCACTCTTTCCTCATTTCCTCTCCTGCTGGTGCTGATCAGCCAGGGATTTGTGTGTAGCCAAAGCCCCTCCTGCTGCTGCACATTTAGCCCTTTCTCATGGCAGTGGATTTGATGATCCAGGTACTGCAGAGGGATGTTTCGGAAGGGAGAGTTTGCACTTTACTGCTAGGACTGATAATACTGGTAAAGGAAGTAAAATCACAGAATGCCAGGTTGGAAGGGACCCCAAGGATCATCTGGCCCAACCTTTAAAACACCTCATAGTAGGGTTGGGAAAATTTCCAGAGCAGAGTTCAGGTTCTCCACAGTGATTCCTCTTGAGTGGTTTTTTTTTTGTTGTTGTTAGTCTAACCTTGATCTTTGTCCGAAGTTGGCCCAGGTCAACTTTTTCTGCTGTCTGTTGTACACTTTTTGGGATGGGCACCTCGTATTCCACAGCCAAACCTCTTAATTCTGCCATGGGGAATGTTTATTTCTCTTCAGTGTTGAATGAGCCATTTCCAGATGGGCTTTGTATCCACTGTGGAGGTGGGTATTAGGAAAGAAACTTCCTTCCGGAGGATCAGGGAGTGGAACCTGCTGGAATCTGTGTCATTTCCTCTGTCCTTGGCTCTACTCTTCCTCCCCAGCAGATTTCATTGCTCCATAATGGAAAGTGGAGAGGAGATGTCTTCATGCTCTGTATTGTGCTGCCCAGGTAGAAGTGAAGGCTCCAGAAGTATTCCAGGAATGCAGCAGGGTGGACAACGACTTCTGAGCTGTGAAAGCCTGGGGCACAGCCTGGCTGTGAGCAACTTCTGCTATCCCTGCTGGCTGAGAGAGCAGAGTGTGAAGGTAGCTTGTGACAATGCTGTCACCCCTCTGGAAGGCTTGCTCTCTGCTCAACCTGTTGTCCAAATGTCTTCTCTTTCATAACCACTTTCAGGGCTAGATCTCTTCAGTCTTCACTCTCCCTAATTTCTTATTATTTGTGCTTTGTGCTTTAACTGTACAACTAATCTGGAGCAGTGAAGGTCAATGATACTCTGAGCTATATTAGCAGGAGATCTCTTCTGACCAGAACTCAGCAGACATTTCTCAGTGTCAGTTTTCTCAGGGCTAGATCTCTTCAGTCTTCACCCTCCCTAATTTCTCATATTTGTGCTTTAACTCTACAACTAATCTGGAGCAGCGGAGAAGGCTGACAACATCCTGAGCTGCATTAGCAGGAGATCTCTTCTGACCAGAACTCAGCAGACATCTCTCAATGTCAGTTTTCTGTTGCAGAAAGGGGATGCTGCTTAGTCCTGGCAAACAGCAAGTGTTTGAGTGTGAGCTGCTTTTTGCTGGTGGGGACAGCTTCAGTGCTCAGCACATGGCCTCTCCCTTACCTGCTGGACACAGAACAGCTCTGCCTGGGCCATCTTTGCTTTCAGTACTTAACCAGATGCAGCCTTGAAGAGCTGAGCTTGTATCCTAAATGACCTGCAGCACCAGAGCCAATTTGTGAAAAGTTTTGTGTTGAAAGTTAACTTGATATCTCAGCTGAGGGCTCTCTGGCATGTTTGCATAGATTCATAGAGTTTATGGCCAGCAGGGACCATTAGATCATGTAGTCTGATCTCCTGTATATCGCAGGTCCTTAAATTTCACTCTGCTACTCCTGTACGAAGCCAAATAACTTGTGTTTGGCGAAAGGAAAACTTCCAGAAAGACATCCAGGCCTGAGAATCCACCCTTTTCCTGGGGAGTTCGTTCCAGTGATAATTGCACTGGTTCTGAAACACTCAGACCTGATTTCCACAGCAAATGTTTCCAGTCTGTTCTTTTGCTTTGCTATTCTGCGAGTGAAAAGAGCCCTTAAGTACCACTGAGGCACTTTGCACCCTGCAATCAAATTGCCTCCCAGTCTTTTTTATTTTTTTTTTTTGATACACTAAACAGATTGAGCTGTTTAAGTTCTCTCTCTCTCTCTTTTTTTTTTTTTTTTCACTGCAAGACATCATTTTTAGCCTTTGAATCACTTTTATGGCTGTTTTTTGGACTCTGGCCCATTTTAAAAAAAAATTTTTTTTCAGCATCCTTTCAAAAAATCATGGCAGTAGGACTGGATGCAGCCTTTCAGTGTCAGTCTGGTCAGTGCCTGCTCTCTGCTTGTACCTGTAAAGGACACATTAACCCTTTTTACCACACACTGCATTGGAAACTTGGCTGCTGTAGTCTTTGGAGCCTTTCTGGAGAAGCTGCCTTGGACGTAGTCTCCTGGAGACTTTATTTTGACATGATCCCACATGCACTACGTGACACTTGGTGCTGGAACCCCCCAGATTCTATAAGTGATTATGATAACCTTGTGTGAATGTGCTGCAGCCATCATAACTTAGTGTCACAGGCAGTGTGACAGCAGAACCTGCTTTCTGTTCGTTGATTAAAAAGGTTGCCAGTGAGTTCCCTACCAACCTCTTCCCATGCAGTTGAGCGAGGGGCTCTGAAAGGTGCTGCTTTTTAAGAGGCTACTTAACCAGTTTTTAATCAGTTTGATAGTTTATGTTGGGGTTTATTTTGGTTTTTGGTGGTTTGTTGTTGTTTTTTTTCAAGCATGTTGCTTATTACTAATTTGTAGAAACCAGATTTAGCTACGAGTTTGGTTGAAAAGGAAGCAACACCCATACAAATATTCTGTTCAACCTGTTTTCCTTAAATTGAGAGTAAATTCGTTATTAAATAATGTTGCAGTTATTTATGGCTCAGGTGGTTGTTTCCAAGCCAGTGGATTGATTTCTTTATTTTCCTAAAGTGCACCATTTTATTGCTGATGTTTCTCATTTTACCTGCTCCCTGCAGTGATGAAGGGGGGAAAAAAAAATCAAAAAACTTTAGTTTTGCTAGGAGGCTTCCTAAATGCCTCCTTCATCTTTGGTTGGATTGCTGACTTGCAGCTCTTGGAGCCAGGAGATGTGTTCTGGAGCTGCTGCAGTCCAAAAGGTCAGGAAGCTGCAGGAGTGTCTCAGGGTCTCTTCAGCTGGCCTCAAGGCTATGACAGATACATTAAGGTTCCCCTATTTCTGTGTTTATAGCAAACTGCATTTCACATTTGTGCAGTGTCTGATGTTAAGTGTCAGGATTCTCACTGGAATTGCTTCTAGTGCTGCAGGAATGAATCCATTCCAGGGCAGGACGCTGCGACTGCTAACCAGGACACGTGGCAAGAAGCAGCCAAAGCAAACTCTGTATCCATTTGTGGTTGCAGGTGGTATATGAAGAGGAATGATGATGGTAATTAGCCCAGCTGGAATTTGCCCACAGCTCTGTGGGTACCTTGTAAAGACTGCAAAAATGCCAGACAATCTTAATAGCCCTTTTGTCTCCTTTCTGTAGGTAGCCATTTGCACAAACCACTTCACACCAGCACTTTGCGGCCCTTGCACCTGTAAGCAGTAAAAACCTGCTCTTGGTGTCTTGCCAGTTGAGCTCACTGCAGCATCTTGTGCTTTCCAGAAGGCTCAGTATCAGTGCTTGGTGTTATTTCAGAGAGATACTGCCATGGAAAACAGCAGCCTGAGTTGTGCCTTGCAGCTTTTGGGATGGGTTAGGATAAAAGCTTGAGCTCATGTTTAAATATAAGACTCTCTAGGCAAAGCAGGAGACTCACTGCTGCTGCTGGTGGTGTGAAGCTCTGAAGGAACAGCCTGTGGAAGAGAGGAATGATCTTAATAGTTAAGGTGGTATATATGGCCCTTGATTTCAAGCTGAGGGAAAGTAGGTTTAGACTGGATCTTAGGAAGAAGTTCTTCAGTACAAGGGTGCTGGGACTCTGGAACAGGCTACCTGAGGAGGTTGTGGATACCTCCTCCCTGGTGGGGTGTTCAAGGCCTGATTAGGTGAGAGGCCATGAGCAGCTGAGTCTAATTGAGAGGTGTCCCTGCCCATGGCAGGAATGTTGGAGTAGATGATCTTAAGGCCCCTTCCAGCCTGAGCTGTTCTGCGATTCTATGATTAAGCTGGGAGTGAGAATATGTCCTGGTTTGGGTGCCTGGATGTTATTGCATGCAGCTCTCAGCAAGGAAGCTGTGCCTGGAGAAGCCTGGCTGCCCAAGAAACCCTGAAAGCAGTCAGGATGAGTGTGGTACGTGTTTTGGAGCAGAGCTGTGTGGCTCTGTGGTCTGTATCCCAACCCCTTGTCACTGAGGAGACCTCTAGGCTCAGGAGAACATCCTGCTGTGCTCCAGTTCCTTCCACTCTGGTGGAGACAGCGCATTTGTTACAGGCAGTTTTGCATCTGGTCTCTTGATTAATGGACTTGTCTTTTGCAGCCTATTTTGACTCTAACACCACTTTCTGCTCCACAGATGCTTTGCTGATGTTGAAGAAAGTTTGCCTCACTTGATAAAGACCAGATCCTGAAATTTACTTCCAAACCTGAAGTAACAATTTTTAACTTGAAATGCTTTTTTCCCCAGGAGTCACTGCTCCAGAATCCTTCCCTTATTTGGTGCCTCCTCCACAGCTGGGACTGATGCTCAGGTGCCAAAGCTCTGTGCACTCCTTGCCATGAGCCAAATGGGTCCACTCTGGGTCCGAGCACAGCAGCTCTGTGTCCCAGCCTGGATCCTGGCACTCCTTTCCCTCCTATGTTTCTGTGCTGGGGTGGGAGACTCCATTTTCAACCCCTTTTGATCAGTGCATGGTCCCTTGAGGTTGAGTCTGTCTTTCTTCTTTTCTGGCTCAAGACGTGACAAACCTTTCCTGAAGCTGTCTGAGCGCCTTTGTTCTGTGTGTTGTCAGGACATACTCCTCGTGGCCTCTCAGTGATCTGAGCTGGCTGTTCCAGGACCGTTGCTATCTCTGCACTTAGCCACTCCACCAGAAGTTGTTAGTCACTGTTGATTTCTTCCATGGTAACAAATCCAGTTTAGTTGGCAGTGCGGTGTGTGAATGCTCCCCAAGCAGCAGTGGGCTGCTTCCTCTGGTGAGGTTGCCTCTTCCCAGGTGGATTTAGTCTGTCTGCACATGCTGACTCATGACAGCAGAAACAGCTGTTTTCAGCTTCAGGCACTACTGTGTGCAGGGACCCCTTCTTCAGCTTGACAGCTGGTTTGTTTTTATAACTAATGCCTTCACTATATGCTCATAACTTCCATATCTGTGGTGCCCACTTCTCAGCCAGAAGGGCCAAAATCTGGGTTTTGACCTAGTTTCATTGCTGTGTAAAACTTACTTTGGGTTTTTTCAAGCAACCAAGTGGGACCAGCCAGGTTTGGTTCTCTATCCCAAAGCTGCCTGCAAAGGGTGGGAATGTTGGTGTGCAGGGAGCTCTGCCTTCCCCTGGCATCCTAACATTGCTACAAGCACTGTTTTCAGAAAAACTTTGCTGGTGACCACCTTTGGACTGCACAATGAGGGAGATGATGGCAAGGAGTTGCTGGGGGTCTCATACTCACTACATGCTAGTAGGGCTCTGGGGAAGTGTCCTTCTTCACCCTGCAAATGCAGGCCAGCAGGTAAGAGTGGAAGTTGCTGTTTCCCTCTCACTGTGAGAAGTGGCATTTTATGGGAGGAGCAGGGAGAGCTCCCAGACTGAGGGACAGGTGAGTCACTGGAGACAAAGTCATTCAGAGAAAGCCCAGTCAAAGCAGCACATGGCCTTAGCATGAACTTGGAGATGAAAGGTCCAAAGTTAAGCGATGAGCTCATCAAAACCTTAAGGCTGTGAGAGAAAAAGTAATGAAAGCAGTGAGAGGTGCCTGCTTGAGATGCCACAGTGCTGGGGCACACAGGTTTCTGCCTAGGCTTGCTGGGTTCATGCTTAGGTTGCCAAGAGGTATGAAAGTTGCTTCTTTCCTAGAGGCAGGTAATGTGCTTCCTTTTCAGAGAATCACAAACCTGTCTGCTTATGCAGATTATCTCCGTCCCAGTTCAGCACCGCTTCCTAAAGAGCGTGACTGGTTAGTCCTTGGGAATTGCAAGTGAAAATGCAGAGGATGAAGCTTGCTCTTCAGAAGATGAGGGTGAAGCAGAGGTCCTGGGGAGCCCTCCTAGAGCCAGATGTCTCTGTGGGAACACTTTGGGCATGACCCCACTGGGTACTGGTGTCACTTTCCATTCAGGGTGGGGAGTTTTGCTACACCCCCGCTGCCAGTAAAGTGGTGCAGGGATTGCAGGATGACTGCTCCCAGGGCTGTGGGTGAGTGTGGGCCTTGGGAGAAGACTTCTACCCCATTTCTTCTCCCCCACATACAGCCTACTGATCAGTGTAGTACCAGGCTTGCCAGTGCAGATGGGTCAGGCTGTGAGCTCCTGCTTTTTCCCATCAAAGAGCAGAGACTTTGCAGCCCTTCCTCCAGCTCTTGGAGGTGGCAGCAGCAGCAGGATGTGGGTTTGCTGTGGGGCACAGCAGTGCCCACTGCCCCAGCAAGGCTCTTGCAGCTGAGCTTGAGGCTCAGACTCATTAGACTGTGTCTCTGACAGGGTGTGTGATTGCAGCTAGAGCCACAGAACCGGTCATAAACCAACTTTCTACCTCCACAAACCTGAAAGACCTCCTGGAAAAAAAAAATGTGTTAAAGATTTCAAGCTCTGAACTACCTTGGTCTGTCCCAAAGAGGGAATGATGGAGAAGCAGCTACATCCAAATTTGCTAGCAGAGTAAAGGCTTTGCTGTGCTGTCCCAGTATTCCCTGGTCTCTTTTGGGTTTCATCTGCAGAGTTAATAAAACAGTGGCAAATAAAGTTGAGTTCCAGTGGAAAGGGCTCTTTAGGGCAGCAGTAAAAAAGCAAGTAAGCAAGAACCCCTTGCTGCGGGGGCCACTTTAATTGGTCTGGCTTGTTTTATGAGACAGGTTTTATGTTGAAACTCGCACATGGCCCAGGAGCGACTCTGCAGCAGGGCATCCTTCTCCTTCATGGGTCCTCTGGGAATGCAGCCTGGGTTAATTACACCTCACCCAGCAGCTGGCATAAGTCATGGGCTTTGGTGAGTGAGGCTGGGAGGGGGTACCAGAACTGGGACTGTCTGGGGTAACCATCCCCCTGCAGCCAGGCCTGGCATGGAGCTCGGTGCTTCCAGGAGGCTTTGGCCACTGCCTGTCTTACATCTTCTCATGTGTGCCTGGATCTTGGCCAGGCACTGCCACAGCCCTGCCTGGAAATCTCATCCTCAGTTTGTGCCTCTGATTTCCCATGTAAGTGGAAGTGCTCTCACTGACTTACAGAGAGGAGTTCAAATACAAAAGTCTTGTGTGAGTGGGAGCAGAGCTCTGAGTCGCTGCTGCTCAGCACCTCCCGGCGGTGCTCTTGGCCTGACTTTTCTCACCACACCGAGGCTCTGCCGGGTGTGAGAGGAAAGCCTCATGCTGTGGAAAAGGTAAGAGTGAGGCCAGTCTGCTCCTGGTGTGACACAGCCACCTCCAGACTCAGGCAGACAATTTACCCACCCACATCTGCCTTCAAAGCCCTTTAGATAAAGACTGGGAAAGCCCAGAGCTCTGCTGAGCTAGGAGAGTTGGCTTAGAGCAGTTGTAAGTAATTATTCAAGCAGGATTTTGTGTTACTGGACTTAAGCAGGGCAGGAAGCTGCCTTCATGCCGTGCACTGCAACCAGTTCCCTGTGGATCCCTTAGCTCCGTGTTGCTCTGGTAGTTGAGTAGCAGCACTACTACTGCAGGCTTTATGAGGTCTTTCTGATATATCTGAGCATCATCTCCCTCTCTGTAATCACCTAAGACTGGAGTTAACTGAAGGGCTGCAGCATCACCTCAATGCCCACTCACTTCTGAAAGCTGCTCCTGGCAGGGCACTACCAGGCTCTTCTAACTTTGCTGCTGAGCTAGCTATGTTAGCTTCTCTGCAGAAAAGCCCTGGTGAGGATATCCCATTCCCTCTCCACATTGACCAGACACTGCTCAGCCTCTGCTGCAGTCACAGAACACTGAACAAGTTGCTTCTGTTGGTTGTTTGGGTTTCGTTTGTTTGTTTTGTTGGTGGGAAACGCTACTAGGAAAGGCTGCTTTTAGGGGGCCTCCTTTTGCACGACCCCTCTAGGCTGTGCTGTGCTTTGGGTTTCCAGGGTGCAGAGGAAGAGAGCTCCAGGGTGCGGGTGCCCAGCAGGCAGCCCTGCACAGGACCCGGCAGAGGGTGCTGTGTCTCCATCGCCTCTCCCAGCTCCAGCTGTTTGGCACTTGCCTGTGTGCATGATGTTTGTAAGAGTTTGGGCATGTCCATTTGGTTCCCATCTTCAGTGCCACCCCCAGCATCCAGGCCAGGTTCTCTGTCACTGGGGACATTTTTAATTCACAGGAAATAGGAGAGAGTTTAATTGTTTTCTCCTCTCTCTTTTTTTTTTCCTTTTTTTTTTTTTTTCCCATGCAGCTGAACAAAAGGTTCATCCTCAGTTTTCTCCATGCCCATGGGAAGCTGTTTACCAGGATTGGGTAAGTGTGCAGGATGTTTATTTTATTTTCCTACATTACAAGTCTTTTTGGAATTTAATATTGTTAGCAACTAAGCTGTGTTTGGAGCTGAGGGCACAGGGTGTGAATTCTTGCAGGCCTAGCCTCCTGGTTCTTATTCTCCTTACCCGCCCTCTGATCCACACTGGTTGTTTTGGACATCTCCCACCTCAAGGCCTACTCCTGCCTGGGACCCTCTGGCAGACGCTGAACTCAGATGGTTGATACACATAGCAGGGACTAGAGGCTGTTTCCTCTCTACTCCCTTCCTCTTTAATTTCTCAGTTTATCCTCTCTCTTCCATTCCCCCCCTGCTTTTAGCCAGCAGAGAGATAGCTCTGGGGGGGTTCTTGGTGCCTGCTGCCTCTGAGGAGCACAAAGCCATCAAGGCAGAACCATGTGGTGGCTGAAAGGCGCTGTCCGGAGCGTGTTGTGACAAGCGTTGCCCTTCATCTCCTCACTGCCATTTTACTGAAAGCTCCTAGCTGGGATCTGCCCCAGCTGTGGGAACTGGTTTATGCAAAGTGCCCTTGGCAATGTCTGTCAGAAACTGGTTTCAAGTAATTCAACAGCTGTCCTTGAAGCAAAGCAAGCCTGGTTCAGGTCTGGGCTGAGATCCCAGCCTGGGGGACATCCTTTTGACACAAAGTGCAGACCTCAGCCTCACAGTCTATGGGCTTCCATGGAGTTGTCCCTGCCCCAGGTGGGACTGGCCCTTGCTGTCAGGTGGTGGAGTGGCTGTTGTGAAGAACTTGCACGGGTCTAGACAGTCTCTGGCAACAGTGGTCTCTGCTTGAGCCTGCAAGTGCCTTGTAAGCAGATGTAGTCTCATGACTGTTGGCTATTTTGGTCTCTTATGGAGCCGTTGGCTACGAGTTACAGGGCTGAGAGACCTCTTCCAGGCCACTTAGGTAAATGTAGTGTGGATGATAAGTGCCAGCTTGCCCCTAGTGTGGGTTTTTTTGACTCAAATGTAGATTTTCCTGCCTCTGGGCCAGTCCCCATTTCCTCCTGGAGCAGGGAAGCACAGCAGTGCAGGACACAGCACTTACCTTGCCATGCAACCTGAAAACCTCAGTGCTTACTCTGTCCAGTGCACTTTTAGGTGACCAGTCAGGAGTGGCACGTGCTTGACTTCAGACCCTTCTTAAAGCAATGGGAAGCAGGAGCTGTGCTAGCCAATTTGTTAGAGATCCAAGTGTCTGAAGGCAAGGGGAAGAACCCTCTACACAGTGCCAGTGCTGTTGATCCCTCCCCAAGTCACAAGGCACTGATTATCTGCTTGCGGGCAGCAGGCGGCCTGCAGCAAGGAGCAGAACTAGATGTCCTCCTGCCCACGGGAAAAGAGGAAAGCTTCAGGAGCCCATGGAAGGTTGGGTAACTGCAGCTGGAGGGCAGAGCATCCTGGGAGCTGCTGGTCCTCAGCTCTGTGGGGCCGTGCTCATGGCCGAGCTCTGGTTGAACGCGTGCCAGGGGAGGGATTAATGGGGATGTTGCAGACATTGCCTGCACATTTGGCTCCTGAGACTGCTGTGAAATTAAGATGCAGCGTTTGAGGCAGTTGCTTCCCAGGACAGTCATTTAGAAAACCCAAGTATGTTTAATGGTACTGTATCCCCTGAAGTACTTAGAAGGGAACTAGAAAGTAATACCATGACACAGGAAGAGAAAATCATCCAGCCTTACAAAACAGCCTCCGTGCTTAAAATAGGTAAAAGGTGAGGAATAGCTGAGTCCTCTTTAGGCAGGATCTTCAGTGATCTATCTGTAAAGAGTATGGAAAAGATGATGTTGCCCTAATTGGATTTTTTTTTTTCCCCTCCTAAAACCACAGGTAAGCAATTTATTAAAAACTTCCGCTCTGCTCCTGACCTGCTGGTTCTGAGCTCAGTGGGGTTACTGCATGCTGTTCCAGATGTGCTGCAGTATCAAAGCACAGCTGGTGGGGCTGAGGAAGCCCCCACTCCTCCTCCTTGTTATTCCATGGCAGTAATCTTCACCTCCTCATCCTGCATAGGGTGCCTCTATCCTCAGTGTCCTGTCTGCCCTAGGAGGATGTTGCTGGATATGCTGGATGTGGTCTGAGATTCTTCAGAATTAGGAGGTCTTTAGAAGCAATCAGTTTGCTCTAATTCCCTGACTGTGCCCCTGATTCAGGGCAGTTGCCTCTTCCAGAGGGAGCAATGCTTTCATACCAGTGGAACTGCTCTGTTCTGCACAGCTTACAAAGTGCAAGGAACCTGTTTGTTGCAGCCTGTGTTGGTGGGAAGGTAGCACAGATTTTGAATTGCTCCAGCAAACGGTGAAGGGGAGAGGGTAACCCTGCTGCTAGGCAGAAGGGCTTGTTGAAAGGCATCTGTGAAACATGCTTACAAAGCCAGCCATTTCTGTCTGTAAAAATAGAGCCTCTTGCTGTCCTGACAGTCTGTTGGGGAAGCCCAGCAGAATTGCCCATGCGGGTTACCAGAAGCGGCTGCGAGTCCAGCCTGTAGCATGCTGATATCACTAGATCTGAATCTCTTGGGGGAAGAGAGAGGAAATTGCTATGGAGGCCCTTGAGGTTGCTACCCCATCTCCAGATGCCTCACCCACTGCAGAGGTTGGCTCCTTTGCACCCATGTGGGCGCATGAGTACAAAGTCACAGACAACTGAAGGGGACACTTGCTGTGAGACACAACATTCATTCTCACTAGCTCTAGCTGTGGCTTTTCAGAAACACATCAAGCTCAGCAGAAGAGGCAGTAGGAGAGAAGGATCTATCCCTCTCATAGTTTCCAAGGGTTTTTTTTGGCAACTTCTTGGTTGTAAAGTAACCTTCATGGCACACCAGGTGAGGACTGTCTTTGGGAGGGCTGTTGTGGGCAACCACATCTCAGTCATTTTGGTAAACTGCCTCTGTGTGCTTTGCACAAAGTTCAGGTTGTGACCGCAGATTAGGTTTTGACCCCAGTTCAGTGGAGAGGTTACTGAGGATCCAACAACTCTGATAAGTAAGCTCAGCTAATTCCCTCAGCAATGCCAGATGAGGAGTAGGATAAAGGTGTCAGCTTTCCACGGGTGCTTGTGAGTGGTGTTGAAAGCAAAGCCCATCCCTGGCTGTGGCACTGCAGCCGCTGGCTGCCGAGTCCTGATGAGCGACAGCAGCGCTCTGTGCCGCAGGGACCAGCTGCAGCTTTGCTGTTTCCAGCAGCTAGATGAGGCCAGTTGTTAGTCTGCAAGTCCCTGTCCTGTGGGGCTCCAAGTGATGAAGTTTCAGGGCTCAGTCACTGCGCTGGGGACTGTGTATCCTGGGGGGGACAGGGCTGGATGCCATGGGATCAGATCCTGCAGCGAGGAGCCCAGGGACAGGCACTGCTCCGAAGGAAGCATGCTCTGGCCAGCGTTCAACGCCCTGGAGTTGCCACATCCGCAATGTGGCACCAGTGTGTGCAGTTTGCTGTAGCCTGGGTTTCTTGGGAGTCCCATGGGCTGCTCCTGGTCCAAGTGAGCTGCTGGCCTCTTGGCAAGCCTCCCGGATTGGTAGAAGTCAGTAGAAAAAAATGGTTGGTCAGAAATGACTCATAAAGACCGTTTTTTCCTGCCAAAGGAATGCTGCCTGTCGGTCACAGAGCAATTCCTCACTGCCCTGAGGAGGGCTTCATCTGTCTCTGTCACAGCCTGCACCTTCATTCCCCACAGCTCCTGGATGGGAGACAGCACCCCAGGGGGTCCCCCTTCCCCAGGAGATGTGCCACTGAGCAAGCTGTGCCGACCGACTCTACAGACTCCCTCTCTCTGTCTGCAGGATGGAGACTTTCCCTGCGGTGGCTGAGGAGGTCCTGAGGGAGTTCCAGGTGCTGCTGCAGCACAGCCCCCCTCCCATCGGAAGCACCCGCATGCTCCAGCTTGTGGCCATCAACATGTTTGCAGTGTACAACTCCCAGCCCAAAGGTACCACGTGCGGCTTCAGGGGAAGCAGGCTGGGCATCAGCCACGCTGTGTTGCTCATGTGGAGGAGGGTGGGGGGACTCACCAGCTGAAGACAGATGGAGAAGTGGAGCAGTGAGTGGTTGGATGCCTGGGGGTGTTGACGTGGGTAGGGTCAGAAAGGGGACCTTGACTGGAGCTGGCTGAGGTTTGCAAGGAGGCATCGCATCTCCCTGGAGCCTGAGTCATCAAGCACAGGAGGGAGGCACTGCTGTAGAGCTCTGTCTTCCCAGCACTGAGCCTGAGCCTGCTCAGTGTCTGTGCTGGCACCAGAAGGACTGTGAGGATCTTGCAGGCTTTGGCTTTTAGGAGAGTGGCATTGCCTGTGACTGCCTGTGTCTGTGCAGGTGGCTGGGTGACATGATACCTGTCTCTGGCAGGCCAGGCTGGAGGCTATGTCCTAGAGAACAAAGCAGATGTAGAATTGCTCCTTCACCCACTCTGAAGGCTGTATGTGGTCTCTGCCACTGCTGAGCTTAATGTATTGGGCAGCAGAGATGACACCAAACCAGTCTCTTGCACTCAGTCTGAAGTGTTGCTTCCAGGGAATGTGTTTTTCTCCATGGCTTCCTGACACACACATGCAGCAGCAAGTACCCAGGGCTGCCAGACCCCCATGGTTGGGAGCAGGGATAGGACTGTGCTCCCAGGGTGGGAGGAAGCAGCATTTTGCATGCTGATGGCTTGGGATTTGGATCTCCAAGATAGATGCCTCCAGCTGATGGATTTTGATCAAAGCCACCATGTGGGTGTATCAGGCTTAGCCCAAGAGAGCTGCTGCTGGAAGATTCTTCCCTCGTGAGGCTGTTGGCCACTTGTCAGACTGTGGTCAGTGGCCAGGGTCATCTGATGGAGTGAACCAGCAGCATCCAGAGGGCTGGGAAGTGGCTCCTGTGTGCCATACCTGCTGCCTGACACCCTCCTCTCCTGGGGGAAGCCCTGGGGGAGCTGTCAGTCTTGCTGGTGAGGCAGTTTTACCCTCCCCTCCTGCTTGCTAGATGCCAACCACCAGCTGTGTCTATCTTTGAGCTGCAAAGTGCTTTATGTCTGTGAGCAAATGGCCCTGCCTGGCTGCCAGTAGGTGTATTGATGGCTGTGTCTGTGCTGCAGATGGGAGCGGGTGGTAAAGAGAGGAAGAGATTAGTCTGGGCCATACCGGGAGCCCCTGTGGCAGAGCTGGAAGTGATCCCACCTCTTGGACCACTGGACTCTGCTCTTCCATCCGTAGCTGAGTTGTGAATTTGAGTGAGTGACAGAAAGAGAACACTTCTTATCTCATGTGAAAAATAAGTGTTCTCAGAGTTTGCTGCCTCCTGTGTGGGCAGCTGCCTCCAGCCTTCAGCTCTCTGGAGAAGGCAACCCCCTTCCTGCTGGGGACTGCAGAGCAGGTGGCTGTGTTCATGAAATGCCTGCAGGTCGGATGGCACCGCGGCTGCCATCTGATGCCTGGTGCCCTTTAGGGATTCCCCTGAGGGCTTCTTGCTCCGGTGACCCTGAAATATTGCTGAGAGTGCTGTTGGCAAAGCAAATCCTGTTGTCAGCTCAAATGCCCCGATGGCCCCTGAGCACTCTTGTGCCGAGGGCTGGCACAGCACACATTGGGCTTGGTGACAGCAATGTGAACCAAGGAGAGCTGGGTGTGGAGAGGAAACCAAAGAAACCCAAAAAGCAAAGGAGTTGGAGTTTCAAAGGCAGGCGAGAAAGTTTGCTGACTGTTGTTGCTGAGTGCCCAGCACAGCTGTTGGCTCCCTCCCCGGTGTGTGGGCTGCTGTGGGCAGGGGCCTGGCTGCAGCCCGCGGCAGAAGCGGCTGTCGGGAAGGTGCGGGTGTCTGCTTCCCAGCACATGAGTCACCTCCTGGGGCAGCAGTGGCATGGGCAACTCGGCAGCGGGTGCCAAGGGGCCGATCCGCCCCTACAAGCATGTGGGAGCTGTCCCACCCTGCCGGTGTCCCCAGCTGCCAGCGAGCACAGCCTTACCGAGTGGCCAGGCTGCCGTAGTCAGAGCTTGGCTGCATCAGCTCTCTGGAGCTGGATCGAACTTTGCAGTTGACCTGAGTGGCCCTTCAGAGGTCTCCTCCTACTGAAGTCCTTCTGCAATTCTGAGATCAGAGTGTGTCAGTGTCCTTCCCATCGCATAGGCCTGTCTGACCTTCAGCTGTGAGCTCTTGGTAGGAGATCTCTGGATTTGGAGCTGGGGAGAGAGGTCTGTTGGAGAGCCTCTCTCTCTTCCCTTCTGTCTGGGGTCAGTTCTCTCCAGAGATAGCTGCTCCCTCCCTCCCCTGCCATGTATTCCTGTGTGTCTGGAGCCCAAGATACTTCTGAGAACTTGTAAAATTTGTTTTCTTGCGCTGTGTCTGGTGTCTAACCAATCCCTCGTGATGGGATCCAGTGGTGCTACCAGTTGTGGGGTGGAGTCACTGGCAAAAGAGTCTTCATGTGGGGAACTTGTACAACATTTTGTGCCTGTGAATGCAAACAGGTTCAGGTGTTGAGAGAAAGGAAATCAGAACTATCAGATGCTTTGGCAGACTCCTTTCCTTCTCCTTCCTCAGGTTTACACCAAACACCTGTCCTGGTCCATCCCAGTCTCTCATTCTCCCATTTTTGCTGTGGACTGTGCTCAGTCTGTCCCAGTTCCTTCACTGAGGCAGCAGGGGAGGTTGTGAACTCAGGAGTAACAGTTTGCATCTGCTGCTCTTTGCTTTTCACTCATTTTATTTTGCTGTGGTGTGGGTCAGCTGTGGTCCCTCAGAGGTGTCTTTGCCTCAGTGTGTTCTCTGTAGGGCAGCTGTGGTGTGTCCTCTTGTGCATCTCTGGCTCCTAGCAGCTGCCACTCTAGTGTATATCAATCTCTGCTCTGCTGGCAGGCTGACTTTTTTGAGGTGCACCGGGATGCATTAACTGGTTTCAGACCCAGTCAGCTGTGAGCAGCCCATTGTGTTTCACAGCCTCCTCTCGAGCAAGATCACTGCTGTGGCCCTTGACTACCTGGACCCTGCTCTGCCCACGCAGAGTGTGCGCAGAGCACTGAGGGTCTGTGCCCAGTGCGGGCAGCTAAGGTGTGTTTGTCCCCAGGGCCAGCACCAGGCACTGTAGTTGGTCTCAGCTGCCTGTGCAGCCAGGCAGCAGTGGGAAGACCCTGGGAGATGGATTGGGTCTGTTGTTCTCTCTGACAGAGGAAGCCAAAGAATTCCCCCATGAAGTGCTTCCTCCACTGTTCAGCATCAAACAGCCTTTTCCTCTGAGTCAGCCACTCTGCCCATTGTCCAGGGAGGCTACAAGGGTCCTTCTGACCTCCTGGCTGCCTCCTGTCAGGAGCATTAAAGGTGTGAAAAAGCTTTTTGTAGACCTCAGACCTGTGGGGCAAAGAACACATCCAAGGAAGGGAGGTAGAGACAGAAAGGTGCTCTACATAGTGTAGGTGTGCAGCTACTGGAGCTTTCCACACCAGGAGGTAAGTAACTATTTTTTGGACCATCCTGGGCTCTAGCCAGAGTTGGGACCTTTGTGGGAGTGGCCCATTTAACAGTTTGGTAGCCATCTGCACAGGCAACTTACAGAGAAACTTGGATGCCTTTATCCTGACCACAAACACTCCAAGAATTTTAATTTTTTTTTAATTCTGTAATTTGGGGAAATAAAACTCTGGTTTCTGAACAGACTAATTGAAGCCGTGCTTGCGGCAGGGGCATCTTGGTGAGGGGAGAGAGAGAGAAACCCCCTCCCAGCCCATCTGTGCCCAATTTACTCCGATCTGGCCTCTCTGAGGCATTTTTTTTTTCTCCTCTCTTTCTCTCTCTCTCTTTAATAATTTGTTTTATAATTCCTGGAATCAAACCCATCTCAGACACACTGTTTTATTTTACTGTATTATTGGATTATACTTCCTATAAATCACTGGATGTTATTCATAGGCCACCACCAGAATAACTTCCCCTCTCCCCACCCCACCCCCCTCCCCCCCAAAATGGCCCCGCATTCCAAACAAGCATGCACCAAAGAGGGGGTGCTACAGCACCGGGCACCCTAGAGACACTTCCCGGAAATCCCAGCAAATTTGCCTGGCTGCGGGTGTGAAGCATCAGGCTGCAGCACCTGGATGCCTTCTGGCACTCTCGGGCCGGTTGCGTTGTGCTGTGTGGAGGTTGTTAGGAGGTCGGGCTTAGGTGGAAGTGGAGAAGGGAGGGGGCTGCCATATGTGCATCCTCAGCACATGGAGGGAATGAAGTTTGCATCCCTCGGGGCCGAGCAGAGTCAGGGCACAGAGGCACGGGGAGGTTCTGGCCGAGAGCGCGGCTTTAGCTGAGGGCTGGGAAAGTGACTTGTGCTGCGTGCGGAGGGAAGCTGCCGCAGCGCAGGGTGAGCAGCCGCTAGGACGTTTGCTTTGCCAAGGCAGAAGGACGAGGAGGAAGACCTGCTGCTTGAGCAGCAATCCACTCCCCTCATACTGGCAGTGTGAGGAAGGCTCAAGGGGCCAGTGTGGCAAAGTCAGGCTGGACTTTGCTTCACAGCCCTCCTGGGTCTGTTCTCCTTGGGTTTGCTGTGTGAGAGAGGGTTTGCTGAGGAGCCTTGAAGGCTTGTGCAGAAAGGATTCACATTGCACTCCCTGCAGCAGATTCGGTACAGTGTCTGTCCCCTTTGCACCACCACACTGGTGGTCTGAGAGCAGTGTAGAGCAGGTCAGTACTGCACAGGCCACTGGATGTAGAGATCCTCCACCTGGCTCACAAAGAACTGCTCTTACAGCATCTGCTGACTACAGCCTTTGCAAGATTTTGCTAATTAGCATGGTGGTGCTTGCTCCTTGAAGACTTACAGCAGGTTCTGAGATGTTGATCTTGACCAAGTTTCGATAGGTGTAGCAAAGGTTAGTACAAATCAACTGCAGTGTCTAAGCAGGTACAGGGCTTCCCCTCTGTGTGTTCAGCACCCCAGCCTGGGTGGAGAAAATCCATTGAACCCAGAGGACCCCCTGAAATCAGCTGGTGTTTTGGTAGCCAGCAGCTTGCTCTGCTGCTGTCCTGCCACTGTGCACAGCAGTCCTGTGCTGGATGGAGCAGGCTTCACTTTGCTGACCACAGCTTCTCTGGCTTGCAAACTAAAGTATGAACCCTTAAAATATCCTCAGAGCTGTTGCAGATTCTGGTGGTGTCTGCAGAACCTGAGCTCTGACCATCTCCACTGTTCTTGTTTGGTTTCTGATGCCTGGACCCAGCTTTGCTGAGAGCTAAGTGCAGCATCAGTGCAAGCAGGTACCCCTCTTCTGCTGCAGCCACATCTCAATGGCCACTCATGAAGTTTTAACCACATCTTGCTTATTGGAGCAGACAGAAGGTGCTGGGAGTTGAACACAAGGGAGTCCAGTGCCTTTGAGTTTAAAAATAAAGCAGTGCTGTGGACGGCTGCCTTGGTTTGGTGGAGCTTTAAAATTAGGCACAAAGCAAAGCTGCGTCAACCTCAGGCTGTAGATAACCAAAGCAGCAACTTGATCTTCCCATCTGGCCAGCAGAATCGAGTCTCTTTCTCCTAATTCCCCTCTTTGCATGGTAAATGTGTGCTTCACCAGAGCCCTGCTGGCACCTTTGAGCAAGCAGCTCTGTGTGCCATGACAGCTTTGGATAGAACTGGGAAGCTGATGGAAATGTCATATTGCAGGGCTGTGTCCTGAGGATGCTGAACATCTGCAGTCCTGTGCCCTGTTGAACCTGAGGTCCCACCTGCCTGGGGGACTCCATTTTGTCATGCAAACACAGCCCCCTTGGTGAGAGAAGGATGGAGTTGAGCCATTCAGGAGCTGGCATCCTCTGGGGTGCTTTGGTGGTCATACAGCAAGGGTGGACCGAAGTGGCTGTGCTGAGATCACGGTTGTGCACTTGGCAGTAGTTGTTCCCCTGAGGCAGGATTGTGCTGCCTCCAGTGAGGCACTGTTAATGCAAAACGCTTCCCAAGGCCTAAGTTTGGAGGAACAGGACGTTAAATTTATCCTTCCTCTCTGTGTTGCTGCTGTTACTCACTTTGGGTTTGATTTGTAGTCAGGAGAGGAAACCCAGAAGAGGGCTTGGCTGATGCTGGTGTGCATCCTTCCCTGCGCTGCTTGGCTTGTACAGAGGCTCTAGAGTGAGCAAGTGCCGAGATATCAGTGGCTGGACAAAGGGCTTGTGTACTTGACCCCTTATCAAGTGGTGTCTGCTGCTCGCTGTGGCCTTGTGAGCAGGATGAAAGGTTGAAATGGTCTGTGGAGGTGATACCTGTGTTGCTCACCTTGGGATCTGCAGGACATCCTGTGCCAAGCCTCCTGAGGGACACACACACACCTAAAGGTGGCAGCTGACCCTCCGGAGTTTCTCCTCTGAGCAGTTGGGAGTGCTGGAGGTTGGCACAGTTGCTGGGAACTGTCTGTGCCTTTCCTTTCAAGGAAGGAAGCTGTCTTGGACTTGAGACACATCAGCAAAGTTCAGGTGAAATACTTTTGGCCCAGACACATCTTCAGAGTCTTGCTCTTGGGCTCTTGAGGCTGGTGGCAGCGATGTTTAGACCAAAGTCTTCCTTTGCTTATTCCTCTCTGTTTCCTGTTTAAAAGGCAGATTGTCACATATTTGGGGATTTATTTACCGTAATTGGAGTTATTTTCCTGGCTTCTGGCTTCTGCCCTCTGATGCAAGACTCCCCAGCGAAACGTGTGTCCAGAAAGCCATGTGACTTTTTTTCCCCTTGCCACAAGTGCCAGCAGGAGATGCAATAATGAACGCGCTGCAGGGAATTTCCACTTGCAGTTCAGGTTTCTGAAATCTAGACGTTGGCTTCGGAGGCAAAAGCTTGAGCAGGGCTTTGTGGCAGGGAAGGGAAAGGTTTCCAGCAAAACTGAGTGCTTGACGGTGTGTCAGACTCTCCAACCCTGCCCTCCAACAGCAGTGTGGCAAAAGTCCCCATCCAGTAGAGTTGGATGAGCTCACTGGGGACTTCTGCCTGTCACAGGAGCACATCCTTTATGTCTGCCCTTGAAATGGTTCCACCAAGTGCAGAGTGATACCGAGATCTAATTTCAGGGCAATAAATAGAGGGGAAATGATTTGTAATCACAAAGCTTGAGAGTTTGCTTTGGAGCCAAGCTTCATCAGCTTGAGCAGCAAGTCAAGACAGAGCCAGTGACAGGCAAGGTCAGGTCAGAGGAGCTTTCATGCCATGGTGCCACCAGGGCCATGGGCCAGCTCTGAACACTGGAACAAAAGTACAATTTCAGTGAAGAAGCAGCACCAGTGGATAAAATGGAAGGCAGGAAATGGAGTACTGGCACTCAGCGTCTATCCTTCCTGCTGTAAAATGAGAAAGGAGGTGCCCAAGGCATCTGTCCTGCTGTTCTGATTTCACCGCTGCTTTGGTGGTGGAGAAAGAAGAGTGCCAGGGAGCTGGAGCAGGGTCACACCAGGTGCAGCAGCTTTGGTGGAGTTTTAGATGTCTGCAGCATGACAGGAAATCCTCTTGCTTTTAAAGAGATGTTTCTGACTCTTTAATGTGCATTGTGCCTTTGATTTCCTTGTGCTTCTAAGCAGCACCGACTCAATTACCGTATTTCTGTTTAATTCTCTGAGAGAAGATTGTACAATTAGGCTAATTATGGTGCTTTGTGAAGTTGTAAAACTCTTGATTGAGCTTGTGGGTCTGTTTTTATAGCCTGCCAGGTGTAAGCAGGGAGGGCTGCCTGCCTCGTGCCCATGCCCTGCATAGGTTTGGGTGCAGCCTACCAGCATAGTGAGGGTAGTTTCTTTCTCAGGGGCTGCCATTTGGGCTTGTCCCCTGACAGCTCCATCCTGCCTCCATCTGCTCGCAGGCTCTAGTCCTTTTGATGAATTGAGTGCCTAGTGTTGGGAAGGCTTCAACTGGAAGCAGGTATCCTTGGGGGCTCATTGGAGTCAAGCTTAGGGATGGCAGCACAGCCAAGGCTGTGTTTCTATTCTGGAGTTCATTTGCGGCTCAGAGGAGGCACAGGTATGGAGACCTTTAATTTTTCCTGATTATGGTCTGCAGAGGGCTGCGTGTGCTCTTGCAACAGGTCCTTGGCAGCATGGTGCTGGCTCTACTTGTGCTAATTGACGGTCAGGAGGAAGGTGAGGACTTGCTGAGTGTGACCTTTAGGAGTCAGCCTGTCTAATGTGATGCTCTGTCCACCTTAGAGCCAGTATGGACTCTATCAGTTTCACCCTGGCTAGGTGGCAGCAGTTGAGGGTATGTGCCTCTTTAATTGAAGGGTCATTTGTGGCATTGACTGATGTGGCTTGTGATGGCTGCAGTTAATGTGACCATAGTGCTGGCTTGTGGGAGACATGGGAAGGGCACAAGTATTTGTCTGTCCCTGAGGTTGTCACAGGTTTGTAATGTGCTCTCAAGTCCTCTGGCCTGTGGAGTGGGATGAGAGGCAGACAAGAGCGTGTCACCGTGGGATGAGAGGGAGATGTCTTGTAGGGACAGATTTGGCTTCATTCCCCCTTCTCCAGTCTCTCCTGGGAATGTGTGGTCACAAAATCATAGAATGGTTTGGGTTGCAAAGGACCTTTGAAGGTTATCTAGTCCAAACCCCCTGCAGTGAGCAGGGGCATCTTCAACTAGATCAGGTTGCTTAGAATTCCATCCAGCCTGACCTGGAATGTTTCCAGGGACAGGGCATTAACCACCTCTCTGGGCAACTTGTGTCAGTGTTTCACCACCCTCATCATAAAAATGTTTTTCCTGGAATCTAGTCCAAATCTCCCTCTTTCAGTTTAAAATTATCACCCCTCATCGTGTCACCACAGGCCCTGATAAAAGACTGTCCCCATCTTTCTTATAGGCCCCCTTTAAGTACTGCAAAATGGCAGTAAGGTTCCTCTGGAGCCTTCTCCAGGCTGAACAACCCCAAAAGGTCCCCTGACCCCTCCCTCTGTGAACCCCTGGTGCTTCTCCGCTGGACCTAGGAGCCAAGCAGGGGAGTCTTGCGTAAGTGGGTAATGGCACAAAGAAGGAGCCGCCGGCTGCCAAAGGCGGGTTGGGAACAGCATAAACCCTTCAGAGCAGGGCCCGAGGAGCCAAGACCTCATGCCTGGTGCTGGGAGTGGGGCTGGTCCCACCCAGGGGGCCCCAGGCGGGCGCGGGGCTGCGGCGAGGAGCGGCGAAACGCCTGCCACATGGTCCCGTGTGTCTTTAAAAGCAGGCGAAGCGGAAGTGATGCTCCCGGGCCCATCTGTGCGGGGAGCAGGAGACGCGCCCCAGCTGGTGCGAGGCCCTGGCAGCCCCGGGAGCTGCCGTCTGGTGGGGTTTACTGCTGTCTACGTTGAAACATGGCTTGGGAAGAGGGGGGTCGGTGGCACGGTGCCAGTCCCGGTTCGCCTGGCCTTCTCGTTCCTCTCTTCTCCTCCTCCCCGCTCCCTCCGATGCTTTAAAGTCACATTTCCAGGCCAGACATAGAATTAATCTCTGGGCACTTCACATTGCTGGCAGTGCAAAGCAGGATGTGGGATCTTTTTTTCTCTCTCTCTGCGTCTTGGCTGACTTTTTTACCTCTCGAAGAATTTGGAAGGGCCGTGAGATTCCCCCCACCCCCCCTCGCCTCAGTGCCGTGCAGTTTTTCAGCACGCTGATCACCCTGCTGTGGCTTCACCCTAATAGATTTCATATGCTGACACAGTTGACATCAGTACCAAACTATTTTACATGTGATCTGGTGTATTTCCTGAGGAAATCTGCAAGATATTTATTAAGAACTAATAAAATAAACCTCTCCATGAGCTTTTAGGTAGTTTTCAATTTTTCATGTCTCTCTTGTTTCCTCTTATCAATGAGTTTCTATTTTCTCCCTCCTCTCTGACCATTGCAAAGGGAAACAAAAATAAATGTTTTAAAACCGTTCCTGAATGGACACTGGGAATATTTCTGTAGTGATGTATTAGCAAAGTCATATTTTTAGTGCTGTATTGTCAAGACTAAAAATATCCCACTGCAGTGCATCCTTTTTATAGGGTTTTGTGTGTGTGTGCATGTGTATGTGTGTGCCAAACGTTGTACAGGTTTGCACCAGTGTGTAAAGGTCTGGCTTCGTGCTACTGCAGTGTTGCCTCCTGGTCGCAGCTGGACTCCATTAGGCCTTGAAAATTAAAGTAATCCTGGTTAAGGGAGGAAAAAAAAAAAACCACAGAAAAAGGAATCAATCTCGCAGAGCTGCATTTCCCCAGCTGAGCCTGGATACCTGCGTGGCAGCTCTGCTGTGAAAGGCTCCAGCCCTCCAGTCTCGTGAGACCGGCAGCAAGCCGTGGGCCGGTGGCTTTGCCGCGGCGTTGCTGCCGAGGAGGGCGTTCCCTGCCGCCGGGAAGGACCGGAGCAGCAGCTCGGCGTTCCCTGCCGCCGCGCAGAGCGGTGGCGTTGTGGGCCGAGCTTGCCGGCTGCGATGGCCTGGCTGCAGGCTCCAGTCACCCATTGGGTTCCTGCTTGTGTTTCACGTTTGGGGAGCCCTCTGGGGCCAGGCAGTGCTGGCATGTATGTAGCTGGGAGGAGGTTGGATGCCTCACGATTTCAGAGGAATTTTCTTCCTTTCTGCTATTTGTCTCCTCCAATTAAACCGTAAGCGGAGAGACCCAAAGGTGTGAGCTGAGCTGAGCTGAAAAGCTGCCTCCCCTCCATACCCTGCGGTGACACACACCTCCCCCACCCCAGTCCGAGGGCCAGCACCCGTGCTGGGAGGCAGCCGCATCTCTGCCGTGCGCGGTCGGTGCGGGCATTTCCAAATACCGTTCGCTTGCCGTTTTAGCATCTGCGGAGACAGTCGGTGGAGCGGCGCAGCCATCGTTCTGGCCCTGGGGGGGGACAGCTTTGCGTCACAGGTAGCGGGTGCGCCGACTGACGGGGACCTGACGGCCGGCCCCGCAGCGCCGTGCGCAGGGCTTGCGGCGCTTTATGGGCTGCTGTGTCTCACGCTCCAGCCAGGCGCAAGCGTTCCCGCTCCGCCCGCCCCTCCGGCGGCTTCTCTCCTGTGAGTCACTCGCTGCTGTACTCGCGGGTGCCTTTGCTTTGCTGCCTGCTGCCGTCTGGAGAGCCGCAGCCTCTCGGCTTCCTGTAGAGTAGTTCAGCGAAAGCAGTAATTAGGGCCCGTAAAAATTTATTTTATTAGTGAGAAGTGTTGGTGGGTAATTGGTCATAATTTGAACCCAGCCAGATTGGAGATTAGTAAAGAAAGGAATCATAGAGCACTTCTTTTTTTTTTTTCAACCAGAAACTCTAGGGCTGTTACTTGCAAACCCTTCCCAAGGCGGATGGGCTAGGATAGGATGGGATGGTGGCTGCTGCTGCTGCAGAGAAGGCGGCCGGCAGCGAGCGTCTGTGCTGTACCCGTCCTTGAGGGTGTTTGACACTGGCATGGGAAGAAAGGAAACCTTGTTTTCCAAGAACTCTGCTCTTTCTCAGCTTGATAAGCATTTAAAATGAAAGCTGCACAATTGGAATTGGCAGAGCATCCTCATTCTTTTGTCTGTCTGTTTATTTTTTTCCCCTCATCCCTCAACATGTGTGCTACAGCCCACGGTTACTACACCCCGCAGAACCACAGGCCTGCAGCTCTGCAGGCGTGTGCTGAGCTCTGCCCACCCCCAACCTGGCCCTTTGAAGCCTGGCAGAGCAGCAGAGATCTGGCTCCATCCTTGGTCAAGCCCTGACCTTGGCAGCCTCCTGATGTCCAGGGCACTGAAGCTATTTGACTCAGTATATGTTTTTGACTCCTTTCGGTTCCCCCTTTGCTCATGGGGCAGGAAACCCAGGGCTGTGCCTGGAGTTGGAGCAGTGGTTTTGGAGCTGGGATGTGGCGGTGCTGTATGTACCTGATTGCTTTGGTATTTGTAGGCTTTGTTAGAGTAGCTCGAGTGTGGTCAGCACATTGGGGCAGCAGCAGTCTGAGGGCTGGTGCCTGTGTCCTGTGCGCTCATCGCGACGGCTGGTGTCAGCGATTGGAGAATTCACCGCTCCACTCAGGGAGTAAGGAAGAGCCAAGCCCCTGCACACATGTCACGAGCGGTTACTGCTGGGTGACTCAGACCAGGGAGTTACTTCAGGTTACTAGTCCTGGTTTTTGCTTTAGTGTAAGGGATTGAGGGGTGTTACTTCAGGTTAGTAGTGCTTGTTTTTCGTTTGGCAGCCCGGGCTGGAACCCGGTGTGATTGCTTCCCAAAGAATATTTTTGGTTTTAAAACTGAAGGTCAGCAGTTCGCAAGTGCTGCGCTTGCAGCCAGCTCTGTGGTTCACCGTGTGCCACTGGGCCAGCAGCACTTGAGATCCTGATCAATTGATCTGCAACAATATGAAACCACGCAGCCTGACTGCCAGTTAAAACTCCCTGTCTCGCCCCATTATCCCCACCCAAAGTGTCTTTCTGCCCATATCCCCTTTCTTGCTGCCTGTCTCCCTCCCTCTCGGATGTGTATTGGAGTTTTTGTCTATCTTTTTCCATCTCTCTGTCTCTTTTCATAACAGTTTTTAATAATGTTTTAGTTAGTTCCAGCCTTTTCCCTCAATGGATCCCATTGGAAAATGCATTTGAAAGGAAACAGTTATACACTTCCCTTCCTTTGAAACTCTGTTGGCACCTTTTCCAGTGCAGTAAACCATACAACATGGATTTTCAAAGTTTCCAAACACAGACATGCTGGCGTTAAATTTATGAAAAAATATTTTATTCGGCTGTGTAGTAACTCTGAGGCTCTGAGCTGCTGCTCACGGTGAAACCGAAGCTCGCTTTGGAACTGCAACAGGTTTGCAAATCTCTGCAGGAAACATATCCGTGCTGGCTCTGTGGGAGCCTGCAGCAACCTTTGCTCCCTCCCAGCAGGAAGTATGACAGCGAAGGAAAGAGGTGCTGGGGCACCCCGGGACTGAGCCCACCCCCTCGAGTGCAGCCTTTCCCTGTGGACGGTCCTGCTGGGAACGGTAGCTGTGGGAGCTTCACGATCATGCCAATCCTATCACAAATCACAGGGGGAAAGAGGAATTTGGCATTTGTTCTGTCTTGTGCTGGTTAATGCATGTAGGAGGTTCAGGCTCTTTGCTTGCTGAGTCTCGTAGCAGGGTGGCTCAATAGACAGTGTGAGTGTATGTGTCCTGCAGCTTACCCGGGGTCTGGGGACCTGAGGCTCTGGCTATATGGAAGTTGTTGGAGCACTGAGATTGTATTCTCTAACGGGGGCTCGGATGTGAAACTTCCTGGATTGGTTTCTCTGTGTGTTGTGGGTTTGTGCCTGTGGTTTCAGCCTTTCCCACAGGGAATTGCTCACTTGACACCTGAGAACCTCCCTTTGCATGGCTGATTTTCCTGAATTTCTACAGGGGGCCTTGTCCGTCATTCACTAGGAGAGGTTGGGTGGGTGAATATGGCTCTATTTTCGTGAATCCTGTTGTGAGAGGATGTTTCCAAACAGAGTGAACCTCAAAGCCTGTGCTCAGCAGCATTTCCATGTGCTCGAGGTGCAGGGTAATGCAGATAAGGCCTCCTGTGATGGACAAGATGATGACGTGGCAGAGATCCTGGCCTCAATTTTCCTGTTGTCCTTCTGCTCCTAAAATTCCTTTCCATTCACATGGGAGTTTTCCAGAGAAGTCACTGATTAACTGTCTTATCATCATGCTTGGTGCCACATGTAGCATAGGAATAGCTGGAAGGCTCAGGTGCCAAATAATTTGATAGCTTAAACTTGCTGACTTCTGTCTTATAGTATCTTGAATTTGGATGTCTTTCTGCTTGGTATCTCCCAACATGTGTAGATGGGGAGCTGAGCTTAAGGAAAACCACAGGATTCCTTTTTTTTCAGCTGCTCACCTTGAAATACAGGAGGTGGATTCCTCCCAAAAATGTCCTTCAGGAGCTGGCTTTGTTCCTGATCCAAGCAAACTTGCCCAGTGTCTGCTAATTTCATCCTCTCTCTGTTAGTTGCCATGGCCAGCCAACAAGTGAGTGACACACAAATAGTGACAGGTGCTAAGTGGTTAAGGTGACTTTTGCATCCCTCAGGAAGTTCATGACTAAGACAAAGACATAATCTGGTTCTCCAGCGCAGCACTGAGCCATCTAAATCCCCAAAACATCATTTTATCCTGCAGCCCTCAGTCTTACTGGACGTGTGCATGTTTCTGCACATCAGGAGGGTCTCTGCTGACTGTTAATTTTCTGTGCTGACTGAAAATGGTAACTTGAGGGGAGAAGAGGGGATATGTCAGTAGGACTGCCTCATAATGCATGTGATAGAGTTAACTTGAAGTTGCATGGACAGCTCTAAGTGTGGTGTTCCTGACCCCTAAGAGTTCGACTTTGTGGGCTTGTAACTGTGTGTGTAATTCCAGTTGATTTTTGAAAAGGAGCTGCCCCTTGTGGCACAGGACTGACCTCATCTGGGATCCTCAGCTGCCATGGAAACCCAGATTCACCACAGGAGGCTCTGCCATGATGGGAACACCGCAAGTGAAGCTGTTCTCCTCCATGCACACCAGGTGCTGGGAGTGAGCAGCCACTGATGGTGCCAGCAAAGCAGTGTAGGAGCCTGGAGAACAAACTGCCAGCTGTCACCTGGCTTCTGCTGCTTTGATACCTTTTTCTACCTGCCTTTCCCTCTCCAGCAGCATCTTGGCTTGTGTCAGAAACATTGTGGCTACCAGGACTAGGGCAGTGATCATCCCCCTGTACTTGGCACTGCTGAGACTACACCTTGAATACTGGGTTCAGTTTTGGGCTACTCACTACGAGAAGGACATTGAGGTACTGGAGTGTGTCCAAAGAAGAGCAATGAAGCTGGTGAAAGGTGTAGAGCACAAGTCTTAAGAGGAGCAGCTGAGGGCATTAGGGTTGTTCAACCCGGAGACAAGGAGGCTTATTGTTTTCTAGAGCTACCTGAAAGGAGGTTGTAGAGAGGTAGAGGTTGGTCTCTTCTCCCAAGTAACAAACAGTAGGACAGGAGGAAACAGCCTCAGGTTGCACCAGGGAAGGTTTAGGTTGGGTATCACAAAAAATTTCTTCCCTGAAAGGGTTGTCAAGACTAGGCCCAGCTTGCCCAGGGCAGTGGTGGAGTCCCCATCCCGGGAGTGATTTAAAAGCCATATAGATGTGGTGCAGAGGTACAAGATTTAGTGGTGACATCACAGTACTGGGTTGATGGTTGGTCTTGATGATCATAAAGGTCTCTTCCAACCAAAACAATTCTATGGTTCCACCATCTTACCCAACTTGCTTTCTTCTTCCCTCAGATGAACCAGGTGCTGCTTCAGTCGCAGCAGAACATGAGATAACCTGATAATCCAGATTTCCATAGGCCCCCATCTTGGAAAAGCAAGGGTGGATGGAGGTGGCAGAAGGCACACCCAGACCCTGCCACTATCTCCTGCCAAACTTCTGGTTCCTGCTTCACAGTGTGAAGGTGCTAGGGATTTTGCTGAAATGGTCAAAGGATTTTTAAGTTGAGAAGAACAATATATTTTTCCCTAACCTCATTCTGGCAAATGGCTGAACCTTTGTAGATGAAATTTTCCCAATAAATTTAGCTCAAAGAAAGCTTTTGGCATGAAAGGTTGCAGCCTAAATGGTTAAAGTTTGGCACAGTTGTTAGGAGCTAAACCCAGGTCTCATAATGGAAAGTGTTAGGTAAGCTGCACTGTAGGCAGCTGGACTGTGCCCCTCTCAGGGGGATGTCCTGGTGCTGGGGGTACCACTGTCATCAGCTGGGGAGGCTGGAGGGACTGAGCCAGCACTGGAGGTGGCCAGGGGCTGGCGCAGGAGATGAGGAGGTGGATCAGACCTGCAGGCATCCGATGAGGATCCTGAGCTTTACTGCTTCCCTGGAACTGGGCAGAGCAGTGGCTTTCACTTTGTATATTGGCGTTCACTTTGCAAACTGTCACTGTGGTGCTCTGCTCCCTCAGGAAGCTGTAAAAAGAAGAGCAGCAACCAAGTGAATGTGTTGAAACGGAAGCTCCACACTTTGCTGTTCCTGCCCCATCAAAGGCTGCTTTCTGCAAGTGTGCCTGTCTGCAGGCGCTTTCTCTCGTTAACTTTGACTCTGGGCTCCAAGTGCTCACCAAGGTTCACACCAGAGGAGACATGTTCCAGGCTGTCTGTTTGCATTTGCTGCCAAAGACATGCCCACCTCCAGCACTGGGAGGTGGCGGGGGGAGTTGGTGGAAAAGGCTGCCTTTTATTTGCTGCGTTGTCCTGGTAAAACTTCACTCCAGGCTGGAGTAAATCTCTTGGGAAGCCCTGTTCACACCTCCTCCCCCGTTGTAAATAACATCTGACACAATTATGGTTGGGCTCATGCAGCTCCTGGGTGGGATGCTAGTAGCAGCTTGCCATGCCTGCTGCGTAGCACCGAACTGGGCTCCATGGCAGTGCGTTCCCCCCAGCACATGTGCTGAGGAGCCTGTGCTGCTCACTGGCCACTTGGGGGTGAGGTTCAGGGCTCTCACTGTGCAGCTGATTCTTTTAGGAGGGATGAAGTGGAACAGGCTGCCCAGGGGACTTGTGGAGTCTCCCTCTCTGGAGATATTCAGGACCCATCAGGATGTGTTCCTGTGTGATCTGGCATAGGTGATCCTGCTTTGGCAGGGAGGTTGGACTGGATGAGCTTTCGAGGTCACTTCCAGCCCCTAACATTCTGTGACTCTGTGAAAGATCCATGCAGGCAGAGGATGTGCTGTCAGGGACTTTTTCTTGTACTGTACTATCTTACTGCAGTGCCCTTAATGGCTTTTCATGTTTCCATCACCCACATTTTTTCCTCCTTGCAGTGCAGCATTCCTTTTTCTGTCCAGATTCCCTTCACATGTACCTGTCCACCTTTAGACCCTTTCACTCTTGCAGCCACTTTGGTGCATCCTGTAGCAATATTCCTTATGCAGCAAGAGACAGCTGGTGCCAGGCTGCTCTGGAGCTATATGCATGCTGATGAGCTGGCTTGCCAGCTTGGAGGGACTTGCTTTTCTTACAAGCTAGCCAAGAATTCAGTATGTTTGGATTTGCCAGCCTCTTAACTGCCAGGCAGGTCAAATTCGTGTAGCTGTCAGTTGTTGGCAGCAGAACCAGTGAATCTGGGGATCTTGCAGAGCCTTGAAGGCAGTGAAGATTTTGCTGTGCCTGTGTTGTGAGTCCTAGCACAGCTTGCCCACTAGAGCGGCTCTGATGCCGCAGCGCTGGGAAATCCAACGCCATTCCTCTGGCAGTTCTCCAGGCTTGGCTAGTGTGGGTGAGACCGAGGTGCCTCTGCCCCAGCTGCGGTGCTTTGCGCCTGGCGTGTGTCGGTGTGAATGTGGGAACTGGGCTGTACGTGCCTCCCTGGGCAGGAGGGGCATTGCTGACACTCCTTGGGGTGTTTCACTTCCAGAATTGCCTCCTGCAGCCTCGCTGGGGCCAGGGGTGTGGGGCAGGACCTCGGCCCGGCCGGCTGGGTCAGGCATCCCAAGCGCAAAGGGAGAACTCCGAAGTGCTGCTTAGTTCAAGTGGAAATGGCTTCAATCTGTGTTTTGACTGATGGGTCTTTTCAGGAAATTTCTGAGAATAACATTTCTAAAAATGGCTGCTTCTTTCCACTGATATTTCCTGGAAAAGGCTGCAGTTAATTTTAAACCACTATCCTTTTCCCTTTTCGAGTGGAAATGGCTTTGTACTTGCCCTCAAGGCTAATGTCATTCTTTCTGTCCTAGCCTGGGTTGCCTGGTGGGGAGGGATAGTGTGCTTCTGCCATGGCTTCCTCTTGCAGGACCAATGAGATCTTCCAGAGCTGCAGAAATTGGGGTGTTGAGGGCACTCCGTGCACGTGTCTACTTTCCCTGAGTCACTTCACAGTGATGATGTTTGTCGGTGACTCCTGGCCAGTCCCAAGAGCACAAGGAAAAAAGTGTCTCTGAAGTCATTCCCTTGCTTAGGCTAAAGCTGTTTGTTGGGGTCAGGAAGGATGTCCTGAGTTGGTTATCGCACTCCAGGTGCAAGGATCCAACCCTGCACATGGATCCTAGGCCGGAGGATGGTTGGAGTCAGAGGCAAGCTCCCAGAGCAGCTGGAAGGAGCTGGCAGCACAGAACTGTCCTGGGCAGCAACCCCTTTGTGTTGGGTAGAGTATGACTTCCCCTGTGGCTCTCAGGCAGGCTTGCTGCTTCGTGTGGGAATATGTCATTAATTTTTATACCTTCCCTGTAAACCATCGACCCTTTTTATGATGTCATGAGGGATTCCTTAATTTTGCAGCTGCTTCCTGGTTACGTCAGAGAAGAGCCTCCCTTCCTAGAGCCCAGTGCTGCAGTCCAGAACGGCTGGAAACAAATGAAGTGTTGAATATCTAATGGCTTCCACAGGGAGAACTGCTCCATCCTCCCCAGGCCCCCCGGCATTCCTCACCTCCTAGGCCTCCCTCCCTCCTTCGGACAAGATGGGGTTTTAGCATGGAGCAGTGGGAGCTGCAGACTCCTGGGCGGCCCCAGCTGCTTTTTGGGAACATGTGCAGCAAATCTCCCAGAGCTGTTTTGTGTCTGGGCATTGTGACCAGGATTCCTACCTGACCCCAGGGCCTCCCTGCCTCTCTCCACAGGGAGAGGTCAGTAGTGTGATGTGTGTTGGGAGCATCCAGGTTACTTCTGCAACTGGGGTGGGATTCAGCCCTATGTGTGCTGCAGGTGGTGATGTTTAGCTTGGCCAGGAGAGCTGGACTGCCATCCTGTCCACTCCTGCAAATTCAGAGTCAGGGAGCATCTTTCCAGGGAAACTGTCCATAATTCCCAGGCTCCTTGCAGAGTATTAGCCAGGACTGAGTGAGTGCCTCCAGGTTCCCAGGCTTTTTCTGGGGGCAGATGAGTGTGTGTGTGTGACTCGCCAGCTCTCACTCTCGAGCTGGGAATGCCCATGATTCACAGCTCCTCAGTGAGGGGGGTTCAGGGAAATACCCTGCAGCAGAGAGCATCCTCCTCACTTTGTGCTTTTTACTCCTGACGGGTGTGTGGGGTCTCCACCATGGCCCAGTAGTGCAGTTGTCCTTACCCTCTTCTAGCAGACAGCCCTGTCCGGGTGGGCTCCCTGTAGCCTTGCCAATGCTTCTGTCTGGTGGAGGGTGACTCACAGGGAAAACACTCCTGTGTCTGAGCAGTAGGAGAGCAAGCCAGTTGCCTTCAGGTGGTGGCAATGTGGAGGTGACGAGCCTCTGGCATCTTCCCTGCTGGGCAGCTGCCGGCTGGTGAATCAGTTGTGTGCGGTGCTACTGACATGTCAACCTGGTGCCTGTGGCATGATTCGCCCCTCCCTGCTCTTCGCCAGCTCCTGTGTCCCTTGCCAGCCCTTTGTGTCATCTCAGGGTTGTGTCCAGAGCCTCATTCATTGCTGTGTTCACCTGTGCCCAAGGTCCTTTACCGTGTCACCCGGGAAAGTGGTTTTGGCTGTTGCTCCCCAGGAGCAAAGTACATCCCTGCTGCTCTCTCTGCCTGCACTGGGGCCACCTGCTGCCGGCACTGCTCCAGGCTCCTCGGCCCAGAGCTGCAGTTCAGGTTAGGCTGGGGAGGCCAGCATGGAAACTGTCTCACTAGAGGCCTCCTGACCCTTGGCTAGAGCAGTCCAGTTGCCTGAATCAAAGGAATCTGTTCCCCTTCGAGACTCTAACAAAAATTTGTTGGCTGATGTTTTAACTGCAAAGGATTCAGCACTGCCTGTGTTGCTAGCTGGGGTGGATGCAGGAGCATGTCTGCTGCTTGCTTGGGAGCTTGGGGGTTGCTGTGGCTCTCTTCCACCGCTGCCTGGAGCATGCTGGGAGCTGAGCAGCTGGGAACCTTCACTTCCAGCCTCTCTGTCGCATCCCTACCAGTACCCCCCTAGCCGAGGCCACATGGCCTGCGTTCGCTCTGCCCTGATTGTCCCTCGCAGGATTTCCTTCAGCACATGGCACTCGAGCAGCCGCGAGAAGCTTCCTCCGGCCATGCCTCTCCTCGGATGTGGCTGTCCCTGCATCGCCTGCTCCTTTCCCATTCCCATTTCCTGCGGCTGGTCGCATTGCCCTAATAGAAGGTTTGGCATCGCTGTTTTGCACACCCTAGTGGGAGAGGGGATGTGTTTATCACTTTTCCTGGAGATTATCTGTTTAAGCACTCTGACAGTTACAATAACAAGGGCAGCGCGTTGTGTTTCCCAGCAAAAGGACACTCGCTGCTGAAAGATGTATAGCACTAATTAGAAATACATAACATCCGGCCACATGGCAGCCTTCTCCCGGCCGCTCCATTTCCTGAGCTCAGACGACTTTGACGACAGTTGGTTTATGTTTTCCATGAATATAATGTTCTCAGAGAAACACAAATTTCTCCCCGTTACAAAAGTTCCCTTTCTCTCCATCTCACTCTCTGCCTGCCCCCTCCCCATGCACCCTTTTCCCTGTGAAGCAGGTAGATTTATGGCTGCAGAAAGCTTGGGTCAGATCCTGCTGCCGGCTGGGTCACAGCAGAGCTCGCAACCCCTGCATGGCTGCAGGTGACAACCCAGGTAGATGCTCGCTGAGGGCGCTGCAGCAGCCCTACTGGGCGACCCGCCCTGCTCTCCAGGTGCTCTGCAAAGGAAACTGCCTCTTGGTGGAAAAACAGCGCTCCCTGTGCAAACCAGTACCCATCTGGAGGGAAAACTTCTCTTTCCTCCCTGTGAAGAAACAGGAGGTCACTTCTACAGCACAGAGGGGTTTCGTGATCTTCAGAAAAAATTCCCATTCCTGCTTCCCAGTTGCTTTTTCTCTGCGTGCAGTTTGATGCTCATTAGCTCCTGTGGTTTTTCCATCCCATCCCCTCTCCCTCTTCTTGCTCTTGGGCTCTGCTTCAGAGCAGATAGCCTGGGCTCTAGTTGGAGAAGTCTGTGTCCAATCTCCAGCTCGCAGCAGTGACTAGTACAAGGATGTTTTCTCAGAGATCCCTGCGTGCTGGATGGGAGCAGGGCAGTTGCTCTGCTGCGTGTAGCACAGGTTAGGTGTGAGGGTGGTTAGATATAAGGGAGATGGGAAGATGGAGCATGCTCAGGGAAATGAAATCTTAGAAGGTTTTAGCTGCTGAAGTGAATTCCTATTCAGTATGGAAAAAAACTTCTGTATTTCAGATGTTTATAGCTTAGCCAAGTGTGGACAGATTTCTAGTAGGACAGGAAAACTCTCTGTTAAAAAGGTTATTCTGCAGCAAAATCACAGATCCCCTTTCCAGGATTTGCAGTTGCTAGATTAGCTCAAGGAAAAGGTTGTAAGTGTTTTTTTCTGACAAGGGTAAGCCACTCTCTTGTTCCCTAGCCTCATTCTCACAAGTAGCCAAACTGTTTTGGCTAAAGATTCCTGGAAGAATTTGGGCTGAAACAGGCACCCGGTGTGGAAACTCCAATAGTTACAGGCTAAGCCAACTGGAAAAAAGGTCTTATGAGTGGCTGGTGTCAAGCAGGCTTAATAACGGTCCTCAAAAACCTGCCTGCACAAAGACCATCAGAGCTCATGTCCCACTGGGCTGTCCAGCCCTCAGCTCTGTGGTGGGTTCACAGAGGGCTGCAGGGCTCTCACTCGTGTTTCAAGTGCAGAAAGCTCTTTGAGGCAAATTCAGACTATGAAGTGTGGGGCAATGCAAATTACCCAGGCTGTTGGTTCAGACTGCAAAGTGTTTGATGGTGTTCCCACTTTAAAATATTCTGCCTGCTCCTTTCTAGCCCTGTGTAGTGCTGCACATACCTCAGAGTTTTGCTGGTGTAGCTGATGTGGGGCTACAAATAACCAAGAAACATCCAACTTGAGAAACTCCCAGAGAGTGGTGTTTTAGGCTGGCCAAGCTCTCTGCTGTGTCTGCAGCCTGGCTCCACAGGCCTTGTGTCAGTGCAGCAGGTGGTGGTGCAGCGTGCAAGCAGGGTACAAGGTTACCCTGAGTCAGTCTTGGCTACAGACGCTGCGAGTCCTGAGGCCCTGACCTTGGGCTGTGGTTTAACAAAACAGTTATTTGGGTAGTGGTGCCAGCTCACCACCCTGCGCAGCACCTTTGATGGTTATGGCACAGCTGAAAGGTGACATTTCTAACCCCTGTGAGCTGCTTCACAGGGGCTGTGCAGGCGAGAGCTGAGAGGTGACGTGGTGACAGGAGCTGTTTAACTGGTGGCAGCATTAACAGGGACGTTTGCCTGGTTGCAATGGGAGAAGGTGAAGGAGGAATGTGCTATGGTTGTTGGTGCACAATCTGGTCTTGTGCTGGGTGATTTCCTGTGGGGTGTCACTGCTGTGGCTGCTGGTGGAATAGGGGAGCCACATCTCTGACCACCTCGAGGCCCATGACCTTGTGGCAGCTTCTTTTGTATGTTATTTCTGCTTCTTAGTCTGCCTGGCCACCTCCTCACCATGCCCTGGCTGGGTGTGGGTGCAGGAGGTTATCTGATTGCAGCCTGATCTGGGATTGCAGGGGAGGAAGTGGAATAAATGTTTGTGGTGGCTTTAGCTGATGACATCTATCAATGCCACCTGAAAATGTCTCAGGCACCAAGTGCTGATGCTGTAGTTCTGTTTCTCCTGCACCTGGGGGAAACAGATCTGGGAATTACAGGAAGGATCTCTGCCTGCTCTTGTTGGTCTGCAGCAGCTGGTGTCCCCAGGTTATAATAGTGCTGTTCAGCTGCAAGGACAGGAATCACCTAAGTCTCTCTTCAGCCTCCAAGAGCATCTCTTTCTGTGAAGTTAGAGTCTTAATGCATTCTGCATTACCAGCAGCACAGAGCAGTGCTCAGCTTGGAGGTAATGACACCCTGGGAGCTCCAGAGCAGATCTGTTGCTCCAATGCCTGCCCTTTCAGAGCTTTTTTTCTTAGTGCCAGTGCAGGCTCAGACACTGTGCTGTGGGTGCAAGACCTTGCTGTGGGCGTGGGGAGCTGGTTTCCTTACTGCTCAGCACTTAAAACACTCCACGGGTTTTAATCACTTCCATTTCACAACTGCTTTGCCCTTTGATTGTACCCTCACCTTGGTGGTGTGGGCAAGCAGGGGTAGGTAGCCTGGGGTCTGCCAGGTCGCAGGCTCCACATCATGCACTCATGACCACTGGCTCTGAGCTCCCAGCTCAGTGAAAACTGAGGCTCCCTACCTCCTGAGGAAAGTGGTGAAAGGCACAAAGTTTTTCCTGATTTATGGTGTTTTCCTCTTTTGTCCTACAATTAAGCTCTTAAGAGCCTTTGCTGACAGTGCTGGGAGCTGGAGTGCTGATGTATGCTCAAGGATCTTGAACAAGCATCCACCTGGGCACTTGTCCTTCCCTGCAGGGTTATTGGGCTGACGAAGCCTCCTGGAAATGATGCTGACAGGCTTGGCTTGGGAATGAACTTTCAGGACCAGAGGCATTTTGTCTGATTTAATGATGAGATGACAACACCCATGGCAGCTGAGCTGGAGCCCCAGGAAGCCACCCTTAATGTGGGTGTCCTGTTCCTCTTACTGCACAGTGGGCAGCTCTGCGGGCTGTACCGGGACTGAACGTCATTGCTTATGTCGAAGCTGTGTGTAAACAGGGTTTGAGCTGGTGGGCAGGTGGCTCCTGTCTGTAGCAGTAAGAGATGTTTGGTGGAGCTCTGGCTGTAGTACTCAGCTTGAGTGAGCGAGTTGCAGATGGCTGTCCCTGCAGCAGCTCACATGCAGGACACTCAGTGATGTATGGGGAACTCGTAGCCTGCAACAGGAAGCTGCTGGTGGCAGTGGGAAGGGCTGAGATCCTGGTACCAAGCCTGTCTGTGGCCACCACAGAGTATTGCTCCAGCACTTGGAGTCAGTCTCTGACATGCATCATGGCTCTGCAGTCCTTATGACCCTCAACATCACAGAGGCTTTTATTTAAGCTTTGCCTTTTTTGGAGGGAGAGGACTTGGCTTTTGTACCAGCCCAGTTTGGGGCATGACTGCAAGTCTGGCTTCAGCATAGTGCCCTGAGTCCCACGGGTGCAGCCCACTCAAAGTGTGGGGGTGCTTACTGAAGTGCCCAGAGCTTTTCAGTCACCCCAAGGACTCACCAGACTCAGGTGCAGCAGCACAAGGATGGTGGTCTCATCTTGTGCCCCTTTAAGACAAGAAGTGAAGAGAATTCAGCAACAGAGGGAGCGCAGGGAAGGCAACTTTAGTCTCTTCAACTGGCCTGTGGCCAGAGCACAAGAGCTAACACTCTTAATTGTGGGAAAGGCTTCATGAAAGAGATTTACTGTCCCAGAGCGGTCACATCTTTAGTTTTATATTTCCTCCAAAAGCTGACAGCCCCTGCAGTACAGCACTTTTCTACCATGGCTCTGCAGCGCTGGCTGAGTGCCAGCTCTGGGGCACAGCACCCTTCTTTGGCTGCCAGAGGTGCCACCCTGGGTTATACTCAGTGCTCTCCTCACTGGGTGTTGACCTTGTTGATGAACTGTAAGAACTGGCCAAGTCAAGCCTACAGATCTTCCTTTTTTCCCTGTATTTTCTAGATAAATTTTAGTCTCTTTCTGGTTTTACCCTTCCCACCCTGTTGCTCTGAAATAGTTTGCACTTAAAAGACCAAGTGTTCGTTCTCTGCACCTCAAGTGTTTCGCTAGCCCTGGCTGAAATAGGGTCTCAGTGTCTTACTTTAATCCTCTTGCTCTTTGCTCAAAATCCCTGCTCTGCCACATCAGGGGAGTTCAGCTTCCAACGCATTCTCCTTGTTCATATCTGTGGTGGAGGTGCTTGGGAGCTGGGTATCTGCAAGATCTCTCTCTCTGCATCCTGGTGCTGTACTTGGCTCACTCTGGCACTGGTTTGGAGTTAGTGTCACAGCAGCTGTCCTCATGGTGGCTGCCTGTCTGCAGGCTGAGGGCTGGAAGCTGAGGTCATGCAGGAGGCAATGCCATGTGCAAGCCTGCAAGGTGCTGCTGCAGAGCAGCCTGCATGGGCTGGTAGGAGACCCCTAAGTGCTTAGCGTGGGTGCTTTCCTCCACTCCCCCTCACACTGCATCCCTGCATCCCTCTGGACAAGTCCCCAGCCTCTTGCTCTCCCTCACATCTCAAGGGAGGATGTGAATTTGGGGGCAGAGGCTGCCCGTAAGGCTTAAAGCCCTGGTTCCTGAGTGACTGTGGGCAGCCTGGCATGTCCCACGCTGCTCTCAGCCTCACTCAGTGTAACCCATGCCCTGCTCCAGCCAGTTCCCTTTAGCCAGCTCCCCGCTGCTCTCAGCAGCCTCAGAAGTGGTTCTGGCTGGGCGTAAATGTGCCGGGGGGATTTGCTCTCACTCCCAGCCAGCTCTCTTTGGAAGAACTGTGGTCTTGTGGCATCCACTTGAGTAACAGCTTCAATTAAGTTCTCCTGACAAGCTGTTGTGTGACTGGTGAACTAATGGGAGGAGCCCCCTCCTCAGCTGCTGAAGTTAAAACTCCAGCAGGGACAAAGATCAAATATGCAGCTAATTACCCTTTTAACACTTAAACATAACCCCCTCCTTCAGGGGAGGGCTCCAGCTCCAACCAGCAGCTTCTGTGCTGGGACTCTGGAGTGCCGGCTGGGGCTGGGCTGGCTCAGCAGATGAGGTGGGGTGGGCACAACATGGGCAGTGTGACTGCAACCTCTTCTCACTACAGAGCAGCTACTCACCACCTTTTTTCTTCCTCACTACATGGAACACTTGGGTCCAGGACAGGTGCAGTCTGGGGAATTGCTCATCCCTGCAGAGATCCCTGCCCCATGCAGGATGCAGAAAGGGAGGCTGCAAAGGCGGAGCAAGACAGAGCATCTGCCCTGCTCCCTGCTGAACCATCTCTCTTTCTCCTAGAGTGCATCTCTGAAGACTGCCGCTCTGTGATCCAGGAACAGGCCACAGCCCTAGGGCTCTCCATGTTTGCTCTGCTGGTGAGAAGGTGCACCAGTCTGCTGAGGGAATGCCTGCAAGGTAAGGGATTTACCATCAACATCCACACAGCTGCCCATGAGGCAGCATGATGGGGTTCAGGCCCCTATTCTCTGCTGTTTTGTCCACCTCTTCCCCTCTGCTGGGGCACTTTGGATTCTCCCCCAGCATCCCAAGCTCTGCCCAGGTCATAGCTGGATCACCTGGCAGGAAAGTCCCTGATTTGTGCATGCAGAAACGTTTGGAAGAAAGGGATAGACTCAGAGTATGCTTTCTGCCAGCTCTTGGGAAACTTCCCAGTCCTCTGAATCTCATCTGTATGACTGGTGCAGTGGCACCTCACTGCCCTCACTAAACGGGATTGCAAACATCCTGACTTGCCCCCGAGTCCAGTGTGTGTAGGGAGAACAGATTTGTCTTTGTGTTTGCTGTGGGTTGTGGCTGTTATTTGTGTGTCCAAGGCTGGGGTGTTGGGATCTGCATTCTCCATTCCCAGTCCCTGCTTGAGCCTGGCTCTCAGCTGTGGTAAGCTTCCTAGCTCTCGCATCTTGTTGTAAGCATGACTGAATCCAGCCAAACTTGGTTAAGTTCAGTCACGAGAAGTGGAGCAGGAGGATGATGAGGATGAGGTCAAGGTCTCTGCCTTACCCCAGGACCTGAAGGAGCTGCTCCCCAGCCTGAAGGTCTGGTCAGACTGGATGCTTGGCCACCCGGACACCTGGAATCCTCCTCCGACCTCTCTTGAGCTCCCCAAACAGTAGGTGCACCCTCTGGTCTGTCTTCTGGTGTGCTGAGCTCCTTGTGTCACCTTCTTCATGCTTACTCTTGGCTGTGGTACTCTGCCCTGAGCACCCAGGCTCACTGTGCAGGAGATGTTCATGGGGGCTTGTCCCCCATAATGACACAGTCACTACTTCAGTGATGCTTGACTGGGGCTGAAGTGACTCTTAGGGAGCTTGGCTGATACCTTTTGCTTCCATGTACTGAAAGATGGCTGATGAGCTGGAATTTTGCCTTCTGCTTATGATGTATGTCTGCTTCTGTTGGGCTGCACCTCCTTTACGTGCTGTGCTGACCCAGCCAGCTTGAACAGGTAGGGCCTTTTTCTCTGCAAGAGGGAAATCCACTTCCAGCATCAGCATTTTGTTGCCTTTTTATGACTGAATCCAGCCAAACTTGGTTAGTCTGGGCTAGCCTTAAGCAACTCACATGTTCCTGGAGCTGCAAAAGTCACCTTGTACTTCAGAAGCAGTTTGTCTCTACCCCTTCAACACACACAAGGGTTAATTTTCTAAACTGGCTGATTCCAGGCCATTAGTCCATAATGCGGACTAGGCAATTTGCATATTTTTGGACAGAAAATCAAGCAAAGGGGCCAAGTATGGAGTATGCAAAGCAGTGTCTGAGCATGCTCCATAGCTGCTTTCCCGCAGGATTTTCCATCTGCCTCTGGTACTCCGGATCCAGAGCCTGAAATCACATCTTATTGTTAATCCAAGGGAGCCAGAACGCGGGGTGATGGGAAGGCGCATTAGGAGTAATCCAGCAAAGTGGCTTAACCATTAATGGGTCCCCGCTCCGTGCGTCAGGTCCAGTCCTGCTCTCCTGGTTTATTGCCTCTTACTCCAGTTCTTTTTCATTTGGCTGAGGAAATGGAAATCTCACACAGGAAGTTCTGGGCCTCATTTTGTGGAGATGGAGTCTGTTTTCTGTTTGTCGGCTGCTCGGTGTGGGACCGCTGCCTGCTCATGTGAACTGCTGCCCATCTTTGGGCAGGAACTCAAACTGGGATCTGTCACGTGAGAGCTCGTGCACCAATCCCCCCTTCCCCTCGCGCTGCCTGCGCAGGGAGCCGCCGAGCCCTTGGCGAGGGGCAGCCTCGAGATGGAATTTCTGATCGGGTTCACGCAGCCAGCGCTCGGCACCGGCCCCCGGACGAGCTGCCTCACTCTCCTGCAGGGCACAGGACTGCTGTGTGCCCCTGGGCTGCTGGAGCAGCAGGTGCGGGCTCCAGCTTGTCCCATGTTGAGGCAAAAGGTGGTGGTGATAGTGTGGATCTTTGGGGAGTGATGGGAAGGGTTGTGGGGCTCTGCTCCATGACATCCTGGCCTCCTCAGTAGAAATGAGTGTCTTCGTCTTGTAGTAGAGACCCAAGTGCTTCCTCACCTTGCTGTCTCCATGGAGGGTGGCTGAGCAGCCCCTTGTGTCCCATCCTTGCCTTTACTCTGGAGCATGGGCAGCCTTGCTCATGTTGGCTCCCAGCTGTTCCTGCTCTTTGGCTCCCCAGGAGCATCTGTCTTGCCCATGTTAAAGAGACAGGCTTAGGCCTCTTGTCTTGACTCAGCATTACATGACCAGGTGTTGGTGGTCTGGGACTCTGTGAGCTTCTCTGGAGGTGTAGGTAGCGATGAGAAACAGGGAAGCAGCTCCAATCTTGGGCATGACCTGGAACTTCCAACATTTTCCATAGAGGTAGGAATGGAAAAGGCAGCCCTGGGTTACTGTTTCAGCTCTCTATTGACACAAGCCTGCTGCCTGGCTGGGTGCCGCTCAGTAACCAGGTAGAGTCACCAAGTGCTGGGGTTTAGATAGGAGCAGCTTCAAAGAAGTTTAGAAGTAAAACATGGGTCAGAGCAGCAGGCGTGCTGGAGTAAGCCAAGGTTTATGGGCAGGGTGAGCTCAGGAGCAGGGAGAGCCTGCGAGGAGTGAGTGCAGATGCCAAACTGCAGGACTGAGTGAGGGGCCTGTGACATTTCACATGTGCACTGTGCCTCATGGCAGCGGGATGTGCTGCAAGGTCCCCACCAGTGCCAGTGGAGAAGTTGGTTGAACACAGTGAAACCTCCTCCTGGTGCTCTGCAACCACCAATTTAATTGCCTTTCATGATGGCATGGGCACAGAAGAGGGACAGTAAAAAAGCTCTGAAGCACAGAAGAGGGACAGTAAAAAAGCTCCTGAAGCACAGAAGCACCCTGCAAAGATGCCATGAATGTGCTAAAGCTTCTGGAAAAAACAGGCCCCATACCCACCTGGCAGCCCACTAGGCCTGGCCCAGAGCTTGCATCAAAGTGCAGCTCGTCCAGGGCCAGTGCTGCTGCCAGAATGACGGCCTGGGCTCAGGGCCAGCAGGGCAGCTTGTCAAGACTCTGCCAGAGCCTAGGACCGGGGCCCTGCAGCCCAAGGCCTCCACTCACGCTGCGTTCGCCATGTTCATGATCACTCCTTCTTAGCAAGGGAGAGAGCTGGGGGACTTTGAGAACGTCTAAACTCAGCCCAGCTGTGGCAGTTGGTTTATTGCTTTCAGCTGGTACTTGAACCCGGGTCCTGGTCTTGGAGTCTTTCCCAGGTTTAATCCCCGGAGCTTTCTCTGCAGCTGTATGACACTGCGCTGACCCCGAATGAGGATAGGAAAATAGAAACGGTGCCAAGCCAGAGTCTCTTTTTCATTTGGAGTCTGGCTGTCTGCCCATGACCAGGGTTACATAATGGGAAACATAGCTGGGGCTCTGGAGAGCCCGCGTTTCACCACGCTGCCCAGACCTTCGCGTTCTGATGCTATATATCTTCCTAATTGTAGCTCGGATGCATTTATCACACTGCTGGATTTGAGTCCTTACAATAAAATAAAAAAATTAAAAAAAAAAAAGCCCACACCAAATTCTTCAACTCTCTGCTTTCCCCTTGGACAGAGGTGGAGGGAAAGGTGTGAGGGGTGAGCGCTGCCGAAACCTGGTGTGCGGCTGTGAGCTGTGCAGGAGTGGGCTCTGTGGAGCAGGATGGGAGGCTCAGGAAGCTGTGTCTTCAGGGCTCTTTTCTTGATGCAAGGCTTGGGGACGAACCCCAGCTCCTGGCAGGGATCCTCTCCCTCGCTAGGGATTCAGTGATCCCAAATTCAACCTGAATGAGAAGCTACATCTTTCCTTGGAGCCAGTCTCCTTGGTTTAGTGCCCTCATCCAGCTCTGAGCCATGCCTGCGGTCACCAGGGCTCAGGGGATGCACTGGGATGTGTTTGCAGGCCAAAAGGCTATAGAGAGGTGACAGGCTGCATAGATCCCTCTCTTGGGACTACTGTACCTGAGCAGTAGAGGTGTTTTTTCAGATGTTTCTGAGGCAGGAACTAAACCTGACTGTGAACATCTCTGCTTCAGAGCTGCAGTGTCTTGTGGTTTGGGGATTGTGTGTCTGGGCCAGTGTTCCCAGGTCTTCCAGCATCACCAAAAGTCACTTCTGCATCTTAAAATAAAGTTCTGTTTGCATGTTTCGTGGTGAACATTTCATTGAGCTCTAAGCAGGTGGTCATTTAAAGCAGTGGCAGTGCCTTGCCACAGAGTTGAAGCAGTGTCTTGCAGACCAACTGTCCCCAGGAGTAATTTGCAGAGATCAGGGGTTAAAAGAAGTGAGTCCTGGGGAGAGGGAAACAGGATTGATCTATATTAGCAGCAGAGGTGAAAGGCAGAACTCCAAGGAGGCTGCTGTCATTCAAGTGATGCCATCTCCTTTTAGACCATATGGCTGAAGAGCTCAGATGGGTGAAGAGGGCTGAGCACAGGAAAGTAAAACTTCTCCTTGCTCTACTTTGTTACTACAATGAATTTGTTGCTAAACGAAGCACAAGAATCAACAGGGAAGCCACTGGCTGGACAAACAAACTGCCACAGGGCTGACCCTGCTGAATCTCTACTCCTTCCATGCTGGAGCGAAGAGCCTCTCTCAGTTTGTGAAGACTGTCTGCAAGCATTTAAAAATGGTTAATTTAAACCAAGTATTAAATTAAATCCAAAAGCTCTGAGCGCATTCTGGAGCTTACCTTCCCAGAGAGATCTGCCAGATCGCTCTCATCACATCGCTCTTGTGGAGAAGTGTCACTGAGATGGCAGCTCCCACTGGGAGAGATGGACAGAGTCTTGGATGGGGGTGCCAAGATCTTGCTGGAGTTTGCTGAAGACTAAATGGAAAATCCTTTTTGCAGATCTCAGTTTTAGTTAGTAATTCTGACCACCAGAGCTTCCCTATCGAGACATCAAAGCGAGGATTCTGAGGTGTCTCAGTAGTGTAAACCTCGCTGAGAATGAAGGTAAAGTTGAGTGAAGCAGAAACCAGAAAGCTCCGCGGGGAAGGGGACTGTGGCAAAGCAGAGGCTGACTGGGAGGAGACTGCACCTCTCCCAGGGAGGAAAGCATCCTTCTGACTCTGAAGGCAGGTTCCCAGGAGAGGAATGGGTTTAGGGATGCCCAGTTGGCCGAAGGGACCTAGTGGAGAGTGACGGAAATCATTGTCACCAATGATTTCATACAGGGCAAAGGGACTGAGTGCAGTGAGAGAAATCGTTGTCACGAGTGATTTCACACAGGGCAAAGGGACTGTGACCACCTCAGTCTTAGTGCAGGGCAAGGTTGGTGAACCCCTCTTGGGAAGAGCTCTCACCACCAATGCCTTTGTTCCTTGCTGGGGAGCTGCTTTTACTTTGGCTTTGATTTCCTCTGGGGTGGGAGAGAGGAAGCCCAGGAAGGAGATAGGGGGAGTTTAGTGCAGCATTGCAGGAGCTGGGGTGGGCACCGTGAGCTGGTGGGTGCCCATCACCTAGCCCCAGCAGCACTCAAGCCTGAGGTGTTTGCCATCTGCACGGCCTCTGGGCTCTCAGCGGCCAGGGAACACAATGCAGGGCTTCTTCTGCGCCGCGCTTTCCGGGTTTGTTCTGCAGCTGTGGAGTTTGAATGTTAGTGTTTAAACAAGCTGGTATTACACAGGAAATGGCCACCTCCACAGGCCCCCGCAGGCTTGTAACATGGGGTCATTGTGCTTGATATTAATCACCAGGCAGCCTGCGCCCCCGGTGAAGATGGTGGCCCACACCAGAGTGCGGTGGCCAACAGGGAGTTGGTGAGCATCAGGCTTGTCCTGGCACCCTCTGCTTTCCCCACACTTCAGTGTTGTGCTTTTTGCCTTGTGGAGGTGAGTGCCCACCGTGGGCATCCATCTTTGCCAGGAACCATCCCCCGTTTCCCACCCGGCTGCGCACTTGTGCAGCAGGCGCTGTGCTGTCCTGGCCGGGCTGCGTCCTGTCGGCGTGCAGCTGGGCTGCGCTCGCACTGACAGCTACATTAAACCTGGAATCTTGAGGCAATAAAAAAGAAATTAACTCTTTTTCTTTTTTTTTTTTTTTTTTTTTTTTTTTTTTTTTTTTTTTTTTTTCCTGTCCTGGTGGAATAAGCAAATGTAAATGTGTCTGTGGGGAAGTGAATGAACCCCCATTCTGAGGACAGACCTCAAGCTCACCCCCTGCTCACTTCCTTGGTTAAAAGCTCTGGGAGTCTCATCCCTGTACCTGGGAGTTGCATGCCTGGGCTCAGTGTCAGTAATTCAGGGCCTCCCTCCACAGAGGGATGCTGAAGCCATGGCTTTGTGTGTACATGGCACATCCAGGCACCTGGGCCTGCCATGGCTTTCCAGAGAGGCTTCAGTGCTGTTGGGTGACATAAGCCAGAAACACCTGGAAGTGGCCATGGCACGGTCCTGGGAAGAAGCAGTGAGAAGAGAGCCTGAAAGGGCTCTCGAGTGTCATGCAGCCATTTAGGGCTAGTGCCCATCCCAGCAGGAGATCCATGAGGCCATATGGTTTTGGCATGAGCTGTTAGCACTTGATGGCATTTCGGTGGGTAGCAGCTGGTAAGTTATCTTGGTGGTGCCAGTGCTTGGAGATGTGCTGCAGAGAAGGAGCTGCTACCCAGGGCAAGACAGAAAATTGTCAGACTACTCCACAGTCCTCTCCCTGTGCTGCAGGAGAAAACCACAGCAGAAGCACTGAGACCACCTTCTTTGCTGGTTTTGCAAAGGCTCTGCAGGGTTCTGCATGTGAGAGGGTGCTGCCAGCTGCCAACCACTGCTGCAGAGCTGCTCAGGGTTGCTTTGCAGCAAGATCTTGCTACCCAGGCAGCCAGCACAGTCTGTGATTTGGCTGAAGGAAGTCCAGGGTAGTAACCTGACATGTCCGGCACAAATGACAGATGTGGCAAGACACTGTGAAGCTGTAGGGAGCTGGGGATGAAGGGGATAAAGTGACAGGGACTGCTCTCAGGGGGTAGTGCAGGGCTGCTCTGCCTGGCAGTACTGCCAGAGGGGCTGAGGACAAGCAGCTCTGGCAGAAGAAGAGAGGAGAGGGGACCTCTGTGGTGGTGGCTCTGAGGGTGTTAGCAGTGTCAGCTTGGTGACTGCTCACATGGCGTTTTTCCCTCCGATACAGGGACATAGTTCCTTGTAATTAATCTGTGCTGCTCCTTCACCCCACTACCACCTCTGTCCCACTGTGGATCCTGGTCCTGCCCAGCATCCTACTGCTGCCTCCCTCCCACCCTCACTGGTCATCTCCACTCCCTGCCTACCCCTCTGCTTCTTGGGGAATACAGAGGAGGTCCCCATAATCTGTTTCTTTCCCTTCTCCTCCACTCTGGCCCCGTGCACCTGGATGTCTCAGTCCCTCTGGAGCATCCTTTGCATCGGTGCCTGTCCGCAACAGCCTCATGCGCTCATTCCCCAGCAGTTGCAGGCACTTTCTCCCTGTTTCCTCTCCCCTGCTGATGCCTGCAGCTTCTGCATCTCCTTCATCCAAGCCGAGTCCTCATCACAGCCCTTGCTGGCAGGGCCCCACCAGTGCTATGTGACCGGACTCAGGCAGCCGAGCCCAGTTGCCAGCAGGGCACTGGGGGAGGGCTGAACCTCCCAAGCCTGTGCATCTCCCATGGGCAGAGCTTGCCTTGGAGGTGGCCCAGAGCAGCCCTATCACATCCGGTGCTTGTCTCTGTAGCCTGGGCCGGAGGATAAACTATCAGGGCTGTGGGGCAGTGGATCATTCCTCTTATTATTTTCTTCTTTTGCAGATAGGGGTCGTGGAAAGTTCAGTTCCTTTTAACCCTCGCAGCTCTGTTTATTTTCCAGCTGGTAGCACAAGCGCAGCGTTTCCCATTACATCACAAAGGGCCTCGGACAGATCCCTCCGAAAAAACGTGTTGCAACTGTTTATTTTTTTCCATATTTAAACATTTCTGACAACCAGACCTGGGCGAGCCAAGCAAGTGGAGCTTTGTGAATGAACCCAGCTCCTGGTGTGGGTACCCAGAGGGTTTTGAAGGACCTCTTCTCCTCTGCAGTGTGCGGGCTGGGGCTGGCTTAGGGACGTGGGCGACTCTGCGGTACATGTGTGCTGATTACGTGCCGGGCTTTGATTAATGGCTCCTCATTCTGCCTGGCTCCCAGGACGCTCTTGAAAACAAGATGTTTCATTTCAGTGTGCTTTCCTGGTACATTGATTCCCGTAAATAACCAAGTGCAGACTCTGTCCACCTGGAGCAGTTCAAAGAGCAGGGGGCCTCCCTCCAGCCCTCCGCTGCTTCGGGCTGCACTGGTCACTGCTGCACCCCTGGTGATGCTGGTTCCTTTGCCTGCACTTTTCGGTGCCTCGGAGGTGGGGTGGAGGAGCAGCTCTCCTTACTGCCACCAGAGGAAGGTCAGCTTCAGTTTCTTCTATTCCTTGCTTTTGTCCCATTTAAAGCACTAAAAATCTCCAGTCCAAGTGCTTTTAGAAACAGGAGGTAGAAATGCAGTATGAGGCAGCCTGGTCAGCTGCAGTGTCACTGTGCTTGGTGTTTTCCTGGTCTGACCCTCTCTGGGGTGCTGGATCCTCCCCAGGGTGTGCTTAGAGATGAGGATGTGACAGGGATGTGCGGAGAGCAGTCGAGGGCTGCTGGTGGCTTTTTATTCACACCTGGCTCCTCACACGTCACTGCCACTCCATGAAGGTGAGATACTGCAGAGGCAGCTCTGCAGGTCACTCTGGAGTGTTGAAAATGTGGCCAGAAGCAAAAAACACCTTAACCCCCTGTGGGTGGGGTTTAGCTGAAAAGAATTTCTGTGCTTTTGAGTGTGGCTGCAGCACATGGTTGCAGCAGAACGAAAGAAAGTGCCCTGGACTGGGCTGGAGCTCCCTGAGCTGGGCTGAAGCCCTCCCCTCCCAGGTGCAACTTTTGCCCCGACAGCAGTGCGGGAGTTCAGTCTGTCCTCCCAGCAGGCTTTCAGATTGAGTAACAAGCATCATCTCTCCCATCTGGAACGCGCTGGGTTCCTGCCGGCACTGCCCAGGGAAACTGCTTCCCGCACATGTGCTGGCTCGGGAGCGGGCAGAGGAGGGCAGAGCAGTGGGAAGGACCAAGATCCTGGGAGCCGTCCCGGTCCACGGGGGCGGACGGGGTGGTCGGTGTCAGCGCTCGCAGGCGAGGGTTACGAGCCCTCCTGGCGTCGGTGCCAGCGCAGCTGCGGCCGGAGCCCTCCCAGTGGGGTAGGTTAGCGGTGGCTTGCCTCGCCTCGCCTCACCTCTCTGGTATTCGCTGCAGCATTGCAGGCAACTCCCAATGCATTCCAGCCTCGAATTGCTCACGTCTCTCCTCGTTCTCCCAGGGTCTCAGTAGATGTGTGGGCGACGCTGGCTGACTTCTGTAACATACTGACCACAGTGAATCAGTCGGAGGTGCCCTTGTACAAGGACCCAGATGACGACCTTGCCCTGCTTAGCCTGGAAGAGGATCGACTGCTCTCGGGCTTCATTCCCCTGCTGGTTGCCCCCCAGGAACCCTGCTACGTGGAGAGGACCTCGGACAAGGTCAGCAGTAGGCCAAACATCCCCCCTCGATTCCTCCAGACTTTTATTCTTGGGAAGTTTTCTGTGCAAACGGAACACGATTAAGTCATTGAGAAGGGTGTTAAGGGAAAATATCGACCTTTCAGCCGCTGACATCCAGCTCTGTGTCATGAAAACCCCTCTCGACTTCCTCTGGTGTGTGTGTGCTTGCTGGCATGTTGTATATACGATCATTTCCTCACTTGTTTAAATAGTGCAGCTTGTGTTGGCAGTGCTCTCAGTGCACTCCAAATGGTTTGCATCATGCTTAAAGCACCCTCCCCCTCCCCCCGGCCACAAAACTCTGCCTTAGGAAGGCAGCCAGGACTTTTTTCCTTCTCTAAAGAGGAGAGTGATAAATAGGTGACTAGAGAGAAGCAGACACCATGTGTTAACGTACAAAAGGCTTTTAGGAATATGAAGCATTCCCCACTGCCCGCTCTCTGTTTTCCTTTCTTTGCTCTAGGAGCCCATTCTAGCCTGAACTTTCCTTTGGCTGTTTGTTTTTAGAATAATGAAATCAGTTCCCTTGTTGATGTGGGGTTTTGGGTCTGCTCTCTGCCACCACCTGGCCAAAAGGGACCCGGGGGCTGCACTTGGATAACGTGTCTAAACCTGGTGGGGGGATGGCAGAGGCACAATGGCATTTGTTTTGTGTGCCCGTGGAGGCACGGCAGGATGAGAGTGGCTCTCAACAGCTTCCTGCTCGGAGGCACAATCACAGCACCAGCACCACTGCTCAGCTGGGACCCTGCAGTGCTGCCTCCCTGAGCGCTTGATGCAACCAGAGGAGAAGTGGAGCTGCAGAGGCTGCTTTCTGTGGAGAGCTTGCATGTGATGGTGGCAACGTTGCCTTTCCACGTGCCGCTTCTTCTTGACTTTCTCCTGAAATGACAGTGAGAAATTCAGGATGTTTGTCACAAAGGGATCCAGAAAGTACAGATTTCTTTTTCATTTCTCTTTCATTTCTGTCTACCCAACCCATGCTCACAGCACTGTCCATGGCACAGGAGTACAGGCTATCAGTAAAACTGAGAGCTCTTCCAGTTTGGGTAAACACCTTAGTCCAGGAAGCCACTGTGGAAAAATGGATTTTCAAGACTGTCTTTGAAGGGGTTAAAATAGCAAACGGGCAGTTGTGGTTGCTGCCCTAAAGGAGCCTGCTTGCCCCTGTGCACTGTGGCCTTACTGGGATTCTGCTGGGGTCAGTCCCAGTGCCCTGCTCTCTCCACAGGGACTCTTTCCCCAGCAGGCAGGGGAGGTGGCAGAGCATCTCCTCATAACCTGTGAGAGGGGTCAGTATTTCATGAACTCTGCCGCCTCTAACCACGCTCTGGTTTATTCGGAGTGCCATCTACCTGCCCTGTCAGGCACTTGCGCTCGTAAGAGGAGCAGTGTCCTTGTCCTAGAGCTACACCTGAGCTTCTGAGCTGAGTTTGCTCACTGTCCTGGCTCCCTTTGTCTCTAGTGCTTTATAAAGATACTGCACCACTACTGGCAGGAAATGGAGCCCTTTGCAGATCAGCAAACATCTGGGATTACCAGGCCTAGTGTTACCTGCTCAGCTCTGCAGGAAAGGCAACACAGATCGCAGAGAGGAGGAGGAGGCCTGACTCTGTCTGTCCCTCCCTTTCTTCCTGGGCTGTTTTTGGTTGGTTTTTTTGCCACCTCTGTAGGTCTTACTTGGCTTGAAAGTAGCTGGTCTTGGAACCATGATCCCACCCAGGAGGCTGGGTTTGTGAAGGTCTGAGCTCCTCTCCTGTGCCAGCTGTGTTATTCCATCTTCTGGTGGAAGGGCAGAAGGCAAGGACCTTACACACCAAACACATCACATGGAGGCAGGCAAAGAAACTTGATAGCGCCAGGAGTACCCAGGGCACACCGAGCAGAAGCAAAGGGTTCTGCAAGGTCTCTCCTCAGTGCAGTAGCTACCCAGTGTTATCATTAATGGTCAGACTGGTGAAGCACTAAGTGTGCATGCTCACTGTGCAGAGGACACCCAAGAGAACTGCAGCGAGGGCAGTGAGGTAGAGCAGAGGTCTCAAAAGCTTTACTTCCAAGAAGGGGCTGGCAGAGGTGAGGCCTTTTAGTCTAGGGGAAATTCAGTGAGCTGCTGCAGAGAGGAGCAGAACAAGCTGTCCTCCAGCTCTGTGCTGAAAAACACAGGAAGGAATGGGCATAAATTGCAGCAAAATACAAGACTAGACTTTAGGAAAAGCTTCATGCCTTTGGGTAGTTAAGCACTTGAAAGCAGCCTCCAGAGCCATTCTGCAGAATCTCTTCAACCTTGGAGATGTTTAAAAGCAGACTGGGTGGTTCTGTCAGGTGCAGCTTGGGTGGAGATGAATGCTTTGGAAAAGGAGGAAAAGTGACCTCTTCAGATGCTTCTACTCCCATTTTCTGTGATTCAGTAATGCTGTAGAAAGGGACTAGAGTGGCACCTGCATCACTGCAAATGACTGCCTTGTTCCACAAGACTTCTACTTCTGCAGTATTAATGAAGGAAATTATTTAACTCTCCATAAACAGAGTATTGTAGAAGGCAAAATAGACCCAACCAGGAAGGTAAGACTGAGTGGCATGAACTCAAATGCCTTTCACAAAAAAAAAAAAAAAAAAAAGACAATTCCCTGCAAAGAAGTCCCCAGTCTTAACCAGAGGATCCCTGTGTGCAGTCCCCAGCCCACCAGCTTTCATCCCTGGAGGCATTTGAATATCTGAATATTGAATATCCTACAGGGGCCTACAGGAAGGCTGGGGAGGGAATATTGACAAGGTCTTGTAATGACAGGATGAGGAGTAATGGGTTTAAACTGGCAGAGGGGAGATTTAAACTGGATGTTAGGAAGAAGTTCTTTACAGTGAGACACTGGCACAGGTTGCCCAGGGAGGTTGTGGCTGCTCCCTCCCTGGAGGTGTTCAAGGCCAGGTTGGATGAGGCCTTGAGTGACCTGTGCTAGTGGGAGGTGTCCCTGCCTATGGCAGGGGGTTGGAACTGGATGATCTTTGAGGTCCCTTCCAACCTTACCATTCTGTGATTTAAGAGTTGTGTAGACACAGTGCTTAAGGGATGTGGTTTAGTGAAGGCCTAGTCAGTGTTAGGTTAATGGTTGGACTTGATCTTCAAGGTCTTTTCCACTCTAGGCAGTTCTGTGATCTGCTCTCTGCCCTCTTTTTTTGGCGTGCAGAGCCCAGGTGGCTCTGACTCCTCAGCCAATGCGTCTCTGGGCTTTTTGCAGAGGATGGGTGCCATGTGCATGGTGGCATGAGGGAGTCTGTATCCTTGAGCTTTAGTCAGGCTCTGCAGCAGAGCAGTTCTGTCTGAATGTGGTCATTCAGCCACGTTGCAGGAACTTTCTCCTTTCTGTGCTCTTTTTTGGTTGCTGATTGAGCTGCAGGCAGGTGAGAAACGTGCAGCAAGAACTGGGAAAACCAATGCTGATTTTTCACTGCTTTTTTGCAGGAGTTATTTTTCTGCACCCAATTTCTTTCTCTTGTTTCTCAGTCTTGGCCCAGTTTTCATAGAATTATAGAATGGCTTAAGTTGGAAGGGATCTTAGAGATCATCTGCTCCAATCTCCCCACCATGGGCAGGGACACCTCTCAACTAGACAGCTGCTCAAAGCCTCATCCAACCTGGCCTTGAACACCTCCAGGGAGGAGGCAGCACTCCAAGTTCCTGACGATTCTTTGCTGTAGAGGTAAAGAAAATGCACTGCACTTTATATGGCATCCTGTGAATGTCTTGTGGGCTTGGAGAAGGGTTTCAGTTTGTCATAGTGGCTCTGAGAAAATGGTTTGAGTATGCTGAAGTGGCTCCAAGAAGCTTGCTGTGGTACCTTTCCTGTCACTTGCATGGCTAGGAAGAAACAGTTGGATTTTTGCTGCAAAGGTAATACCTCACTTTGCTTGCTGATGCTCCAAATCTTTACCCTATGCTTTTGCACCATTACTTTTTGAGGAATTTGTAACGTTTCAGAGGAAGTGAATCTGTGGAAAGGCAAAATTGGAGAGTATTGAGCTTAAAATGGTGTTAGATTATTGGCTCAACCAAGAGGATGGTTGTTTTGTAAGCTATATAAGACAAACACTGCTGTCCCCACTTCTTTTTGTTCTCCACGTCCCATTTAGCAGATGAAGTGCAGTACTCAGCCAGAGTTTCTCAGCAAGTTCTTGGGCATTTGGCCTGTCTCTTGTTTTGAGTGAAAATGTTCTGACTCGGTTCGTTGCCACGAAGCTGTGCATTTGGATTCCTGCTGGAGCCAATGTGACACTTAGAGCTTCCCATCGTCTCTTGCACTGTCATTGAAGCTGTAACCAACAAAAGCTGGCTCCAGGGTGAGCATAACTTGGTGATGTTTTCCTGGGCGTACGTTGGGCAGATATCCATTGCAGCTTGTGTGATGGAACACCATCGAACGTGCCAGTCAACAGCAAACTATGCAGCCTGGTGCCTGAGCTGTCAGACTGTCTGCAGCGCTTGCAGCTGAAGGAGACAGTGCCAGGACCTCACTCACCCAGCCTTGTACCCGAGGCAAGAGTAGGGAGCAGCAGCATGGCTGAGTTAAGGCTCAGGGAGAAGGAAGGTAGCAGCTGTGGATTCATCAGGTGGTTTGTGGTGATGCTGCAAGGGACTTGTAATGGAAAACACTTGGGTCATGTTGAGGTTAACGCAAGTCCCAGTGATGGTGCATCTGAGCTGTGTGTGGGTCTGTTCTTGTGCAGCCCTGGGAAACTGGGCCGTGTCCTGGTTTCCTCAGCTCTCGCTAGATCCTGATGTCTCGTGAGCATCCTGCTCAGCAGTGACCCCCATGGAGCTGGTGGCAAGGCCGGAAGAGGGCTGCAGCTTGCTCAGCACCATGCAGAGCAGGAAGCTGCTTCTCCTCTGGGCAGGCACAGGGCATTGTGACTGCTCTCATCCCTGCAAACTCTGTGGGGACTCGGTGTGTTCATCACCCAAGTCTGTGCCTGTAGTGCAGGCTGTGTCACGTGCCCCAGCCAGGGAGATATGGAGGAGAAAGTGTTAATGTCCCTTCCCACAATAAACCTCTCTGCATGGGGGGTCCTGAAACCAGAGCCTCTCTCTCCTCCCCCAGCCCTGACACACGTTAATAAAAGGTTTTTAAACGCCAATAAAAAGGCAGCAGCCCCAGCTCACCAGGTCCGGGGCCCAGGGTCCTTGGGAAGGCACTTCACAAATGTGTTTTTTGCATTTTCAGGCTTTTGGCTGGTGAATAAGATTGAGGAGAAATACTCCTTCCCCTGATAACAATACAGTGAGACGCAGGATCAGCAGTGTGTGGATTAAAACCAGACGGTGCATGATTAATACATGTGCTTATAGGGCTAGGCACTCTGGGTCCCTCCTCTCAAACAGAAAACCACTTTTTTTTTTAACCCCCCTCATGTGCATGCTCATGCATGGAGTGACCTGGCTCAGATACTCACCACTCAGCTAGTCTCAACCCTGTCTCACCTCACCAGGTAAATGTAAGCCCTAAAATGCACAGCTCCTAGACATAACCAGCACTGGCTTACTTTCCCAGGCCTACAAACTGGGTACTGCGTAACTCCTCCAGCTCCAGAGTGGCCAGAGAACTTCCTACACTTGGTGCCCTTCTTTTTGTCATAAGTGCTTGCTTCCTGCTCTTTGCACTTCTCACCTGTCAGTTCAGATAACCTAAAATCCAAGCTTTCTTCTCCTTAGAAAACACAAATCTCTTTCCTCTATACTGTCCAACCCAGGTGGGCAGTCCAGATTTGACCCTCTGTCTAGTTGCCTCAATGTGCCGTAGACTTACAGAGTCTAAGTATTTGAGTTAGCTATTTAAGAGCTAATTGTTTAGGCTTGTGCTAAAATTAACCCTGTCTCATTATTCTTGTTATTATTACTTACGGCATTTCAGTCTTCTTCAGCCTCACAGATATCTTTTGGCAATGTGTAGTCATGTGTGATGCCTCTTGGAAAGGGAGCTCCAGGTTTAAAAGTCATGGGGGAATAGCTGTTGGAATGACCAGGCTCTGTCATGCCTCTAAATGCGAGGTGTTTTGTCCTTTCTGAGACCTAACGACTCCTGAGATGCCAGGGATGAAATCCACATTAAAGTGACCACACTACAGTGATTTTGGGAGGACTTACTGTAAACCATCAGAGGAAAGGTAGCAAGAGAGAAAAGCACAGGTCTTATGAGTGGGTAAGGGAAGTGGGATTGTGTAACCTGGAGTAAAGGAGACTCAGGGGAGACCTTGCTCTCTACAAGTCCCTGAAAGGAAGCTGGAACCAGGTGGAGTTTGGTCTTTTCTCCCAAGGAGCAAGCAATAGGACAGTGGGAAGTGACCACAAGTTGTACCAGGGGTGGTTTTAGATTGGATGTTAGTTAAAATGTCTTCCCCAAAGGGTTGTCACGTCCTGTCCCAGGCTGCCCAGGGAAGTGGTGACATCCCCATCCCTGGAGGGACTGAAAACAAGTAGGTGAGGTGCAGAGGAACATGGTTTAGTGATGACCTGGCAGTGCTGGGTGAACAACTGAATTGATCTTAAGTGTCTCTTCAAACTAAAACGATTCTGTGTTTCTAAGACCAGGATTCTGGGAGCACAAACTCTTTGTGAGCAGAGAGAAAACCCCAGTGAGCAACTGTAACTTTTCTCAGCATCCTTTCCATATTCCCATTCCATAGACTTGGAGCATCTCCCTCCAGCTGGCAGGCAAACTCAGCCCATGAGAACATGAGCTTCCAGCTCAGAGTTTGATCCAGAGAGGAAAAGGGAAACTGAGCAGAGATCGGAGCCCCAAGTAGGAGAGTCCAAGGAGTCATCATCTTTGAAAAACTCCTTCCCTCCCTGCCTGCCTCTGGTTCCAAACAAGCACTGAAAGATGCCTGCCACAGGCAGCCCTGCTCAGAGCTGGGACTTGGCAGGACATGGCAGCCCCGCAGCGGCAGTTAGAGATGTTTACATTTTCTGACCAGTATCTGAACTCCATCCCAGCCTCGACCTTCCTTTTGATGTGGTGCCTTTGGATTGTAAAAGGCAATTAGGCTAAATTATGGGCCATGTTGGAAGGTGATGTCATGGGGTGATGGAGCAGAAGGTGGATTTTATGCCACCACAAAGGTAGCCTGCAGGATATCACCTGCTCTGAATTCTTCATCCATCCTTGGCATTGCCTTGAACTGCAAGTGCCAGGGACTGTGTGGGCACCACAGGAGCCTCTCTGTGCCTTTTTCAGGTGTCATTAGCACAGTGGGAAGCATTAAGCCAAGTCTGTGTCCCCAAGTTTGAGTGGCAGAGGAGGATACAGTGATGTCTGTTGTGCTGTTTTAACCATACCTTCATAGCGGTGGACATGAGTTCTGTCCTAGTGACTGCTGCTGCACCTCCTAGAGCTCTGCAGGGTGTCTTCCAGAGGGGTATTTGGTTCATTTTGGTCTCAATTTTTAATCACTCTTTAAGCTATGAGAGTTTTGAGCATATCCTTAAAACTGCATTTCTCCAGCTGAAGGTGAAGGGAGCTCATGGCAAACAAGCCCTAACATTGCACGAGGACACTAAATGCAGCCCTGGAGAAATCTGCAATGTGGAATAATAGTTCAGGCTCTTAAAAAGAGGGGGTGGGCTTAAAAAAAAAAAAAAAAAATCTGCAATAAATCTCTTGAGTGGAATCTGAAGGAAATGATCCCATCTGGAAAACTCCAGCGCTGGTGCTGCTGAAGGCTTAAGGAGCGATGCGGATGGCGAAAAGCAAAGCCTGCAGTCTGCGGATGACAGGCTTCTAATTGATGTCCATTGCAACTGGTACTCTGCCAGTTGATGTTGGCCACCATCCAGCATGCTGTAATTTTGGGGCCAGGTGTGAAGCATTTCTGTTCCATCTTGTTCCCAAGCACCTACAGAAGCCTCACACATCTCTCACTTGGGGCTGCAGCCCTGTAGGAAACAGCTGTACAGGTATAGGTGAAAGGAAATGTCGCAGCTGGGCTCAGAGTCCTCCCCCGTGCCTTTGCCTAGGGCTCTCTTGGGGGAGCTGCTCCCCCCCCTCACCCCCCATGCTGGGTTTGGGGAGGCAGCCACTGTCACAGGCACACCTGCTTGTCTGTCAGCAAGGTGCTTTGAACATTGTGGAGCTTCTGGGAGGAATGTGCAGGTCAGAAACCTCCTCTTCAAAGAGGAGCCCAAAGTGGTGCGCGTCAGTACTGAAAGTGGGGAATCCAGACTGGGAGAACCCTGGATGCTGGCAAGCTGTGGCCATCTCCTCTGGTCTCTTCTCCCTCAGGAAACCACAGGGAAAATTCTTAAGGGAACAAGAGCAAGTCTGTAGAAAGCACAGAGCCTTGATTTTGAAAGGCTGAGAACCCACTGGAATCTTCAGCAACCTGTTGCAGGAGCCAATTTCAATTGCTGTTAACTTTGTGCATTATTTCCATCTAAATTTGTTTGTTTCAATTCCCACTAATCACATTTTGGTATAGGTTGGGAAGCCTCCGTTGCTACTCTACCCTCAATATATCAACATATGTCCCGAGTTCCTCCATCCTGTTTTTTGAGGAGCCAAACAGCTGATGACCTGAGAGAGGTGATAGTCTTTGGGTCATGGTTTCGATCCTCTGAGCCATTCTTTTAGTGCCTCTCTCACTCAGTGCATTGTTCTGTGAGCTACCACACCAGCTTGTAAAGAGGAGGTGACCACTATGTTCTCCTCCATACCCACCAAATGCTTTCAGCATCCCACAGGTTTTGCTTCCAGTTGCAGAGCTTTTTTTCAGCTGTATTGAACAAGGTGGTGTTTGCTTATGAGCAGGAGAGTGAGCAATTTGGAATTTTTCAGATGTTGGTTAAGTTGCTCTTTTCAGAGATCAAGAGGGTAGGAGCTGGTGTCCTAATCTACAGGCTTTATCAGTAAAGGTTTTCTTTGTCCAGGTCACTGAACCTATTGTTAAGCAGCATGAGCCCAAGCAAGCTTCCCCCCAGCCCTGCCAGCACTACCCTCTTGTTTACGCTGACATTTTAAGACCTCTGGTGACCAGATTTTAATCCAGTCCTTATCCTGTGCACTGCAGTCTCTGGGGCATAGCTTTCCACGTCCTCTTGTCCCAGCCACACAGAGTGCTCGGGCTGAGGACAACTGCCTGCCTGATGATGCACAGCTGTGGCACCGAGCTGCAGAAACAGTGTTGGAGGCAGCAGGAGTTCAGAACTGTGCAGCTACCTTGCCACAGCTGAGCATTAACAGATACCATAACCTTGGCCAGGCAGGCACAGTGGCAAGGAAGAGCAGATCTAACGGTACCTGCAGTCCAGCACCTCTGCAGAGCTGAGGCCCTGCTGCTTTGCCTCTGTCCTGAAGCTGAGAGCTGGTGTGTGAGAACTGCAGTCTCACTCGGAGGTGAGGAACCACCTACCAAGGCGTTAAGATCCAGCACCAAGTGTTCTCTTAGCACGCCTGCTGCTGGCCCTCAGAGTGACTTTGTGGTCTGGATGCAGCTTGCAGGAACTACGAGGTGTTGCCTTCCAGGCAGCCCCATCTCTTGTTGGGGAAGTGGGAAGGGAAGAACCAGAAGTTGGTGGAAACAACCTACTCCTGAAATGCCTCTTTCCTGGCATGTGGAGAGAGCAAGCAATCCCCCTGTGCATGAGGGAAGCCATGGGGAATTTGTCTAAGCAGCTTGTAATGTTCCTATCCCTTCCTCCTCTGCCTTGCCCCAGCCCTGGATCCATCTCTGGCTCTCCTCCAGGCTGATTTTGGACAGGGCACTTTAGTGTCTACACTGGCTCAAGGTGAATTGGGCAGCCTGAGCATGAGCTGTGCATATGCACCACCAGCACATGCGTGGCCCCTCAGCCAGCACTGCACAGAGCCAGCCAGCAGGTTGGCTCTGGTGTCAGCAAAAGGCTCTTTTAAAGCACTTTCTGGGAGCTGCTGAGCCTGGCAGGGTAACTCAGCCTCATCCCATGCCTGTGTTCAGGTGGTGTTGGATCTTTTCAGGCAGATCCAGTTGTCAAATATCCTCGCTTCTGTCACCATCGGGCTAGGTTTATGTAATGAGATGCAAAACTTTATTGTGTTCAGCCCTCTTGGCCTAAAAACTGCCTCCAGAGGTTGGGCACAGACTCTTGGGAAACAGGAAATGTCCTATTCAAGGAACTCAGTGACTGCATGTTCTCAGAGTTGGCGTCAGTGGAGTGACCTAGGAGAACCAAGTCAAACCATGATGTCTCCTGTGCAGCACCTCCTTGGTGCATGCTGTGTGCACCCTTCACTCCCCATGGGGATTTTCAGCAGGTAAGGGCCTCATCAGCACCCTAATGGCACAAAACCTGCCACATTTTGGCAGGACATCAGACCCAGACAGTGTGCAGCTCTGACTATAAAAGAGGTATTCACCATGACTTTAGTGTAGTGGGAATGACAAAGTAGAGTCCAGACCTCGTGGAATTTGCTGATTAGTCTGTAAGTATATTGAAAGGCCTCATTAAAACACCATTAATGCTGGATCCCCTCCCAATGAGCCATCTCTTATTGCTACCCAGAGAAACTTTGAGGAAATGGAAAGGCTGCTCTGGCTGGCCAGGCCTGTCCCTGACAATGAAACGTGGCCTCTCAGATCTGGACAATCTTTATGGTGCTCAAGAGATGATGTGGTGCTTCTGATTGTGCAGGGGCTCCCTGGGATTCAGGGTTACCTCTCTGCCTCTGCACTTTGCCAGCTGGATGCTCCACTGCTGCTCAGACTCTGCACTCTGGTACTAAACTCAGTCCATAACCTAAACCTGTGGCTTAGCTTCAGGGGGGACCCTGGTTTGTCTTTGGCTAAGTGAGATGCTTAAAACATCCCTGCTGAAGACGCCGACGGCTGTGGTATCCACCAACACAGCTATTGGAAGGACCTCAGGAAACCTGAAAAAAGACCCAATTAATAAGTCCTCATTGTTATCCCAAATAAGAAAGATCCAGGTCCTGGGAAGCTTGCCAGAGAAGTGGACAGGGTGGAATGCAGGGAGTGGTCAGCCCAAATAACAGATGGGGATCTACTCTGTCTCTACGGGAGACGGAAGGTGACCTCTGTCATTGAGCTTGGAGTCTGCTCCCCATGTTGCTGCTCCCAGCTGGACCTTGTGTTGTTTTTATGGATGCCAAATCCTTCTGCCAGCGCTGGGCTGAGTATTGGGTGAGGATGGAGAGCCCAGCTCCCACGACAAGCTTCAACTGTAACCCTCAGTGCCCTTGTGCTGCCACATCCCAAATCAGAACAAGAAGACACCACCATGGTCTTATTTAGGATTTTCTTTTCTCGCTGTCATTGAAGTCAAAGCACTTCCCAGGCATTAATGAACATATCCACAACACGTTAGGGCAGAAGGAAAAGCCATTTCCTTGTTGGAGATTGGCAGCAGAGGTACTCAAGGCTGAGGGACTGACCTGGGTCCCACAGGAAACTTTAGCTTCACAGGATGAGAACAAACCCCTGATACCCAGGCTTTGAGGCCAGTGCCTCAGCCCCAGGCCACCCCTGCCCCTTAGGAAGATAAGGGGATACTGAGTGAAGGTTCACTGGGAAGTGTTAAAATTCTGCCCAAATCCAACCCTTGTGTGAGCAACTGTTGCTGGTCTGACTCCATCTGTGGTGGGGCACCAACCCTGCTGGCTGTTTAATGCAGATCATTGAATCCCATTTTTCCCCATAAGATATTTGCCTGTATTTCCTTAAACATGAGGTAAACTTCATCCCTTGTTTAAATTAACAAAGTTTTCCCATAACATTTTGCATGCCAGCATTGCACAGAAAGCATTTTCTCCTCCATATGTAACAAATATTTGTCTCCAAGTTAATGTATGAGGAATCGTGGCAATAATTGTGCTAATTTCCAGTCGTTTTTACAAGGCTCTTTACAAGGGCTTGTCGTGATAGGATAAGAGGGAACAGACTGAAGGTCGAGGAGAGCAGATTTAGGCTGGGTATTACAAAGAAATTCTTTACAGTGAGGGTGGTAAGACACTGGAACAGCTTGCCCAGGGAGGTTGTGGATGGTCCCTCTCTGGAGGTGTTCAAGGCCACCCTGGATGAGGCCTTGAGCAACCTGGTTTATCATAGAATGTCAGGGGCTGGAGGGGACCTCAGAAGCTCATCTGGTCCAGTCCCCCTGCCAGGGCAGGATCACCCAGAGCAGGTCACACTGGAATGCATCTAGACAGGTCTTGAATATCTCCAAAGAGGGAGACTCCACAACTGTTCCAGTGCTCTGTCACCCTCAGAGTGAAAGTTTAGTGGAAGATGTCCCTGCCCATGCAAGGGGGTTGGAACTGGATGATCTTTAAGGTCCCCTCCCAAAACTTTCTACACATTTTCATGGAATCAGACTGGTTTATGTTGGAATGGACCTTTAAAGGACAGCCAGTCCAACCTCCCTGCAGCCAGCAGGGACATCTTCAAGTAGATCATGTTGCTCAGAGCCCAGTCCAACATGACCTGGCATTTTTCCATCTACCACTTTTCTGGGCAGCCAAGACTTTCCACAAACTGTACTTGGCATAAGTAGGTAGATAGATAAACACAAATTCTTAGCATGGAGACAGATGTGTTTTCTGAGCTCTGGGAAGTCACTGCCTGCCTGCTCTGCTCTCTTTGTGAACAGCAGAAGATTCACGTTTTGATTCTGCCTTTATCTGAAGCATGAAGGATGTCATGTTTATTACAGCATCCATTATTCTTGGAGGAAGGAACAGAGTTTGCTATGTCCTTCTAGTGCTGTGTCAGGTCACCTGATGCCTGGCCCACATGTGGCATGTGCTGTAGAGAGGTCATGTGTGGGCCAGGCATGTGGCAGCACTTCCAGAATGTGCCTGTGACCTGCCAGATATCTGGTGCTGAAGCCCCTTCTGGACATCATGTTTGCACTTTAAGTCGTTAAGATGCTTTTTGAACTCGTACCCATCACCAGCTTATGTTGTTAACTCCCTCCAGTACCAGCAACGTTTTGTCCTAATGAGCACAGGTTTGACCATCACTGCTCTGAGCTTTGCAGACAGCTGATGGGAGGGATGCTCCTGTCAGCTGGGGCCCTGGCAGCTGAATTTTCTCAGCAGTTGCCTGTTTTCACATCTATAGCTACAACCTCCTTTTAGACATGAGCATCCTCACAACCTCCCTGTGCCTTGAGACTTGCTCTGACATAGTAAGGGAGAGGTATCAGCATGGAGAGACACCTCATGGCTTGGAAGTGTATTGTGCCTGCTGAATGTACAAGAGGCTTAGTCACACGGGGAAGCACTGTGGTTGTGAAGATAAATCTTTGTAGGTTGGAAAGCTGAAAGGGAGTTGTGTGGATAAATCTGGTTAGGTGGGAATGAGAGTGAGTGTCTGTATGAATGTGTTGGGTGGTAGTATCATGGTGGTATCATTGCAAGTGTGTAGATGGAACAGGCTGCCCAGGGTACTTGAGGAGTCTCCCTCTCTGGAGATATTCAGAACCCTCCTGGATGTGTTCCTGTGTCATTTGGTATAGGCAATCCTGCTCTGGCAGGGGGGGTTGGTCTGGGTGAGCTTTTGAGGTCCCTTCTAGCCCCTAACATTCTGTGTTTCTATTGCCAAACAGAAAAATGGGCAAAGAGTGGAAATGCTGGCTGGGGACACTGAGGGGCCTGCAGCCTTGAGGGTACCAGCAAATCACAGTGTGCCTCTGACCTCTGCATCGGGGAACCCTCTGTGCAATGCTGGCCACCACTGGAAGGTTGGGGCCTGGTTTCCAGGCCATTGCCTGCCCTGTTTTGTGTCAGTACCTGAGTATTGGTTGGCTTAGAGACTGAACACCCAGGGCAGCCTTTCTGAAGGCTGCATGAATGATGTGGAGGAGATGACAGAAATGCAGTCAGCAGGAGCAGCTGCTGCTGTCCATGCTCCCTGCCCGTGGCACGCTCAGGAGGAGTGCTGGCTTCTTGTGGCATGAGTGGGAGTGCTTTGCTGTGCACAAGGATTTCAGCATCCATTCATGTGTGTTCTTCATGATGTCCTCTGCCTTTTTCATCCCATTAGTTAGGTAAAAGTTGTTCAGCTGGCAGAGTGGCACTTTTAGGTTGTTTAAGGATCCCAAGCTTGGTTGGACTGGTGCCTGTATCCCGTGGGATGTGGAGCATGTCTTCCTCCCCTGGCAGGATCTGAGCATCCTCAGTGCTTCACCTGTGGAGGTAGCAGAACCTTCATTCTTTTGCTCCACAGCATCTCTGACCATCCTCCCCTTTTCAGAATAAAAGCCAACATTTTGGAGAATGGTTTATTTAAATCTGTTACTTCATGTTTTGAGAGGGGGGTGTGGGTGCCCATAATGAAACATCTTGGCATGGTGAACTGTGAGAACAGGAAAGAATTTGCTGGAACTTCTGAGAGACTTAGCATGTGTGTGCCAGTGGGATGTAATTTGTGTCCTGCCGTGTCTCTTCTCATACAGACCAAAGTGCATGGGCTGTGCCTTGTGATGAAATCTTCAAAACCTGGTTCAGATGGCTTCAGGGCAGCCTGGTGATAAAGAGGAAGCCTGCTAGAGTGTTACCCCTCAGAGATGTGCCACATGCTCCCACCCTGCCTTGGGCGGTGCCACCTCTTCCTGCAAGCACTTCCTTGCTCCTGTAGCTCATGGCTCTCCTTTTCCCTTGGGCAGAATTCCCACTTTGCAGCTCTTCCCAGATTTCACCTCGGTTTCCCCCTTTTTAATAGGAATGCTTGGCCTCTTGCACTCAGACTTGGGGAGGAGCAGCTTGTTTCTGTAGCTGGCCTGGTGCCAGATGTCATCACTTCAGGCAGTGCCACGCTGCACATCTTCAGCAGTTTGAAATGGAGAGACAGAGAGAGACAGATAAGATCAGCAGCTTTAGGTGATGGCATTGTTTCAAATAAACCATGCATGACCCAAAGCTTCCACTTCAAATGGGGAATGAAATTGCTTCATCCTTTGACAGCTTGCTCCATGAAAGAAATTTATCTTCACTTAATTGCTTTAGATCCCAAGAGGCTGTGTACAGTAATTTCTAGGAGATAATTATATCAAATTAAAAAAATATGTGACTATCTGACTGCTGAGCGTGAATGCAGTGGCCAGAGAGCAGGAAGGAAAGAGGCACCACATCTGACTCATGCCTACAGGTTATCGCTTCCTCTCCTTGTGCTCCACGCTTGGAGACTGCAGGAGAGCCTGCAGGAGAGGGACTGGGCACTGGTGAGCTGGGCAGGGTGCTCAGAGACAGGAAACCTGCTCTCCTGGAGCTTCTTCAGGGCTTCCCTGCTGGGGCATGGCAGAGATTTCCATCATCCAGACCTTGTCACCAGTGGGCAGAGCTTGGCAGTGCCTTCCTCTGGTTAGTTCTCCTGTGTGGTTGCATGGTGGAGCTGAGGAACCAGAAAGCTTGTTGATTTAAAAACATGTATATTTAGAAGCAGAGTGTAAACTTCCTGCCCAGGCTGGGATTGGATTCTTGACTGTGTTTGAGTTTCCAGTTTTCATTTCCTTTGCCCTCATACTTAACATTGTGTATCTCCCAGAGTGTGCCCCAGACTAATCTTCTCCTTAACCCTCCCTCGCCCCACATTTTTCTCTCATTATTTGCACATCAGTTCCAGCTCTTCCAGGAAGCTGCACGTCTCCTGAGTGTCACTCTGTGCCATGGCTGAGCCTGGACTCCTGCAGGTCTCCTTCATCACTCTGGAAGTGACCTCAGAGCCCAGCCAGTGGCAGACCCAAGTTGGGGACTGCAGGAGGGACAGAGCTCAGAAGAAGATGGACTCTTTCAACATGGAAACCTAAAAGGAACATCCTGAAAACCTAAAGGAACATCTCTTTCTGTAGCTCATGAGGAACAACCACTGATCATCTCTAGGAGGGTTAGATCACTCCATCACCTAAATCTTCTCTTTCCTTTCTCTCAGACTGCATGTCCTCCTTAGCTGTTTCTTGAAAGAGCTCCTGCCCTTCCATTGCCTTTACAGTGTATCTTCTGGGGACAAAGGTAATTGTGTTCCCCCCAGGGCTGTGACAGTTTTTGTGTGTGATCCTGCGTGGGCTTTGAAAGGGTTGTCAACAATCCTGGGCCAGAGCTGAGCTCCTCCCCAGCCCTGTGATGTGCAGGCTGGTTTTTGAACTGCTTCAGCTGTTCCCAGGAAGTCTGCAGGGGAACTGTGTTTGTACTAACGAGGTAAAGTCCCTGTGTGTTTCTGGAGGGGATCTACTCAATGTGTTCTTTGATGTCATCTCAGTTTTTGGACTTACATCAAGTAAATCTAAAAAAGAAAAGAAATGTTTTGGCTTAGCCTAGAACATTTGCACCTGAGCAAAATGACCTGTGGCTGTCCTGCTGTCTAAGGAAGAAATCCATGGCCACCAGTAGAGCTGGAGCAGGGAGACAGAAGCTTCTGGGCCCAAAAGCTGCCAACTCAAGACAAGCTGACTCCCAGGTTTGCCTCAAGTGGTGACCTGGGAGAGTTGTTAGATGTGAAATGTCTCCTCAGGGCAGTCCTCAAACACAGCACTATCTCCACATGCTGTTGAGGATGTTGCTGATGGTTCATAACAGTCTTTGAGTGCAGACAAAAGCAGCCCTCTGAGATGCTACTGGGGTTCTGCATAGTTCAGTTAACCTGTGCCAAGCTGAACAGCATGTCCCATCTCCCTGTGTCTCTAGAGCCTGAGAGGCTGGGATGACTCTCCTCAAATGTCTGCATATTTCATGTGTTTTCTAGTTCAGACCTCACAGTGCTGCCACAGGGCTTACATTTAATCATCTTTTGGCCTGGCTGCCCAAGCTCAGTGCTCTCCAGCAGGTCACAAGTCCTGAGCTTCAGCTGCAGCTTGCCATCATCTTTTTTTACTGCATGAGATAAAGCTTGGCACACTGCAGTGGTTCATGGTGTCCACTGCTGTTCTCTGCAACCTCTGCAGCCTAGATAGCCTTTACCCCTTTGTGTCCTTCTGGGAATGATCCTGAGCTGCTCTGAGGTTTTGATCCTATTGTCCCAAGCTCAGAAAGGGGAGGAGATGCTTACAGTAGCAGATTTTGGTTGCTTGAGATAAGGAGGCTGCTTTCTTCCAGCATGATGTAGTTGGTGTGTGGGGATGCACTGTGTGGCTCTGTGACTGCCTTGATGTGCCAACCCCATAATAACTGGTAAGTAATCAACTGGAAGGGGAAATGCTCTGTTGAGGAGAGGGGAAAATGGGATGTGGTTGGAGGTGAGGGAGCAGCCAGATGTGGCACTGCACAGCCACACCAGCCAGTCAGTAAGCTCAAACTTGGGCCTCTTGCTCACTGGAGTTAAGATAAGGCATCATCAGTGTGGAGTTTTCTGTGTTTTCCCATCGCAGCTCTGTCAGCAGTGGTCACTCTGTCCACCTCCTCCTGCCCTTTTTCTCTATTTTCTTGACAAATTTCTTCATTTATCTTTTTTTTTTTTTGTGTGTGTATTTTTTTTCCTTTTTTATTTGTTTGGGGTTTGGGGTTTTTTTGTTTGTTTTTTTTGTGGGTGGGGTTTTTTTGGTGGTTTTTTTGTTTTGTTTTGTTTTGTTTTGTTTTGTTTGTTTGGTTTGGTTTTTGTTTTTTCCCCCTCTGTTAGCAAATAATGTCTCACCTGAAGCCATCCAAAAGCCATTTCTGCTTTTATTAGTTTCAAAGATTGGCTGCCCCGAAGGCCAAAACCCTGAGGGCCAGTGTGGGCTACAAAAGGCTGGGCACCCACTGCAAAAACTGGCAGAAGGGCATTTAAGAAAGTGAGAGCAGGAGGAGCTCTCATCTGGCTCAAAGCTGCTGCTCCCAGCAGTCGGTGTTTTGTTTCAGAGGCCACGAGTGAACGAGTTAATGATGATCCCAGATGGCTTCAGAGTTTGCCTCTTGCCACCCCTTCCTGTTCCCCCAGGATCTCAGATGGTGGCTGGAGATGAAGTAAAATTCTAGAGTTGATTGTGAAGTTCATCTCTCTCCCTAAATCATGCTGGAACTTGTGTGTGCTGTGTTGGCAGCTTCAAGGGGATGCTACCTGGTAATTAATTAGTTGTCAAGAGACAGCCCAGAGGTTCCAAGTCTTTATATTCTTGCTAATAGAAATTGCTGTGATTTTATTTTCCCCCTTGGCTGGAGGGCTGAAGAGTGCAGAGCAGGAGCTATGGTCCATGGGCAGCTGGAGCTTGCCTGCCTGTCCTCTGTTGGGGCTCCTCTGAGCATGCTAGCACAGGCTGCCATCCACACAGAGCCTGAGGGAGCCCAGTCCTGAACCCTGGCTTTGCCAGCTGGTTCTACTCATGTCTCTCACCACACATTTGCCCTCCCTTTGCAGGTGAGCACTGCCACCATTTCCCTTCAGCTTCTCCACAAGGTCTTCTCTGGACATCATCCTTGCCATCAGCCCTTGCCCTGCAGCCCCCTCCCCAGCCTGGAGAGAGGTGCTGGGCACATTTGCTTTTGCAGAGCCCTTTTCTGGATTAAGCTTAGAGAAATGTTCAGAGGCCACAGAGATCCCCAGGGTCTCTCAACGCTGCTTCTGTTGTCTTCTTTCTGACTTTCTCTCTGTGCTTCTGCAGTCAGTCATGAGCAGATTTAGGTTTCTTATTGCAGAGAGAGAAGCATAGTTGGGGAGCTACCTGAGAGGCACCTAGATTTTGGATGTCTTATCTCAGCCAAACAAGGCCCTACTCATGCAGATCTGGTCTGGAGTTGGCTGATACAGTGATTTGTTAAAGGACATTTACATTTTAGTGCACTATTCTATCCCATCTTTTTGCAGAAATGCTTTACCAGCAAGTGACAGTTCCTCCTGTCCCCTTCTCTGGCCAGTGTCTGTGTCCCCTCCAGCAGCCCAGTTGTGTCTGTTACCTTGTACCCATTCGAGATTAGCATCTTTGGAGCTGAACTCCATCATCCATCTTCCTCACCATGCTTCTCTGGTCAGCATCACCATGCTGGGGAGAGCATTGTATGACATCCCAGTTACTTGGGAGATTCTCTCTCCTCCTCTCTCTGCAGCAGGACATGGTTATTTTCTGTTGCAGTATACTGAAAAGTCAAACCCTTCTGTGGCTGTAGGAAGGGCTTGTCTGGAAAAGAACTCCTGGCTTTGCAAGTGGCACTCTGGAGACCTGCAGGAGGTGGTGATAGCCTGCCAACTGTAGTGACCCAGGCACAACAGCGTGGGTGGACCTCTCCAGTGATGCAAAGAGGTCCATCTTAGCCCAGGATGGAGCTTGCTTAGTCTCCTTGTGTCGGGGAGACAGTCTTGCATTCTGCTGCTGCCAAGCACGCCTTGGGTGGGCATGGAATCATAGAATCATAGAATTGGTTTGATTAGAAAAGACATTTAAGATCATCAAGTCCAACTGTTATCAAGTCCACCAGTGATCTGGGCAGCCTGTCCCAGGCCTTGGCAACCCTTTGGGGAAAGAAACTGTTCCAAATGTTGAACCTAAACCTCCCTTGGTGCAGCTTGAGGCCATTTCCTCTTGTCCTGTCACTTGTTGACTTGGGAGAAGAGAGTGATTCTGCATCTTGTTCTGGTCTCCTTTCAAGCAGTTGTAGAGGGTGAGAAGGTCTCCCCTTGAGCCTCCTTTTACCTGGACTGAGCGGTAACAGGTCAGATACAGCAGGGCTTGGTAGCAGGGTGCAGTGGGCAGACTGGCAAGGCTGCAGGCTGGGTGAGGGGAGAAGCAGCCCAGCCCATGGGCAGGGATGCTGCAGCTCTTTGAAGCCCATCTCAGCTACCTCCAGGAGCAACTCTGCTCAGGCTGATCCCAGGAAGCGGCACAGCGAGCGGCACAGCTCCGCCGGATGCTCTCACGCCTGCGGGTGCCTTCCCTTCCCAGCCCCGGGGAGCCACCTGGCATGGCTGCCTTTGCAGACACACAGTCCCTTCTCTTTGTGTTTAGCTAAGTGTGGGAGGACTCAGTGCTGTAACTCCTGTTGCTTTTAAGCCATTGTTAGAGCTGATAGAGCCCTGCGAGCAGACCTGGGGATTTTACAAGCACCGCCTGGTCCCTAACAAAGGCAATTAGGATGCTATTTTGTTATAGCTGGGGGAGAGAGATTCCTAGTGTCTGGAAGAATCACTCTGGAAAGGGCATAATCTAATGCAGAAAATGAAGACAAAGGCATTTGGAAGGCAGGATGTGGGGAAAACAGGGGCATAGAATCATGAAATCATTTTGGTTGGAAGAGGCCTTTAAGATCATGAATTCCAACCGTTAACCGAGCACTACCAGGTCACCACTAAACCATTCCCTCAGCACCACATCTACACTGCTTTTAAATCCATCCAGGGATAGAGGCTTCTCTACTGACCTGGGCATCCTGTGCCATGCCTTGGCAGTCCTTTTGGTGAGTAAACATTTCCTAATCCCTGGAGGGATTGGAAAGCTGTGTAGATGCAGTGCTGGGGGACATGGGTTAGTGGTGACTGTGAGTGCTGGGTTAATGGTTGGACTGATGGTCTTAAAGGTCTCTTCCAACCAAAAGGGTTCTAAGGTTGCTCTGGGTATAGGCTGAAGCTTCAGGCTACTGAATGGGAAAAAAAAAACAACACAGCTGTGCTAACCACTGGAGTGTGATCCTGCAAAGCAGCAAACGAAGGAGGTGGAGATGACAGTTGGGACAGGAGTGACATGGGACTGTCAAGTGATGCTGAAGCAGCAGAAGTAGAGCAAGAGAGCTCAGGGGAGCAGAGAGGGTGAGGAGAGGCACCGCTGCCATCTGGTTTGGTGCGAGTCACCCCAGGCAAGTCAGGAGGCTGTTTGCAGTCACAGGACTCGAGCTGTGTTTTGTGCTGCTGGCTCCTTCCTCGCTTGGCTTTTCCAGCATCTGATCTGACTGTTTGTTTGCTTCCAATGATTTCAGTTGTTTTCTCTTTTAGCTTCTGACCCCGAGTGCCGAGGCTGGGGCAGGCAGGCACCGTTTGAAAACCGCCACTTGGCGGCAACAACTGTTTAAGCCGCGGAGCAGCACCCATCTAACCCTTCTTTTCACACACTCGGAGCTTCCCAAACATTAACCTTTGGATTAAAATTTTCCATGCTTGGTCTCTCCCCAGATGTGATGTCTGAGCTTTGGTTTGGGTTCATGTTTTTCATGTTTGCTGGATTCGTGTTATGGGAGAATGAAAGAAATACTTTTCCCATTTAAAAAAAAAAATAAAGTTATAGTGCTTTTTTTTTTTTTTTTTAATTCAGGGATTCACCAAAAATGGTTGAAGTTTGAAGCTGAAAACAATGAACTTGGCTGCAGCAAGCTCACGTTGTTGGCAGTCAGGGATGTGCCAAAGCTCCAGGTGTGCGGTGCAGCACGGGCATCACCGGCACAGCCTGCACAGCCCACTCTAGGTATGTGCAGGCTCTGCCAGCAGAGCTAGGAGAGCCTTGGTGTGAGTCAGGCTGAGTAACTCCAGATTTGGAGGAGAGTGGCTGGTTTGGGGATTTTTTGTTTTAGGGGGGGTGGGGAAGAAGTTGTTTTTCAGGCTCCACATGCAGGATGAGAATGCGCCAGGGACGCACAGGCTGCCGTGAGTCAGGCTCAGGCCATGCCACTCTGTTTTCAGTCCTCTGCTCGGTGCTGCAGGTTGTGGCATCGCTGGGAGGTGACTTGGTGGTACAGTCACCCCGAGGTGGCAGCATCATGGCATGGATTCTGCCTCAAGGGCCCCGTGCAGCTCTGCCTGATTTCATGTGGCATCGGCTGATGGCTGCACCTTGCCTTGTCGCAAAGCCCAAAGGCTCAGATCTCAGTCTTGTCACCTTCTCATCCACTTCAGGGCCACCTTGGACATGCTCAGTTTCCCTGTATTTATCGTGGGGGATTTTTTTCTGGCTGCAGCACCCCTTCTCTCTGCTCCACGTCTGTGTGCTGCTCATCGGGTGGGGACCTGTGCTGCTCACACCAGCGCTTGTAATGTCTGGCCGGCAGCTCTGCCAGAGGCCAGAATTGGCTCTCGGTGCGCGGCTGGATCGCAAGGACAGTGTTAGATGGAGGGTGGAGTGAGTGAATACCCCTCTCTTCCTACTGTGCTTTCAGGAAATGTATCTAATGCAGCTGCAAGTGTGAATGAAGTCAAAAGGATGGATCGGTGCCCCTGCTCCAGCCCACCCCACTTGTCGAGGCCCATCCAGAGTCCCCACCCTATTGTTCTGGTTCAGCTCCTCCGTTTGGGAGCTGGGGCCCTGCTCTGTGCTCAGCATCCCGCTCCCGGGAGGAGGAGCTCTGCAGAAAACAGAGACACAGCAAATAGTTTTTCCTCTCCAACAGCCGCCGTTCCAATTCCTCCTTCCCTTCCCTAGGTGTGTTTGCAGCTCTGCTGGAAGCGAGTGACTGCAAGACTCAGGCCATTAATCACCTGCCAAAAGAACTGAGTGCTGGGTATAAGTAGCAGAGCTGTGCTCGCTGCTGCCTTACAGTCAGAGTGGGGACTGCTCGGGCTGCAGCTCGCATCCAGAGCGTAAAGTCACCTCTCTGGTAGCCTAATGGAGTGAGTCTCACTTGGAGCAGCCCCTCCTCGAAGAGGACATGGGCTCTCAGGCACAAGAACGTCATCAGGAGTCCCCTAAGTGGCAGCATTTCACTGTAAAGTAAAACCCAGTTTGTCCCTCCCTGAAGTGGCTGCTGGAAGTGGTGTGAGCTGCTTCCCGCCCTGCCCCGAGCAGCTGGGAGCGCGCTGCCAGAGCGGTTCTTGCGGCGGGTGGAAATGCCAGCGCTGCTCATGTCTCTGGGGCTGTGGTGTCACAGCCAACCAAGCTGTGGTGCCATTTTTCTCGTGTTAGTGCATTGCCTTCCCTATCCCCACCCTCTGTTTTCAAGGGAATTTAGTGGTAGCCTCGACAGAGGAGCCGATGGTGGGAGGACTCCTCCCTCTGCACACGGCAACCCCAGCCCCGTTAGCTGCCCTTTCACCTGAGCTTTGCTTGCTTGCTTGCTAGCTCAAAACAAAGCCACTTCTCCTTCAGCCTCCAGAGCTGAGGGCAGCTGGAGTGCCCCAAGCTCCCCAGCAGTGGCCGGAGCCAGTGAGCCGTGCAGAGCAGCGCTGGGGCAGCTTGCAGCTGACGTTGCTCAGTCTGGCTTCTGGTTTGTGGAGTGCAGGGTTCTCATCGCAGTGCTCTGACTCAGGTGTCTGTTTCCTCTGATGTGGGCAGCCCTCGTCGCTGGGGCTTTTGCCCCTGGCACGCAATTGTTCTGTGGTGGGATGTGCAGGAGAGCTCCCTGGGTGCTGCCACGACCAGCTGGTGGCTTGGGTCCTTGGAGTGGTAAAAACAACATTGCAGGAGCAGCGTCTACCACACTGCTACGTGTTGTAAAGTTCCCCTAAAATTGGTGAGGCAAGCATCCAATTTGTGTCCCAGACTAAAAAGTCTGAAGGAAATGAAACACACACAATCTGACTCCATTGGTGTGCACACATCAACTCAGATTTTGGGCTGTTGCCCCCCATAATTTGCCCACCTGGCTGGGTGTGAGCTCAGGGACCCTCAGCTCTCTGCTAGCCGTCCAGTTCTGCACAACACCAGAACTGAATTCCCTCAGGGCAGAGTGCTTAGGAGGGACCTTTTATAGTTTTTATTGGCTTGTGTTTTCTTGGCTGAACAGCCATCCCTGAATTCAGTACCGTTCTGCCACTGAGGCTAACCCCTCTAACCAGTTTCCCTAGAGCAAGATCCCAGTTCAGGAGGTCAGGATTGTCACCCTCTGAGAATTGCTTGTGTTTGAGGAAGTGAAAACACCCATGGGAAGGCTGCAAGCAGCAGCCAGGTGGGAGCTGTGCTGCTTTAGGGGGTTTTAGCAGTTCTCATTAAAACAGTCTCCTGTAGTCTCAGAAATCCCAAGTTTCCTAACAGAAGAGGAGAAAATTCCAAAGACTTTCATCCTGGTTCAAATATCCACCAGGGCAAGGAGCTGGGGAAGTTACAGAGGAATCTCAGATGACATTCTCTGAAAAGCAAGCTTAACAGGGTGTGAGTTTGAAATGCTGTGCCCTCTGCAAGGGCTTGGCCAGCACCTCTGCCTTGCCTGTGCCGAGTAATGAAGGGCAGAGAGGGGGAATTAGGGGCTCTGCCTGAGGAGCCCCTCCACTTTTTGAAGCCTTTGGCACCTCCGCAAGATTTAAATGACAGACAGACATATAGAGATCTGTAAATACTCATGTGGTGCCAACTCAACCACAAAGAAGATACAGCATTTGTGGTCCAAGGAAGTTTAAATATTTGTGGTCAAACTTAAAATTCGACATAAAACTCTCATCTGTGGTGGAAGGCATCCAGGAACTGCATGGAGAATGTATAAGCTGTGTAAACTCACAGGAACGGCTTCCCAACTGGCCCTACCAGGACCAGGCAGAATATTCCAGCTTTTACCTCTCCTCTCCCTCCTGCAGCCGAGGTCGGGAGGCAGGTTTGTGAGGGAGGTGGTGGCCTGTTAACACCTTCAGAGGTGGAAGTCCACCATGCCGTGGGTGTTACTGATTTCCTTGCTGCCTGTGGCAGAGTTCACGCTGGTGGGGTGAGAGGTGGATGGTGTGGGCAGGGCAGGTGAATGCTGTGAGGGTGAGCTCTGCTTTGCACCATTTTTTGCTGGTTTTGTATAGTAGATTCTCATTTCTGCTTCCTTGCTCCTAGCTTGGAACTCTTTTTCTACCACCACTCCACTTCCCACCATCTCAGCTGTCTGCTACTCCAGACACTGGTGTCTTGTCCTGTGGGTTCAGGAACCACCGAGTCACTCTGTGGGCCAAATCATGGGGCACTTGTCCAGTTGTCTCCATGGGGCAGTCCATGTGACAGCTCATGCTGTCAGTGAGAGCAAAATGTCTCCTCTGCCCCACTGCAGTGCATGATGCCTTTATCTGCCTGGGTGTGAGGGGTGGGTGGATGGTGCAGAGAAGCTGAGCTGGATCTCAGCACTGCAGCATGTTGGCGTGCTGGGAACAGACAACGTTCCGTGGGAATCATGCCTCTTCAGGCCTCCCTCTCTATGAATGCCACTGCTCAAGAGGTGCTTTCTGAAACAGGTAGGTTCTGAAACAGATGGGGTTCCATGGCATGGACAACCTGGACTTGGCTCCTGCCTTTTTTTTTTTTTTCTACATACCCTGCAAAAAGGCTCTTGCTGTTGCAAGATCACATTGAGATTTGCAGTCGAGATGTTGGACTGAACATTCATCAGCCGCATTTCCCAGATTCCAAGAGAGACAGAGCCTTGTCCTGGCACAAGAACTGCTCCTCTGGTCACACCAGCACAGTGTGGCCCCATGAGCAGATGAACCTATGACAAGCCAGGGGTGGAGAGGTGTGGGGATGGGTTGGCCTCATCCCCAACACAAGCGATGTTCCTCTGATAGGTGGCCTCAGAGGAAGGGCAGTGAGTGTCTGCCGAGAGCGGAGCGCGTCCCCTTTCCCTTACTAAGCAATCCTCCCTTCCTCCACTGAAGAGCCTGCTAACCACTTTCTTATCTTTCTTAACTCTGCAAAACAATCTCTGGCAAGGCAGGCATCCTCCGAAATGGCAGAGGAAATAAATTCCCCCAGTCCCTGAGAAGGAAAGGACTGGAGACTCCTGCAGCAGGGAGAACAGCCTGTGCCTTGCAGGAGTGGCACTAGTGCCAAACTGGCATCCCTGGGGATACAGGTCTTGCTTTGCTCCTTCCCCAGCCTGTGACCACAGCCTTGTGGCAGTGTTCAGGGACTTGTCTTCCTTGGTTAGTGTCCCAGTGGGATCTGCCAGGGAGGAGCAGAGTGGTCTGCTTTGGACTTGGCTTGGCTTTACAGTCTAAACTTTTCTTCTTGTATCCCTGGGAGGTTTGGGGATGTACTGGGAGCTGGGTTGGTAGAAAGGAAGGCATGGAGGTGTCTGTGACAGGGAGTCTCTGGCTGTAATATGCCTGCAGTCACCATCAACTTTCCCAGGACTTTCAAAGCTGTGATTTTTGAGTCCCTTGTTCTCTCAACAAACAATTGGAAGGTGTGATCCTGTGCACAAGGCTTCCCCTTGGACAGCAGAAATGCTCCAGGTATTTTACTGCTGTGGGTATTGGTGTGCCCACCACTGGGGCACGTGGCCACAGGATGTGGAAGCAGATGCTTTTTCCAGTAGAAAATCCTGCAGAAATTCCTGCAACCTCTTACCAAAGGCAGCATTTTGCAGTGGGAAGAGAGAGAAGAACTGACAGAAAGATTCTTTAGCACATTTAAGAGGTGAATAAAACACCAGGGCAAGTCTTTCCAAGCATCAGCAAAAGCCAGAAGCTTGGTTTGGAAACTATCAGAAACTTTCCTGTCTGGGCTGAGTAGTTCCTCATGCTTCAGTTGGTCCTGAGCTGGACTGGAACCAGCCCTTAAGGTCATCCTGGGCACAGGAGCTCAAGAGGGATCTAGAGGATGCTTTTCGATCCACAGTGTCTGCTTCAGGTGACTTTGCTGCTGACTATTCCACAGAAGTCACAAAAGATTCCTGCAGCACCCTCAGACATATTTTATGGTGGACAAACAGCCAGGGAGGGGAAGAGTTGAGAGGAGCTGGCTGCACTGAGAGTCTGGAGGAGCTGTAAGATGTTTTGTAGGGCAGTGCACAGACTGTTTCAGGGATGTAGGAGGGCACCCGTGGCAGCATGGGGTTTCCATGTGGAATTTTAAATGTCTTCTGGCCTAGGTCAACAAAATGTCAGTCTGTATTCCTGCCCCACAGCCACTAGGTGCCAGTCAGGGAGAGAGAACGGGCCCCTGACAGGCAGATGGACAGCTCTGGAGAGGGTTGCAGGTGCAAGGATCCCCTCCTCTGGGGAGAGCTTGCTGGGAGCAGGCTCCAAGCCCCAGAATTGTTCACAGCTTCCCCCATGTCTTTCAGCCTCAGCTTCATGTCCTGCTGCTGTCCACAGTGACAGTGCCTCGGGTGCAGTTAGTTAGAGGCCCTTCATGACAGGAATCTGTGCAGGCTACTCAGGGCTTCTGCCGATGTCTTACGCCAAAAACTGGATGACTCAGCTCAGATCTATCACTTTACACTTTTGTATCATCCATGCTTCTTTTCTGCATCACTACATGGTACAAGCAGGGCTGGTCTTAGCTCAGCAGACCGAGTGGTGGTGGTGGGCAGTTGGCTCCATGCTGCTTTCCAGTCGTGGCTCAGCTATGTGGCCAAGGTTGGAAAGACAGAGATGTTTGCCCAGTCCAAGAGCACATCTGCTCTGATGACTCATCTGAGACAGTGTGCCCCAGAGCAGAGGCTGAAGCTGTGCCTATTGCAAGGCTCAAGGTGTTGGGAGAGAGGTTTGGCTGAGACATAGCTGCACTTTCTCTTTTGGGAGCTCCTGCTTTGCAGAAAAAGTGGTTCTCCAGCAGCAACAAAGAGCAACTGGAGTGGTTCTTCCAAGCTTTGCTGTCTTCCCCAGGTGTTTTCTGATGCACTTCTCTGCTGTGATAGAGCATCAGATGTGGACGTGGTGGATCCTTTCCCCAAACATGCTCTCTGGTTGGTGTTGGATGCTGTCCTACTGGCACTGGGTCCAGCAGAGCCAGGGCAGCAGCAAGGTATGTCGGAGCCAACAGTGCCTTGGTTTGGGCTCCTTCGCAGCCTCAGTTGCTCCCTCGGGTCACACTCGGAGCTGCAGGCGTGTAGAAGCTGCGTCCACCAAGCCTGCTTGTGGGATTAGTCGAAATCAGAAGTTTCTTGAGAAAAGCTGTGGCTGAGGTCAGCTCTCAGCTGCAGAAACCAGGGCTGCGATCCAGCTGTGAGCGCTGCTGCCCAGCCGTGACGGACACTTTGGTCCTCCCTACCCAGGTGGCCATTTGGGGCTGGGCAGGGTGAGGAGCTCCTTGAGCTGTATCCTGGCTGAGGAACGAGCCCGGAGAATCTGTGCCGTGATAACTCCAGGGTTAAACCCAGGCCAGCTCTTGTGCGAGCCTGCGAGATGAAAGCCCAGAAGGGCTGAGGCCAAGCCGGGTGCTTTCCCCAGTGCTCCTCCTCCAGCGCTCTGGGCCGCCCTCCGAGCTGGCTCCCCGGGGATGGGAGGAGGCAGCACAGGGCACTGGAAGGCATTTAGCCACGGCCTGCCTGCATGTTTTCACAGGGTCAGTGCAAATGTTTCAGCTGGGGCATGTAGACGCTGCGTGGTTTAGATTGTTTGAGGCTCTCTTGGTTTCAGCATCAATCAACTACTTCAGCTAAGCCCTGTTTAAACTGATGTGGCAAAAACAGTGTTATCCCCATGCTGGATTCTGCTGGAGCTTGGCTCTGAGTCTCACTCCCTATCCTGTTCCCATCTCCGAATCTGGGATGGGATCTCTCCATGCTATGACTCAAACTTCTCATGTCCTTTTCCCCTTTTGAATCCAGCTGTCAGGATGTGCTCGTGTCTCCCCCTTGCACACAGGAATGCAGAGCCGGCAATGGCAGCCTGGCCTCCAAGCAAACCCTTCTCCAGAGCTGCTGCCTCCTGTTCGCTTGTGGAGATTTAATGTTGTGCCAAGAGAAAAGCTGCCGGAGTCCTTCAACCCAACGTGGGCAGCAGCGTGGAATTGCCAGAGGCAGCCATGGGCACGGTGCAGCTCTCTCCAGACTAAATCCCCTTGTGGGGTGTGGCAGGTCCCCACGACTGAGCAGGGCTGCCTTGGACAGCTGGCTTGGCTGCCCGAGGCTCTTTGGACTAGCTGAAGGAGTCTGCATTCCTGCCTCCCAGTTATTTGCTCTTTAGGACGCTGCGTAAAATTAACAAGTTGTAAAAGTTGATTGAAGGCGGCGAAGGGTGTGACAGTGATTGGCTGAGCTGCAGGGGAGCTGTGTGCCGAGCTGAGGGCCTGGGACGGGACAGAAGGGCTGTGTCCTGCCACCATGGGCTCCAAGCAAGCCTCAAAGCAAGACCGTGGCTGGTTTCTGGTGGTGTCACCCCACCAGCACCAGGTGCACGTTCCCTCGGGCACAGCACTTACAGCTCTCAGAGCCAGACCCTTCTTTCCCCTTAAATCTCCTGGAGGACATGCACTGATGTCAGGGCCTCATCTTCTTTGGGCCAGGTGCTAAACACCTTGTGATGGATTCCTCTGCCCTCCTCTTGTTGTAGACCAGCACATGGTTCTCGGAGAAGCTTTTCCCTTCAGCTTGTTTTATCTGCAATGGAAAATATGGCCAAGGCCTTAGAGATGTTGGTGTTAGTTTCTTGTCACAGGTAAATAGTGATAGAACAACAGAGAATGGCCTCAAACTGCAACTGGGTAGGTTTAGGGTAGATAATAGGAAATTTTTTTTCACAACAGGAGGGGTCAGGCATTGGAATGGGCTGCCCAGGGAGGGGGTTGAGTCACCAGTCCTAGATCTGTTTAAAAGTTGTTTGGATATGGTGCTTGGGTGTATGGTTTAAGGTGAACAGTGTAGAATAGGGATATCGATTTGACTTGGTGATCCTGAAGGGCTTTTCCAACCTGAATGTTTCTGTGATTCTGACGATCAGCTTCATTAGATCTGGGGACCCCCTTGTTAGACCTGGTACCCTGCTCACCACTGGCAGGAGGTGACACACACAGGGTCCTGATGGCACTGACACAGCAAAGTGGTTTTGAAACCACAACAGTTGGTGCAGTTCTTGTGCAGCTCCATGGGTCTATACAGGGAGTTATGTTAATGTGTGTCTTGCTTTGTCTTAGTGATTAGTGGGTAAAAATATGACCTGTGAATTAGCAGTTGGAGCACTAATGAACCTCATCAGTCTGCCCCAGCAGCCACCAGCCCACCAGTGGGTGACTGGTGCTAGGAGCTGGTGGTTAGCCTGGGTGATGCAGCAGGAGATTAGAAACCTCTGGTCTCTGGCCCTGCTGAAATCATGATGGCAATCGCAGGCGGAGCCACCACCGCCCGTGCCTGGTTCCCCAGCCATGTGTCCCTGAGAGGCACCGCGGTGGCGAGGGGCTCAGCAGTGCCTCGGCTGCTCTGGCCTCTGGGGAACTGAGCCCGGGTCAGGGACGGGGGCACCAGACCACTTCAGCAATTCTCAGTTTCAGTTTTCCTTTGCGAGCGGCTGCCTGCCCGTCAGGCCTATTTTAATAGGCAGCGATGACTCGAGGCCAGGCTTTCGGTTCCTGCTGTCTCACTGCACGGGCTGGGGGGAAGGGCACACAGCGGCTGTGTGCCCCACCAGGGCTGGGATGCCTGTGCCACATCGCCAAACACATCCACGCAGTGTCCCTTTGTACTGGACCGTTCCTTCAGGAAGGATGGGCGCAGTTCCTGCCATCCTTGCTGCGCTTGCGTTGGCAGCAGGGAGTCACCATGTGAGCCACAGGTGCCTCAGTGACCATCCCCGCTGCCCTGGGCATCCCGGAGCTACCGTGGGCATCCTGGAGCTACCGTGGGCATGCCTGGGCTGCCGCAGGCACTCACCTTTCCTCTCCAAAACAGGAAGCATTTGGCAAGGGCAGGTTGCTCTGCGGCACGTAAGGTCCTGCTCCACCATTCAAGAGAGACCTGGATGCCAGTCACGGGTCACTTCTTTCCCAGCATCTCAGAGGCTGGGTTGCCCCACAGCAGGGCCAACCTGACTGCCAGCAACTCAGGCTGTGCCATGTCCTCCTCGAGCAGGGCTGCACGTGATGGGGCTGCACAGAGCATTTGCTCCTTCCCTGTTTTTCATTCATGTGGGCTGGAAAAATGTGTTCATGAGTTGAGTTGCTGTGGCATTATGTCATGGGCCTTCAGTTGGGCTCTTTTCTCCCCAGCAGATGAGCTGAATTCAAGCACTGGGCTGTGCTGTGCAGGCTTGGCAGGAAATCTGCTGTTTCCTACTTGTTTCTTCTTCAGGGGAGGAAGGAACAAACCCACCTGCCCTTGTCCCCAGCCCCAGCCGTGGGTGAAGGGAGCTCTTCTGTGCTATGCCTGATCCATTCCCGGTCCAGGCAACTCCAGCAGTGAGGTTTAAGCTTTTGCTGTGCAGAGACAGCTGTGCTGCAGCTGTGTCAGCACCCAACCTTTCATGAAAACCTCATGGGTCCTGAACTAGAAGTGATGGGTTTTATTTCTGGAGGTCTCTTGAGAAGTCCCTTGGGAATGATGTCAGGCTGGCTTGCCCGTCTCTTCTCCACCTAGACAGACAGTTTCTGCATCCCCTTCACCATGCCGCTGCTGTCGACCACATCCTGGAATCCCATCACATGTGACTGCCTGCATCAGGGCTCAACCTCTGGTGCTGCCACAGGCATGTCCCTGCAGCTGTGCCAGCGGTGCTGGGCACTTCACCCAGCAACCTGGGCACAAGGGAACTGCAGATACCAGCACTGGAAAATCCCTAGGCTGAAGTTACTCTGTATGAGTCAGGCCAGGTCTCCATGGCATTAGCCTGCCAAGCTGGGGCTGAAGCAGGCGTTGAGGTTTCCACCACTTCCCCCAGGTCCACTGCAGCCTGGAGCTCTCTGGTGGGATGTTTCCCATGACAGCCATCCCTGCTTTGCTTTTGTTATCTTTCCTTCTGGCTTTCCCCAGTGCACAGTTCTTCCTAAAAGAGAGCCAGGAGGATGAAAATGTTCCTGTGGTGACACTGGCCAGGATTGCTCCTGGCTGGATGTCCCAGGCAGCAAAGAGCTGTCCCAGGAAAGAGGTACCCAGTAGCCTGGCCTGCTCCCAGTGCTGCTGAACCTGCATCCCCTTGTCCTTTGCTTCCCTCTGTCCGATGGGACACTTTTTTTAGGAGCAGACTCAGTAGCTGCAGTCCCTTACTGTCTGAATTACTGCATCCTTACCATCACCCTGCCTGCAGCAGCAGCCTTCCATGGGGAGAAGAGAGCTTCTCCTTCCCCTCTACCCATCAGCAATAGGTGCAGGGGGATGGATGCAGGGTCCCAGCTTCAGAGGTGTCCCTGGCTGCGGGTGCAGGAGGTAATCACTGGGGTGGGAGGTTGGAGGTCAGAGGAGGGTCAGGTTTTTGACACGCACTGCAGCAGCATGCTGGTTAAAATTAGCCCACAGAGAGGAAACTGCCAGCTTTGTGGAAGAGCAGAAGTTTCCTCTCACAACAGCCTGGTGCAGTGGGACCACATGCTGCTGCCAGCCCCCTGCTCACCATGGCACAGCCCCAACGCCAGCTTGGCAGGGTGCCCAGCTGGCCTCCACCAAGCCAGGGCTGGGCTATGTGGCATTGATGCAGGGGGAGAGCAGTCTCTGTCCCTGGCTGCAAGGTGCCTGAGTGAGTCACCTGTATGGAGCACAACCCTTGCCCTGGCTGCCAGATCCTGGTCCTGCAATCCTGCAGGGACCCTCTTGGGCTGGAGGTCTCTGAGGCTGCTTTGTACAGAGCGAAACCAAGGTGTTTTTTGGTGCCAACAAGAACTTGGGCATCAAGAGAGTAACAGAATCCCAGCATGGTGAGAATTGGAAGGGACCTCTGGAGATCATCTACTCCACCCATCTTCTGAAGCAGGGTCACCAAGGGCAGGTTGCCCAGGATGGCAATGTCCAGGCAGGTTTGGAGTCTCTCTGGAGAAAGAGACTCCCCAACCTCTCTGGGCAGTCTGCTCCAGTGCTCTGGCATCCTCACAGGAAATAAGCTTCTCCTCACATTCAGATGGAACCTCCTGTGTCCCAGCGTGTGGCTGTTGCCCCTTGTCCACTGACAGTCTTTGGTGTGGCACTTAGCGCTTCTAGCCTGTTTGCTAACTTTATCCCTATAAATCTGCTGCTCCTCAGGGGTGACTCTGGTCAGCAGGAAGCCCCAGGGAAGAGCTCTGCAGGTGCAGAGCTCTGCTGTGAGGGGACAAAGTCTGAGCCAAGACTGGTTGGGGTGGGGCAGAGGCTGTGCCGTGTGGGGGGCTGCAGAGACACTGGGCTCCTGGGCTCTGGAAAGTGCATTTGAGAGCCTCGTAAATTGGATAATTACCCAAGCTATTGAGTTTCCTTCTGGCCAGATCTGTCGCAGCCTCCCTGACAGGGCTCCCCAGTTGGTCCATGAGATGGCCTGTGGGACAGGGTCAGGCTGGAGACAAGGAGGGGCTGAGCTTTTCTCATGCCCCACCCCGCCCCCCCCTCCCTGCTTTTGCACCTGCATCCCTCCCCAGCCTTTGGGGGGTGAACCTGGCAATGGAGCCAAAACAGAACTAAGCATAGGCCACATCATTCATCTCATACTTCAGAAGGGCTTTTCCCCCATTAGGTGGGGCTAGGCAGGAGGCTGTCTGCTCTACAGCAGCCCTGGGGTGTACAGAGGGGGCAGAACAGGATGCAGCTTGGTGCTAGGTGTCCTGACTTCCCCTGCCTGGGCACAGTGGGCTGCGAGGCATGGGCAAAGCCTTTCCATCCCTGTTTAGAAGAAGAAGGGCACCCTGCACATCCCTGTAGTGCTACTTAGTGCTGCCTGCATCCCGCTGGACTTTCTAACCCTGAACATGTTCCCCTGGCCCTTGTCCATCTGCCTCTCCTTTGCACTGACTTTGTTTTCCTTTCCCTCTCCCCAACCCCCTCATCCTCACCCTGTAGGTTATTGCAGCCGACTGCAAGAGGGTCACAGTTCTGAAGTATTTCCTGGAAGCCCTTTGTGGACAAGAAGAGCCTTTGCTGGCATTCAAGGGTGGAAAATATGTGTCAGTGGCACCCGTCCCAGACGCCATGGGAAAGGAAATGGGAAGCCAAGAGGGAAAACAACTGGAAGATCAGGTACTGTGCGGGAAGAGTGTGCCTCGGTGAAGGAAGAATCACCCCTGTGGGGCCCAGCCTCTGCCTGCCCTGCAGCTCCTGCTGTTTATAGCCGGCGTAGCTGTGTGTGCATTTTATGGGGGGAGCCAGGGGGGGCAAGTGGTGCACAGCCCTTGTCTCCTGAGTGTACTTCACTCGTGCCCTTTCCTGCCAGTCCGACTGGTGTGCCTCTATCTCGCGCACTGCTATGAGTTCCAGATGCTGCTTTTTCATACCCCAACCTGGGGGAGAGCTTTAATAACGCGCAGCACCGCGGCCCCGGGAGAGGAGGGTGGGCGAGGGGGTGTCAGGGTTCAGCTTCAGGATCAAGTTTATAGCCATGGAACTCGTTGAGGCAGAGGCCTGAGCTCCAGCCTCCAGCACACGTACAGGAAGAGCTGACATTGGCGCCCCGTCCCTCCCCTGCCTCTCACATCCTGATGTGATTAAGGAATTCAGCTCTTGTTTTTCTGCCCTTGCCTGTTCCTGTAGGCCTTGCTTCACTCCAGGCTCCATGTGTGTGTTTAAGGGCCCTGCCAGCCGCTCTGCAGGTTGGCTCTTTTCTTCTGTTTAATCTTCCAGTTGGAAAGGCCAAGGAAACAGGAGAAAGGGGCAGAGGCATTGGGAGCAGGGAGCTGGGTGGCCCAGCACTGCCCAGCCTTGCTGCGAGTCCCCTCCCTGTGCTGGGCGCAGCAGAGCCGTGCAGAGATACTGCTCCATGCAGGGAATGACAGCTTGCCTCTGCCACTGCTGGGTGGCCTGTGGCCCTCTGTGTCTCAGGGAGCTGACAACCAGAGGAGCCCAGAGCAAGAACGTGCTTGCACCCATCTTGTTCCAGCAGCTGGCTCTGGCAAAGCAGGAGAGATTTCAGGTGATTTTTTTGCACTAGGGGTCAGAGCAAAACCCCAGGCAGCAGGAGATGTCTCTGTACAGTGGGAGACCTGGACCCTTGTCCTCTTCTGGAGAAGGGTATTCAAGCTGATACTTACAAAACCATTTGATGTGGGGAGATCTTCAGGTTCTACCCAGCATCATGGCAGGGATGATTGGTCCTTTTGTTGGGTTAATCCCTCCAATTTCTGCTATCAACAAACACAGTATGGAGAGCAGCTCCCTCCTGTCCTGTCTCCACACTCTGTTCAGCCGTGGGAACCTCTGCATGAGCTCATTGTGCAACCCTGGAGCTTCCTTCTGGGCTCTGAGCGCAAGGGAGCTTTCAGCTCACCGGTGTGACCACTGGGCAAGAAGATCCCAACCCACTGCAGCACATCTGCATCTAACACATGCTTTTCCTCAAGACTCTGCACCACAGTGTCCCTCTGTCAGTATCCCCCCATGCCCTGTGGTCCAAGCTGTCCTGGCAGAGGGAAGTGAGCTTGAGGGCTGCATCTTCCTCCTTCCCATGGCTGAAAAGTCAAAAGGAGAGAAGAGTGCGTGGCTCTGTGGTCAGAAGGGTGTGCAGTCAGGGTGAAATGGGTGGGTACAGGACTGTGCAGTTCTGGGGTTGTTCCAAGTTAAGACTTTGAGCTCCTGCCCAAGTCCCTTCTGCTGACACATGCCATGCAGCCTGGACAGGGCAGGGAGTGTAGCAGTGCTCTTAACCCTCCAGGGCATCCCCTTGTGCAGGATCTGCCCCCTTCAGGTCTCCAGGGGCTCAGAGCAGATCTTTCTGCCCAGGTGCCAACCCCATCACAACCCTTGGCTTTTGTGCAGAGAAGGGGAGATGAGTCATGCGTGGCTTGGGAAGGCTCATGGCTGCTACCCCAGGCAGCAAAGGGGTCTGAGTGAGACAAAGAAAGGGGTTGTCAGCAACAGTAGCAGAGCTGGACTCCTGAGCAGCTGTGGGTGGGACACATGTTGAGGAACAGGAACTTGTGGCCTCCCCTTTGGGCACAGAGCCACTGGGGAGAGCAGCAAAGCTGGAGGCGGAACTGGATTGTGGCTGATCCCCAATTGGACACCAGCCACCACCTCCTGCTGTCCTGTGTCCCAGAGGCTGAGGTGCATTGGGAAAGGCCAGCATGGCCTTCACCTGAGGTAGGAACAGTATGGCTCATTTTAGGGTCTCCAGTTAGGCAGTGCAGGCATACTGGGAAGGGTCTGCAGACTTCCTAGTGGGAAGAGCCAGAGAAGGGTCTCTAGGAGAGGATGAAGAAGTAATATGGTCCAGAATTGCCTGTGCAGGGAGAAGATTGGAGAACCTGAGGCCCTTCAGGTTTAGCAAAGACAATGTTCCTGGCCACACAAAGCATGTCAAAGGCAAACTAGAAGTAGGATGCAAATGTTAACAGAAGTAATTAACCGTTGAAGTGACTGACCTCAAGATGCAAGGAATTCTCCATGATATGGAGCATTAAAAGCAAGACTGAGCATCTCCTAAAACATCTGTTCTAGCCCAGCTGGAAGCTTTGAGCTGGGTGCAAGAATCTCACTGGCATATTCATAGATCAAAACAGAGAAGGAGAATGGGCTCTTTGGTCTCCTGGGTTCATGGAGGGTTAGAGCAGGTGCAGGCAGGTGAGGAAAAGCAGCATTTGCTCCAAGGGATGTGCAGCCTAAACATCCAGGCAAAGCAGAGAGTCGGGGAAATGCCATGGTTTTACACAACTGAAGCCTATAAAACATCAGTGACTCACCCAAGGCTGTGGGAAGAATTTTCCAAGGTGAGGAAGAGGGTTTCATTTTAGAACAGAGCTTTAAGCGGGGCTCTGCCCTGCCTGGTCACTGACTTCCCTGCCCTGTTACCTCCTCTCTCACCTTGTCATTTCCTGGATAGTTGCTATTTATTTATTTTGAATGGGTTTTTTTGGATGTTTAGAAATAGTCAGCTGTCCCTCAGCAAGCAGTGATGGACCCTGCCTGTCTGGAAGGGGAAGAGCAGAACAAGCACAGTCCCTGCCACCAGCGTCCCTTACAATGACTTCTCTCCCATTTTCTTCTCTTTCTACATTTCCTGGAAGAAGGAAGATGATGTGAAGATTGAGGCATTTGAAGATGATTCTGAGGCTGAAGTCAGTGGAGGAGAGATGGACATCAAAGAGCTCAGAGCCAAGAAGCAAGCCCTAGCCAGGAAAGTAGCTGAGCAGCAGCGTCGTCAAGACAAGATTCAGGTAGGATGGGCTGTGCAGCTGCAGCACCCGAGCTGGCTGAGGAACTGCTTTGCTTTGGTAGAGGGACTGGTCCTGTCTTGCTGTGCCTTTGGAGCACAGCTGTTTCCCTGACATGTTTCAGGACCAGTGATCTCTTGGATTGTCCCACAGCACCTTGAGCTTCCTGGGTGTAGTTGCTCTGCTCTTTCGCTATGAAACCCAGCAGCAAGTTTAGCTTTGATCCTTTGTAAGGGCCAAATTGGTGTTGCTGTCCCTACCTAGAGTAAGATCTGTCCTCCCGGGCCCTGAGATGAATGTTTTGAGGACTCCTGAGACCTTCATGAAGTCAGATACAGCTTCTCCATGTAGCTGCCAGCAAAGCCAGGAGAACCTGGCAGAGGAGTGCTGTAGGTGGTGGCTGTAGTGCAGTGCATGCCAGGCAGTGAGCTGTTCCCTGACCTGGGGCAGAGGCTCCATGGCAGCAAAGTTCGGTGAGAAATCAGCTTTCCTGTGCAGCAGGACACAGGCAGATGGGGGAGAGGGTGGGACGAGAACAGCAGAGTTCATGTAGGAGCCAGCTGCAGGAAAAATAGCCTGTGAAGGGCTGCTGCAGCAGAGCGAAGCTTGCAGAGCGTTGCCATCGTTATGGGGACAAACAGAGGGGATACAGGTGATCCCGACCCTGCCTCTGACCCAATCCCAGCCTGCTTCCCAGTGGGAGCTGGAGAAGTAAACTGGTTGGACTGGGAGCAGACACCTGAAGGGGCACACTGTTGCTTTAAGAGCAATCTCACATGCATGGCTGTTGGCTGCCTTCTTGCTCGCAACCCCTCTTCCTCCAACCTCGAAGCCCAGATGAGGAAAAAATTCTCCCTGGCTCCCCTCCCCCTCACCTCCGCCCTCTCTAATGCCCAGGGCCCTTCACTTCCATAATTCTTCATTTTCCAGCCTTGAACGTAAGCCAGACACATCTGTCTGGCCATATGCGTGAACTCTGCAGTGTGTGCCGAGGTGGTTGTAAAACAGGGCTGCTGAAGGCCCTACTGGGAGAGCGTGCACATGTGTACCCTCCGGCTACTGGCGCCGGGCCCAGAACCACTGCGCTTCGCTTTTCCAAACCCACCCCAACCTTTCAGATTTCTCCTTTTTTCTTTTTCTTCTTTTTTTTTTTTTTTTTTTTCCCTTATGCTGCTTATAGCTACTTACTGAATTACTGCATGGTAACANTTTTGAGCAATTCATATCAAGGAGAAGGTAGAAGCTGCGCCGGGAGGGAGGGGCCGCCCCCGCAAGCGAGTCCATTATTGTTGGCAGGTACCTGGGTCACATTAATACAAGGAGGAAGAAAAGCGGCAGCGAATGAGTGAGAGATTGGAGAGATGGGCTGTAAATTAAAGAGGCCTGAAGCCTTCCAGCCTCCCAGGGTTGTTAAGCGGGAGGTGTAAGTAAATTCCCCACTTCCCACTGCCTTGTTACAGACACAGCAAACAGGAACTGCACATGTTCAGGGAGGGCAGCGTGCAGCAGATCCCGGCCCTGGCCACTAACCCAGCTGCAGCCGGCCCCCCCGCCTCGGGATGGCTGCTGCCCGTTCTGTGGGGAGAGTGGGGGCTGCCTGATGCTGTCAGGGGCTTGCTCCCCCCGGCATGCTCCTCCCTTCCTCCCCGGCTGTGCTGGGGCTGATGCTCACAGGCAGAGAGAGGTCAAAATGAGGGTGTGGGCAGCTTCAGGGGCTGCACAGCTGAGAGCTGAGGTGCAGTTGGAGTCTGAAGGAGCGGGGTGGAGGAGAAGTCCTTGGGGCTTCAGTCATCCAGCCTCTAGCTTGCTGGGAACAGCATGGAGCAGAACGTGTGCGCTTGCCCTGCTCCTCTCCCTGCCCTGGTGCTGACCAGGCAGCTGGAGCTGGAGGAGCAGAGGAGCTTGGGTGGAAAGCAATGTCTGGGGAGGCCAGGTCAGAGCCAGCTCATCATCCACCTCCTCCACTTTCCCTCTCCTGGCCTGTGGTCCTTGACCTTTCAATTTTCTCAAGAAGTTTTGTGTTTCTGGGGACCTGGGCATCTTTTGCTTTCCCCCTTACAGCCCCTTCCTCTCGTTCAGTGCTCACCTACAGAATTCATGCATTGGCTGCCTTCCATATCCCCCTTTCATTATCTTGGGGACAAGCCACAGCTCCACATGCTCATCCAAGTCCAGCAGATGAAGCTCCTGTCTCAACACAGCTTAGAGCCTCAGCTCTCCATGCATGGTTGTGTGGCTATGCAGGCGCAGTGGTGGGGACTTGGGCCCAGAAAGACTAGGTCATCACTGCCTCCCACAGAGTCTGATGGTGTGGGCAATGACCCAGGGCAAAGCCTTCATCTCTCAGCCATCTATTTTCTTTCTGTGCCCGAGGGGAGTGCAGTGTTGTGACCTTAGCTGGGCCGTGCAGAGTTGTGCTTCTTACAGATAAACTGTCCACCTTCTCCTCAAAATGCTTTGTTGCACTGTCATAGAATCCCAGAATCCCAGCATGGTAGGGGCTGGAAGAGACCTCTGGAGATCATCTAGTCCAGCTTTCCTGCTAAAACAAGGCCACCTGGAGCAGGTTGCCCAGGTTCACAATGTCAACGTGGGTTTGGAATCTTTGCAGAGAGGGAGACTCCTGGTTCAGTGCTCCATTACCCTCAAAAGAAAGAATTGTTTCCACATATTCATATGGAACTTCCTAAGTTCTGGTTTGTGCCCATTGCCCCTTATCCTGTCTCTGGGCAGCACTAAAAAGATTCTGGCCCAAACGTCTTGACCTTTTGCATGTTGGTAAGCAGTGATAAGATCCCTTCTCAGTCTTCTCCAGGCCGCAGGTCTCTCAGCCTTTCCTCATCAGAGAGATGCCCTAGTGCCCTCAGCATATACATAAATCCTACATCCCTGTCTCTGCTGTGCTCTCCACCTCTTGCAGCCCAGTTCTGATGATGATGGAGATCATCCACCTGATGCTTTTTCCAAGTTCACTGCTGCTGGTTTAGGTCGTAGCCTCTGTGTGTCCTTGGGAAGCCCTTTTCTGGCTTATGAGTTGGCTGTTGCTCCCTGGCTCTGCTGCCAGCCTGCCTCTGCCCATCACCAATCGCCCAGACTGGGATGGAGCCTCCTGCCAGCCATAGCCCAGTGACAGCAGCGATGTGCTGAGGTGAGTTGAAAGGCCAGGCAGGTACCTGAGCGCTGCTCAGGCATTTGGAAAAGCAAGAGGGGCCAGGCACGTAGGTGGACAAGAGGAGGTGACAGTGGCACTGCTAGGCAGCATTCTCTGGCAGGGCCGTGTCCCCAGCCAGCACTCCCGGACCCCCCTGCTGCTTGGCCAGGCCCTTGGTCCATGCTGTTCAGCATCCCCTGTCCTTTGTGCCGCTGCTGCGCGCTGGGAGCGGTCGAGTTTCCTGACCGGTTGAAAACATCCCACCTGAAACATAACAGGCTCTTCCTCTGGATGCTGCTATTGTTTTGCTCAGCATTACAGAGGCAGCCTAACCGGGGCGGCCAGTTATGACACGTTATCCCAAAATAGTCACTCTCCTGTCCCTTCTGAACCCACGGAACGGCCGCCCCCTTAAGATGCAGCCGCTCTTTTGTGGCAGGAGCGTGAGTAAGTGGCTAAATTTAGCCGTGTCCCATTCACGCTCTCCGCAGCGCGCAGGAACAATGCCGCGGGCGCACACGCGCCGACACGCACCTGCCTGGGAGCGGGGTGCCTGCTGGCGACGGAAGGCGCACACCCACCCACGGCGGCTCCGCCACGGCGGCGGCCCCGCTCTGCTACCAGGCACGGGGCACGTTTACTCCTGAGGAAGACGCTGGAGACGAACCTTGGGGAGGAGGAAGCCCTCGAGCAGAGACTAGGGAGGCATTGTTCTCGAACCTGGAAAATCCGCCCCCGATCCCCGCGGAGCACGAGGGGATGGAAGGGGCAGCAGCGCCGTGGTTGGAGAGCAGGTCGGGCAGGAGCAGATGGTGGCAGGGTGCTGATGGCCCATACGGCCTGGCAGAATGGTGTGACCCTGTAGGACCCATCCCAAAGGCAGCGGGACGCTGTCTGCTAAGCTTTGGCTCCGGGCCCCTCCTCCGGAGTGGCACCGCAGGCAGAGGAGCGCTGGGGTCCGTGTGCGGGGCCCCAGGGGTTGATGTGGGACCTCCACCTGTTCTCCACCCTCAGGTCTAGCGAGCCCCTGCAGAAGGTACTGCCTGGTGGCCTGACTCTTTCCATGCCCACGCAAGGCATCGGCTTCCGGGGAATCCCCCAGGTGATCCCAGCTGATGGATGAGCTGGGAATTAGGGACTGTGTGCAGGAGTGTCTGATCTCAGTGCTGCCACCAGCTGGGGCAGCCGGGGGAGCCACCTCCGGCTCCGGCCCCGGCTCCTGGGAGAAGTCCCCACCGAAGGAGCAGAGCAGGCAGAGGGCTGCGAAGGGGAACGGCTTTGGTGGCCACAGCGTGCGGGTGCAGGCGAAGAGGGGGAACTGCCCGGACCTGGGTGCAGCAGATCCAGATCTCCCGGCCTCAGCGGTCCGCTGCCACATGCCAGTACTGCGGTGTCCCTGTGCCACCGAGCTGTGCAGTGCGCTTAACCCCAGTCAGGCAAAGCTAAAATCCAGCTGCCCTGAAGCGCTTGGGCCAGGGCAGGGCTGTACCTTGGCTGTCTTCACCGTGCCGCACTCCCCAGGGTCTTCTCCTTAGAACGGAACAAAGGCTACCATCTTCCTGTCCTTACAACGGGGAAAATGAGGCACAGTGAGACCGGCAGTTCATTTCTGGTAGTGCTGGTGGCACACAGCCTGTGCCCTAGGTGTGGGCATCTCAATCCACATCCTCACGCTCTCCATCCTCCCCGCGGGACAGCGCCCCAGGACCGGCAGAAGGGTTAACGTGGTGCTCGCCTCCCGGTTCCCCACACATGGGCTCCCTTTCATCTCTGGCCTGGGGCCAGCCAGCGTCTGCATGAATCACAGGCCACTCCTCTTCCNTCCCAATACCCCTTGGCCGGAGGCTTCTGCAGCCTTTTACTCACACAAACAAAAATAAATCTCGCTGCCGGCCTCTGAACTCTGCAAAGGCGAATTTCCCTCTGGCTCCCCGAGCGGCCCGGAGCTGTGCGCGGGGCCTTGGCACGCTCCCCGCCGACCTCGCTCTTTCACTCCCGGCGCATCCTGTGTCCTTCTCTCACCGGGCGGCCCGGCGAGCAGAATGGGACGTGACGGCCGGCACAGGCGTTGCTGGCGGCTGCCAGGAATCGGCCGGGTACGGCCTGCGAAAGCTGCCGCCGGGGCAAATGCCACACACGAGGGTACTGCCCCTCCCGTGCTGCCACCTCCGCACCGCCAGGCCGGAGGCGTAGGTGAGCTTCCCGCTTGAGCTGTGCTCTGCAGGTCACCTGCAAGGGCCACAGCGAGCCCCGGGGCCGAGGAGTCATATCGGGGTGTGGGTGGGGGACTTCTCCTGCTGCTCGTGTTGGACTGTCGTTGCCCACCAGAGAATGCATGGTTTCAGCTCCCCCTTTCTGCAAACTTGAGGCCGCTGACCTCTTTGGCTGTCACACAGGGGGTGTGCTGCTTTGCTCTGGGACTCTGCATTGGCCGACAGGACCCTTCTTTATCTTCCCACAGAAGGTGGAGCTTGGTGGAACTCAGCAGGGCCTGCTGCCTCCCAGGCATGAGCATTTCCTCTGTGACCCCCCAAACCTTGAGGAGAAACACCACTGACCACCCTTCTCACAGTGAGGAGGTAGCAGCAGCACTATGCCAGGGATACCAATACAAGGTTCCCATGCAACTGAGTAGTGCCAACACCTCTCCAGCTTCAGGTAGACTGCAGATAGGGGTGGCACCCAGGACATAGTTGGCCCTGGCAGCATCGGTACAGGGATACCAGTACCATCAGAGCTGCTCCTGTCTGATGGGAAATGGATATCCTCATGCTGTCATGCCGGCTCAGTGCTGCCAAGCAGCAGGCAGGTCCTGGCATGCTCCCTGCTCTGCCTGTCAACCCTCGAGGTCCTCAGAGATTCATCCCCAGGACCAGCACTGCCAGGAGGCAGGTGGGAGGCACATGGTGAGGTTGAGGTTGCTGCCTTGCCTAAAGACACTTGTGGGAGGTGGCAGCATCAAGTCGCTTGATTTAAAGCCAGATGACAACACTTGGAAATGGATTAAAAGCCACTTCTTTCCATGGCCACTGCTGGCCGTGTGGCTGCTTGTCCCAGGGTGCCTCTGAGGCTTTGGCATGACTACAGGAGAGTTGGGATCCTCACCCCAGGCAGGGGGAGCTCGCCATAACGTTGTGCAGAACAGCATCAGTGGTCGCCTCATGTCCCCAGGGTGCATCTTGTGGGTGCAAGCCTGATCTTGCAAGGGTTTGCGTGGTGGATGTGTTCCACAGCAGTGCTGCTGCACTCCGTGGGTGACCGGTTCCTATTAGAGGCAACAAACATCAGCGAGTCCAGGGAAGCTATTTTTAAGCAGAGGAAGCACTAGAATAGCATCCTGCATTTTTTAAGCCTGTGACTTACTAAAGAGCCCAAGTCCTTCGATAGCGTAGAAAGTAATGTGTGAGCTCCTCGGTCTCATTAAAGTGGTGGCCATTGTTGAAGGTCCAGGTGCCACACCACAGGATTGCTAGTAAGACCCAGCAGACCCTTCCCATATATGTATGAGCACCTCTGGTCTCCAGTGGTTTTCCAGCTGGGTGGAGTCAGAAAAGACAAGGCACATGTGGGAGCTGGTGGGACAGTGAGTTAGGTACTTGGCCAAGCATCTCCACCCCACAGACCTCCCCTCCTGCTGCCTGCTTGTGTTAGGAAGCTGTTGGGAATATTTGTGTGTCCCAAACTGGTTTGTTTTGGCTGTTGTCACCTTGAGCCCTTTCCATCCGAAGTCCCAGAACCCACTTCCTCCACCCACCTTTTTATCTCCACTGTTTTGTATTGGGGTCAGTCTCTTGGCACTGGTGCAGATAATCCTGGCAACTGTCAGTCCTGTAAATGGGACAACTCCCAAAACACCTATGTTTTCAAGGCTGGTCCCAGTTGTTCTCCCCATACCCAGGACAGGACTGTTCTCCTAGGAGAGTGGACTCTTGGAGACTTCCACCATCCAACTCTTGTGCACTGTGTATCTGTTTGAGATGTAGAGGTGGATGGATGCAACCTCCTGACAGCCCCATTCACACGATGCCCTTTGCTGTCGTGTGTTTGCCAGCCAGGCTTATCTTCTGCTCCCAAGGTCCACAGGTCGTAGGGCTGACATCCTTCTTATTCATGTGTCCTTCTCCTCTAGGCTGTGCTGAAAGACCAGAGTCAAATGAGGCAGATGGAACTGGAGATCAGACCTGTCTTCCTGGTCCCAGACACCAATGGTTTCATTGACCACCTCAGCAGCTTGATCACTCTGTTGAACTGCAGGAAATTCATCCTGGTGGTGCCCCTGATCGGTGAGTAGGGCCAGTACTGTAGTGGGGACTTCCCTTCCTCCCCAGGGCAGGCTGTCCCTCCATGCTGGCTCCCTCCATGCCCCACGTGCCCGCCGTGCCTGTGTGGTCTGGAGCCAGTCTGCTCACGCCATGGGCCTGGCCTCCATCCTGCCCTGTCTTGTCTCAGCCACGTCCGGCGTTCCTTCAGCCCATGTTGTCCTTCTCCCTTCCTGCCAGCCTTCTGCCCATGCTGCTCAACAAACTCCTTTCCTCCTGCTGCATTTGGGGGTGTCAGGGGTTGGGAGAGGCATATGGGTGTTAAATGGGATTTGGAGGGAGTTTTGGAGGGAGCAAGGAGGAGGAATTGTTAAACAATCAGAGCAGATAGCTTATCCCAACTGAGCTGGGGCTTAGGCAGCCTGAGCAAATGGCCAGCCTGTGTCCCAGCCTCTCAGGGCTGCTGAAGCCCAGCCCTTCTTTTTCTCCTTATAAAGCTTGCAGTAAAACAGCAAGCTGGTTCCCGTTATTGGTAAACACTCATCCTGGCAGATAACGGCTGTGCTGCTGGGTGGTCTCCCGGGGTGGTGGGAAGGTTTGGTTCGATGCCTCTGCTCTGATTGTTTGATCACACTCGGGGCTGGAGGTAGCATTCCTCTGGCCAGTGTCGCTCTGGCGCCTGGTGCCTCCCGGTGCCTCCCGGTGCCAGCCTGGCATTCAGAGGATCCCCAAGGGCAGCAGGAGAGGCCAGGCCAGGAGCAGGGCTGAGCCTCAAAGAGCTCACAGGCTTCTTCTTCTCAGTCACAACCCCAGGCAGCTAGGGGCCAGCTCTGACGCATGGGCATCTCCAGCATCCAGACAGCAAAGTGTATGCTTGTGCCCATCTCCTGGCCTGCAGTACACAGGGGTGCCCTTCCCCAGCTTAGCTCAGGATGAATTCCTGAGGCTTAGGAACAGGATTCCTGGGTGGGGGGAGCAGGGCTGGCTGCCTGCCCACCTTAGCAGAGTCGCTGCCAAAGCACTCCATGTCTTGGCACCAGAGTGCCAGGGCTTTGTGTGGAAGTTAAGGAAGTCAGCAGCACCAGCAGAGCCTGGGCAGCCCTGAGAGCTGTGAAGCATGCTAACACCTGAGAGAGCTGGGATCTGCCCTGGAGCCATGGCCCTGCCTCCTGGTGTACTCCTGTGGGTGTAGTGAGGCTTCTCCATTTGAACTCCAGCTGGGACTAGGAGAGCTGAAAACCCTGGTCCTGCCCCTGCTTGAGTTGCTGCTGCCCTCAGCCTGCAAAGCGAGCCTATTCTGCCCTGCCATGGGGCAGGAGGAGCAGCAGTGACTGAGCCCCTTCAGTGCTTTCCTGTCCTGACACCTTGTGCAGCCCATCTCAGAGGAGACAGAGTAATCCAGAGTAACCCATAACCCACTGCCTCCCATGAGCCTTCCCTGAAGCCAGCATCTGCCTGTCTACATCAGGAGTTGGTCATACCCCCAAGGAGAACCATCAGTGCTGAGACCCTGGTGCAGGCAGGAGGAACTTTTCCCTGGAGATAAGCTGCAGGCCCATGGCTGCTGGGGACAGAGGCCTTGGTGCTGTGCCCCATTGATGGCCCAGAAATAGGCACCCTGGCACAGGGCACTTCTCCCAGCCCTTCCCAGGGATGCAGCAAGGGGTTAAGCGCACAGCTTCGCGTTGGGTTTGTTTCTCTTGCTCTTTAACCTGCTCCGTGCTCCTTGAGGCTGACCCCGCCATGGAGAAGCCAGGCCTGGTGCAGAAGCACAAACAAGCCTCCCCTTTGAAGCCTGTTTAGCTTGGAAGCAGGAAGGCGGATTTCGGGAGGGAATACCAGCTTTTCCTGTTTGATGTTCCGTTCTTGCATGGCTCCCCCCACCCCGGGCCCAGCCGTGCATTGTGTGGAAATGGCAGCATCAGGTCGGTAGCAAGAGGAGTTGCTGGCCCACGAAGAGCAAAGCAGCTCCATGCAGCTTTAATTTGAATACCCAGACAGTGAGTGCCAGTCTCACCATGGAACAGAGCGATCACGCAGGCTCCCCGGGCAGTGATTCACAGCACTGGGGAGAGGCCTCAGACCCCAAGCTCTCTCCTCGAACCCCCAAGGAATGCATAGTTCCCACTTGAACTCAGGACTTGGCTCCAAGCTCGGAAACAATCTTCAGAAATGAAGCCGTGGCTGCAGCACACACTGCGCGCAGAGGCTCCCCGCGCACACGTGCACAGCAGCTCTCGCGCGCCCAGCCCCGCGCAGCCGCACCGAGGACGCTCGCGTCTGGACGCATGCTCCTGTGCCTGGCCTCGCCACCGGCATCTTGCTCACTCTGCAGTCAAATGGCTCTTCCAGCAGCCCCCAACAACAGAGGATAGGTCTCTCCTGGAGCTCTGCTGGGGTTCCTCAGGCTTCTGCTGGACGCAGGGTGCTGGAGTTCCCAGCTGCTCGGCAGCAGTGCAGGAGGCTCTAAGGCTTGATGGGCTCTAGTGAAGGCAAATGGGCTGGGAATCTGCCTGATCCCAAGCTCAGGCTTATCTTGAGCAGCTTGTGTTAGGACAGAAGTGTGAACCCTCTATCAGATCTAGATGGGTGAGGTGTTGGGTGTGAGCATCTCCCCCTGCCAGGAGCCAGGGACAGCAGCTTCATGTGGGAAAAACAAGGCCAAGACTTGCAGGGGAAGCTGCTGGAGTGGGAACTACCTGCTCCCACGCATGATTCTGCTCCCACCTGTGGATGGAGGGCAGCAGCTTTTCATTCCTGGAAGTGTAAGCAAGGAGCAGAGAGGTGCAGAGCCAACTGGTGCAATATGGGGCAGGAGGTATGGTGCCACTGGCCATCGCTGTGCTGGCAGGACAGGAGCAGGCTGCAGGTGGCTACCTTTTGCTGACCCTTTTGGGCACACATGAAGGTGCCATGTAAGGCAGGAGCATGGGGTAGGGGGCATGGCCATGGTCCTGGCGTTGTGCAGAGCAGAGAAAGGTGCCTTTGGGGAGCATTATTTGCACACTGCCAGGGCAAGGTGCCTGCAAGCCGGGTGACCCACGGAGGTAGAAGGCAGCAAAGCTTTTCCAGACCCTCAGCCAAGTCCAGGAGCACACGGACACTGTGGCAGCTGAACCCAGATTTCCTGAGCCAGCTCCCACTGCCCCGGCCCCAAGGCCTTGGCAACTTGCTAGCTCCAGCAGCAGGTCACAGGAGCACCTTGTCCCATAGTAACTGTACCTCCTCTTCCTGTTTGAAGTGATAAACGAGCTGGATGGCCTGGCCAAGGGCCCAGAGATGGAACACCGGGCTGCAGGCTATGCCCGCCAAGTGCAGGAGAGAGCCAGGAAGTCCATCGAGTTCCTGGAGGAGCGATTCGAGAGCCGGGACAACTGCTTGAGGGCTCTGACCAGCCGAGGCAACGAGCTGGAGTCCATCTCCTTCCGCAGTGAAGATACCACTGGCCAACAGGTGAGGGCCACCCTGGCCCCAGGAGGATGGGGTACAGAGGTAGTGATGTCGAGGGCTGGAGGCTCTCTGTCACCACCTTTGCAGGCTCCTGCAGGCTGCGTGGGTTCTGGCTCAGAGCAACCCTCTCCACTGAGCTGCAGCACTGTCTCAAGGGTAGTGCAGAGATCAGGATGGTGTGAGGTTGCAGGGCTTTTTTCCTGCCAGGGGTAACATTTCCCTTTTTTTTTTCCAGGGAAACAATGATGACCTGATTCTGTCCTGCTGCCTGCACTATTGCAATGACAAGGCCAAGGATTTCATGCCCTCCAACAAAGGTAGAACATCTTCACATCCTCTTTGTCCCTTCTCTGTGGCATTCCACAGACTCTTCTCATTTCTCTTTTCACAGCCCTTGGAGCCAGTCTCTCCTGCATGTTGCCTCTTTCAACACCCAGGTGCCACCTCCTGCCTCCGGTCAGCCCCAGGCTGTGGCCCTCCCACTGCATTGCCAAATGTGCACCTCACTGTGCTTTGGGGATGCCCTAGCCTGTGAGAAGCTCACCATAAACGTCCACAGAGCTGTTTTGTGGTGCTCGGCAGCGGGGACAGAGGGCCAGGAGGTGCCTCCTCCCCACAAAGCCCAGTGCCTCCTGTCCAGGGCCCTTTTCACTCCGGATGCCTAGTTGGCATTGGCCACATGTGCTGGGACCAGACGGCCCCCAGGCTGTTGCCAGGACAGCAGGGATGGGAATCACATCAGCAGCTGCCCAAGAAATCAACCCACATTTGTCAGTGCGAATTCTTAGCAGCTTAACTTGTCAGATTCACAGAGAAACCGTCACCAAATGTTTATGTGCAAATGATGCTGAATTTTGAAATCATGTGGATTATGGGGAATGGGGCCTGACAAGCTGACAGCCTCTGGTTTGTAACAAGGAGGCGCGTCACCAGCGCGGAGCAGAGGATGTTTATTGTTACACATTTCTTAAAGCGTCCGCGCAAACCCTCCCCATCCCGCTTTCAGCAGCCCTCGGTCCTGGGCCTGCCCTCCCGCTGAGCCCTGCTCCCCTTCCTCCTGGCATGGGCTGGCCTGGGCACTCACCCCACCATCCTCAGCCCAAACACCGTGACCATAGCCTGCGTTCCTGGCCACCCTCCCCTTCCCCTCGTCCTGCCGCTCCCCACGCAGCCAATCTGGGCCCATGTTGGGCTCCCATAAACTCTGTTTTTTCCATTCCCGTCCTGGCTCGGAGGCTCTGTGTTTCCTGTGCTCATAGGAACAGTACTCTGGTCACAGGACCCAGCTGCTTACACATACCCCATATGCTTCCCCTGCTTCGCACACACGTAAGCGTGGCTCCCACATCCCAGCCGGGTGCGTTGCGTGCGGGGCAGCTCATCCATCTGGGGGCAAGATCCTTTCGGTTATTTCTCAGGCTCCAACCCTCTCTCTGTCTGGCTGAGCCCCAGCCAGAAACGCCTCAGTATCAGTGGCGACTCCAAAAAAACTTCACAAAAAAATAAGGGGTGGTTTTAGATCTTATAATGAGATCACCAGAATAATAGCACCAGCTTCCTGATGGAGCCAGGGTCACAGGCTGTCTTCCTGGCCTGGGTCAGGCAGAAGGACCTCCTCTTCCCTGCCTGCAGCAGCCCATGCGGGCAGCGGGCAGCACCAGCCCCTGGCACCGCTCACTGGCCTTCCTGGCCCTGGGACTGCAGGCAAAGATCACAAATCATCCCCCAGCCAGCACAGGGTGGGGGAAGAGGGCGGCCTTCGAGATGAAGAGCTGTCTCTGAGCCACGCTGGGAAGCACTGGCAGAGAGCGGAGAGTGCAGCTGGAGTGCCAGGTGGCCCTGCCATGCCTGGGGTGTGGCACCCAAAGGAGTGGGCACGGTGTGGGGACAGCACGATGTGGAATGGATGCGAGGGCTGGGGCAGAGCAGGAAAGTGTGAGCTTCACACTGCTCCCTCTCTCTCGTTGCAGAAGATCCCATCCGTTTGCTCAGGGAAGTGGTTTTGCTGACTGATGACCGGAACCTGCGAGTCAAAGCGCTGACCCGCAACGTGCCGGTGCGGGACATCCCCACCTTCCTCAAGTGGGCCCAGGAGGGCTGAGAAGGCCAAACGGGGCCGACAGCCCCTGAGTGAGTCACGCAGCCTGTTAGGGTGGCAGACCGGCTCCAGCGGCCGCCCTCGCCACGCACCACCAGCGCCGTCCAGCCCACCACAAACAATAAACACCACCTCTTCAACCCACCCCGCGATGGCCACGCTGTGAAGAGCCCCCTCCCGAGGGCAAACCAGCTGGGAGGGTCATTGCTGTGGATGGTTCGTATGAAGGCTGGGCTGTTGAGGGTCCCACCAACCTTTGGGCAGTGCCAGAGCAGAGCTGGTGAGGCCTGCTGGCTAGGGAAGCTTTGGGTGAGCCCGTGCCAGACCGCCAGCCTTTCGCTTGGTTTGCTTGGTTGCAGAAAGCTCGAGTCACAAGTCGATGGCTCTTTGGGTTTGTAGGCTGTGTAGGGCAGAGACCGAGGACACAGGCCAGAGTAGAATTTTGGATTGCCTAGTCTATCTCGTGCCCCTCAGAGAGGCCATGGACTAGCCCGTTTGTCCTGCATGGCCCAGGCAGCTCCAGGCCTCCAGCCCTTTCCCAACCCCACGGTCACCTCACGCAGGGGTTGCTGCTTGCAGAGGTGCTTGTCCTCTCCCTGGTGCAGGGTTTGCTTGTTGAGTTTTGTTTCAGGTTTCAGTTTAGGTTAGTTTTCAGGTGTGTGTTCTCCGCCTGCTAGTTGAGGGAAGTTTTGAACACCCCTAGATCCCTCACAACTGCTTTCTGACCTGCTCCCCTGACCCTGACCCTGACCCTGACCCTAGCTGTCACCTGCCCCTTCTCTCCTCCCCAAAACCCCTTAGTCCCACTCCAGTACCTTTAGACATGGTTTTGACCTAAGAATGTGAGGTCAAAAAAATTATTCCAAGTACCCCAGGACCAGCTGTCTCACAGGTCCCATGTGTCCTCATATTGCCATGGGCTCCTCTTGCCTGTGGGATCCAGATTCTCATGGCTGCAAGGCGAGGTTGGTGCTTGCCCAGCTGGCAGGGTCCCCTTTTGAGCTGCACCTTCTCCTTGGGGTGAGCTGTGAAGGGCCCCTGCTGCCTCGTCACTGGGTCATGTCACACCAGGAGCCAGTGCAGGATTGGGGTGTTGCTGAGTCACCTCCACATCACATCCTAGTACCCAAGTTTCTCATTCCTGTCTCAATTACACACCAGATACAGAAGCTAAGAGCGTTAACCTGTGAACCAGAGTCCCTGGAGCTCTGTCAAGTCCCAGTCCCATGAGCAGAGGGTGGGAGTGACCCTGAGGCTGTCCACAGTCCCCACAGCTGTGGGAGGGAAGCGTCAAAGGTGGCAGAGGAAGCAGCAGGACAGCCCAGTGCTTAGCTTTCTTGCATGGGTGCCTCAGACCCAGTGCCAGCACCAGGAAGCCCAGGATTGCCCCTGTGCTGGCCACCCTGCCTCAGGGTAAGGCTAACACTGGGATCTAAGCCTTGGCAGGGTGCAGCTGTATGGCTGCACAGCTCAGCAATGGAGATGAACAGGGTTGTGCTTGCTAACCGGTGCTGTACAAGTACCCCAGCCACAGGGCACTCTGCAGGGCAGCTGCCAGCGAAGGAGGATCTGTGCTGCAGGGCAGAGCATGTTCAACAAAGACTTTGGGGTGCCCACACCTGCTGCAGGGCACGCAGAGTCATCAGCATGGCTCAGCCTATGGCACACACAGCACCCATACCCCCAGCTGGATGCCCACAGCTGTGTGCAGTGTGTGGACTTTTGCTGTCTCCTCCACACTGCGTTTGTTTAAATGTTTGTTTTTCTAACAGCTGCCCCAAGGCTGCTTTGCAAGGCCCTTCCCAGGGTACTACCAGCTTGGAGTGACCTGTGGCTCTGCCAGACACTGACCCCTCACACCATGCCACAGGGGTCTTACTGCCATCAGACCAGCTTGGCACCACGGGGCTCACTGGCTTGAGCACCCCACGAGTAGGGCCATTCATGCCAGGCTGCTGCCTGAGTGCCTGCAGGGAGCCATGTTCCGGGGAGGCAGCTGCGTTCAGGCTGTTTTGTTAAGATGGTTTTAATAATTTTTAGTATTAAACTCTTGTCTGCGCAGTGTGTTGAGTCATTTGCTGTCAGCGAGCTGGGGTGCTCTTGAGGCTGGGGCAGAGGTGGGCACCAGGGGCACCAGGATGCATTTGTGCTTGCAAAAATGATGGTGGCTCAGTCCCACCTGCAGCTGCCCCCCCAAATCAAGGGGGACTCTGGGCAAAGTCTCACATCCTCTCCCTGCAGCTCTGCACCCACTGTACCCCTTTAGGATCACCTCCCTGCCCTACTTAGCACCAACCCCACATGCCAGCTGGGCCTGCCTGCAGAGAAGGACATGAGGCCACTCACGTTAATGTCATTTTATTGCTCATTCGGTTTTGACTATAGAAAAAAATAAGGGCAAGGAGCCCGTGTACAAATTGGACGTGATACAGAAGGGGCCAAGGGCCCCACTGGGGGCTGCCAGCTCTGCTTTGGGTGATGCTGCCACTCGCCCCACAGCAGCTCCAGAGGGATCCTGCCAGCCCAGGGGAGACCCGGGAACCCCAGGGTGGGGGTGAGGAGGGCACCTGGGCAGGAGCAGCCAACTCGGGCTAGGCTAAGGCACAGTGGCTGCGAGGCCAGGGACAGTCGCTGCTGGTGGCCGCCCTGTGGACCTCGTGTGTGCAAAGGAGAGGAGGGGGGCGGGGAGGGGAGAAGCTTCACATTAGCCCCAGGCACAGGGGTCAGGGCACGGGCCGGGGACAGGGGGGAGCAGACCAGAGGTGGGCTTTGCCCACGCCGAGCAGACGGCAGGAGAGGGGGTGCAGTGGCGGCAGGGGGTGCCCCGTGCTGGAGGGCTCAGCCCCAGGTCACTGCAGCCCAGCCTGGGGCAGCCCCTGGCCTCCCCGGCTCTGCGCAGCCCCCGGCCCCCTCCCGCAGTCCCTGCCCAGCTCTCCGTAGCTGACAAACCAGACGCTTTGTCTTTGTCGAGGCCTCCCCGGCCCGAGCCCGGCCGCACCGGGGCGGGCATCTTTGGCGAAAAAAAAACAAACCAAAACCAAAACCACCAAACCACCACATTGAAAACAAAACTCAAGGCGAGTGGCCACCTGAGGGCAAAGCCACCAGGTCCCTGGGCCTTCCAGAGTCACCCCCCACCCCGGGCATCCCTGATGGCTGGGGCAGGGCCCAGGGGCTCAGTCTGTGTCAGGCCCTGCCCCACCTCCCGAAAGCACAGGGCGCTGGTGGCCGTGCTCAGGCAGAGAGTTCAGTGCTTGCTCCGGGGTGAGGAGCGTCACCATTCCCCAGCCCCGACCACCTTCCCACCACCCACTCCTCAGGTCCCACCGTCCTCCCTCCGTCAGTCTGTCCCCGAGCTCCCAGCTTGGCCCTGGGAGGGTTTGGCCAGCACAAACCCCCCCAGCTCCAGCATGGTCACACTCACTGCTCCTGGCCGGGACAGCTGCCGCAGCTGCGATGGACAAACTACTCACGGGCCCGCGGCAGCACAGTCCAGGTCCCATTACGACAGAGCTCACCGTGGGGCCAGGGCAACGTAGGCAGCTGCCGAGGATATCCCCTCGCCCAGGGGCCAGCGCTGGGCTGGCCCCGAGGTAAGGAGCAGGCTCACGTCCTCCACAGCCCCGGGGCACGGCCCAGCCTCACTGCTTGTGCTTCGCTCTCGCCCTGGTGCCAGAGGCCCAGCAGCCCCCCACGGTCAGGCGGGGCCACGCCACAAGGTCAGTCCCTGAATCAGCGGCTTCGCGCAAGCAAGCCGGGGTGCTCGTCGTGGGACGCGCCGTCCAGCTGTCCCGGGGCAGCTCTCTTGGGACCTTCTGCTACGAGCGAGTTCTCCAGAGCCATCGGCAGCGCCGGGGGATGAGCTCCCACCGTCTCTCGCCACCCCCAGCTCCACGCGGGGCAGCGAGGGGAGCCCGGTGGCCCTCCTCACCCCCCGGCAAGGCCGGCGCTAGGGGGGTGAGTATCGCTCTATGGTCCGGGCGGCCTCGGCATGAAGGTGTGGAGCCTGCACCAGCACCTCAGCCGCTTTGTCCTGGCTCAACCCCAGGTGCTCAGCCGTGAACTTGGCCAGTGGGTAGAGGCTCTCCATGGCCTTGGGGTCACTGAGGAAGTGTGAGGTGTGGGAGAGCAGCTCAGCCGCCTTCTCCTGCTTGAGCCCCAGCTGGTCGGCGGTGAGTCGGGCCATGGCGTAGACGCTGTCGGGGAAGTCCAGCTTAGCTTTGCCGTCGGGGCCGGCCGCGTGCATCTTCATGTGGCTGATGAGGTTGCGCTGCTGAGCGAACTTCCCGCCACACACCTGGCACTCGTAGGGCTTCTCGCCCGAGTGGATACGCATGTGCTCGGTCAGGCGGTACTGGCGGGTAAAGCGCATCCCGCAGGCATCGCAGGCAAAGGGCTTGAGGCCGAGGTGGCTGCGCATGTGGCGGGTCATGGTGCCGCGTTGCGTGAACTTCTTGCCACAGATGGTGCAGGGGTAGGGCCGCGTCAGCCAGTGCGTCTTCTCGTGCTGACGCAGCGTGGCTGGGTCCTTGTAGGACTTATCGCAAGATGAACAGCGGTAGGGCCGCAGGATGTCACCCAGCCCAGGGCCACCCTTGTCCAGGAAGGGCACAGCCTGCTCGGCTGCTGCCTTGTGATAGAGCTCCTCTTCGTTGTGGGCCTCCACATGGGCATTGAGCTGCTCAGAGCTGGGGAAGCCCTTGCCACAGGGAATGCAGACATAAAGGTTGTCACCCAGGCTCTCCGGCTCGTAGCCCAGGTGGTTGCAGTAGCGGTCCAGTGCGTCACCAGGCGAGGGGCCCTCACTGCTGCCTGTTTCCTCACTCGTGCTGTTATCAGGCTCCAGGTCATTGCTTTCCACACTGGGGTAGCGAGGTTGTGGTGCTGCAGGCGGCGAGTCAGCCTTGTCCTCACGATCCAGCTCCTTCTCCGGGTCTCCCTCATCCAGGTAAGGGCCCAGGGGCTCGTGCTTCATCCAGCGGTACATCAGCTCACGCCCATCAGCACGGGGCAGTGGGGGCTCGGTGCAAGGTGGCGTGCTGCGGAAGGGGTCAGGGACGTGGGGGTGCCCCCCTGGCTCTGCACCCGGTGGGGAGTCCTTGTAGGCAGCAGCATGGCTGGCCAAGAGTCCAGCGCTGACGGGGGGACTGTCGTGCCGTGGGGGCAGAGAGGGCTCACGGGGCTCCCCGGGCAGGAGGCGGTCAGTGGGCAGGAGCTGGGTGGAAGGGCCAGTGGGGCTCTTCTTGGAGAGGTCAAGGCCGCAGGGTGGTGAGCAGTGGCGCTCGGGCGGGCAGAGTCCATGGGGGTGCAGTGGGGTGCCCTGGGCAGCTGAAGCATACAGCTCCCCACATTGCGTGTTCAGCGGTGCTGCCGGCTCCACAGGTGGCAGGTCCACGGGCCGCGGCGTCCCCGAGTAGCAGGCCTGGATCACTGGTGTGGCAGCACGCAGCCCCCTGCCCAGCTTGTAGGACGCGTAGCCCCCACGCAGGTGGCAGTACTTGCCACTGCGTTTCAACTTCTTCTTGCACAGGGCCACCAAGCCGGGGATCTGGAGGTAGCTGGCTGCAGCCAGCACGGCGCCCAGGCTCTGCTCACCGCCTGGCTCGCACTCGCCCAAGCGGCCGGTGTAGATGAAGTCGAGGATGAGGCGAAAGATGCTGGGGCTGACCATCTCATGGTCCAGGTTGAGCAGGTTGTCATGTACCACCAGCGACTTGAGGTAGGCGCTGCTGGCCGCCAGGATGTTCTTGTGTGCGCGGAAGAGTGCATTCTGCACCACGATGATCACGTCGCACAGGAAGCCCTTGGTGCGCTGCGTGTTCAGCTGCAGCAGCAGCTGCCGCGAGTGGCTCGGCACCTCCATGGCGTCCAGCATCCCGCTCCTCGCCCGCCGCCCTGCAACACACCGGCCCGTCAGCACTGCAACCGGCCCCGGC
>VWZE01017713.1:182078-206756 GCA_013396675.1 Eubucco bourcierii
TCCCTCCCCCCCACCTCTTACGCCGCCCGGGCGACCGTGGCTTTAGATTGTTACTGTGCTGCTGGGGGGGTAACAGTCTACAGCCATGGTCGCCGGGCCCGGCGCACTCGCACCGCGGGCAGCACCGGCTCCCCCTACCCCCTATCCCCTCCCTGGGGATACCGGAGGCGGCGTGAGAGGGTCCCGTCGGGGGTGGCCCGCCTCCCGGTGCAGTAGGAGCTCACATGCAGGGTGCAGCTCGCCGCACATCAACTCTTACTGTTCGGGGGGGTGGGCGCCGAGCGGCTTCTCCTGGGGCGGTGGGAATGACGAGGGCCCCTACTTGACCGCCCCTCCCTCCCCGCTCCGCAGCCCCTCACCTGCCCTCCCGAGGCGGGGGCCCGGGGGCTGCCCCCACCGGGTCTTGTCCCACCGCATCTGTAAGAGGCTCCCGGAGCGTGTTGGCAGCCACCGTCCCGTCCGCCCTGTCCGGTCTTCGTCCCCTCTTCCTCGTTTCCCCCCGCCACCGGTGTGCGCGAGGCCGGAGAGGGGGGATCAGCAGAGCGTGGCCCGGCGGCGAGACTGGCGTGGCGGGGACTGAGCGTGGCCCGGCAGGACGGGACGAGGCGGGGGACCGGGGGCGGGCGCAGGTTGCACAACCCGCCCAGCGCGGCCAGGAGATTCCTGAGCGGCGAAGTCAGAGCGGCCCGGCCTGCCCCGGCACCGGGCACCGGGCCCTCGGCAGCTGGCGGCGACGGTGCCGGCTGGGCAGGGCCCCTCGCAAGGGGGCACTCGGCACCGAAAGATGCAGAAATGGGGCAGAGTGGGAGGCTGGAAGGGGCACAGTGACTGTGAACACCTCGGAGGGGTGGAGGGGGTGATAATCCCGTGGAGGCACCAGGGATGGGCAGGTGAGAGGCCAGTCAGGGTTAGGGTGGCAGCACCAGGACAGGAATCCCTGTGCCTGCACTGGGTGCCACCTACACCCAAGTAGGGACTGTGCCAGGCAAGGACTCCTGCTCACACTCCTACTCTCCAGAGCAGTCCCATGAGGAGTGTCAAGGTCCTGGCATGGCCACCAGGTACAGCCACTGTCAGGTCACAAGGAGCCAGCAGGACTGTGGTGTGGCAGCATGGCCATGGGCACAGGGATATCGGAGGCACCAGGTCTCTCCCATATGCTGCCGCATGTCCTGCTGGTCCCCTTTGCTCTTGCTTTTGCCATTGCTGGTGATGTGCTGTGCACCACACACCTCTGTAAAGGGGATTTCTGGGCCACCCCACAAGCACCCAGGTAACACCATAGCTGCATCTGGCACAGCCAAAGGTGCCACTGGCCATGAAAACCACACCAAAAAACCCACCTTACTCATGCCCCAGATGAGCAGCGGCCACAGCATCATAGCAAGGTTCAGGTCATAGCAACATCTAGGCACCCCTGGGTGAGGGGGCACACGGTGTGGGTAGCACCGTGGCCCCTCAGACCCCAGGAAGGCTCCAGCTGAGCTGCTGTTGTTTCTAAGGCCATGTCTCTCCCGCTGACACCCTGGAATTAGTTTTTCTTCCAGAGCCCTTAAAAATATCTTGGATTTCTGACATGGGGACTCAGCTTCTGAAAGCGCTTCCAAGCTGCTGGGCCTGGGGCCAGCCATCAGCGTCGGGGGACAGAGGCTGTCCAGCTCCTGTGCTCCTCCTCAGCGCAGAGATCATGGTGATGCCAGGGAGGAAGGTGGTGGTGCCAGGGAGGAATGCAGTGCCTGCCACAGGCGGGACAGTGCTCGGCAGGACACAGGCACAGCACAGATACTGCCCGAGTCTCACAGCACTTCGGAGATTGTTCCTGTACATGGCCAGGAGCATGGGATGGCTCTTCCCAAGGGATCTCTGGTAGCTGTGACCCTACAGAGCCCATGGCTGAGGACTGGGCTGCAGCGATGGTTCCAAGGGGCTCTCCCTGGATGGGATTTCTCTGTCCCCAAAACTAGCTTCTAGTTGAAGCCTGCAACCTGCTCCCGACTTTGTCAAGGGGCACTGGGGAAATCTGGGGTGGGCTGGGAGAGGGGTTGAGCCAGTAAGGCTGGTGGAGGGCATGGGGAAAGGTGCTGCCCCCCAAAACACAGGCAGCCACGTGCCTGCATGCCACACACTGTTGTTGCCATCTGACAGCTCCTGGCCAAGTGGCCTTCTGTGATTCAGCCCTGTTTATCCCAGCCTGCGGCCCGGCCCAGCGTGGGTTTCCATGGAAAACTTCCATCCAAAACAAGGAGAGAAGGAGCTACAGGGAGTGACTCAGCCACAACTGGAAGCTTCTGCGGGTGAAGCAGGGAAGGTGTGGGGGGGCTGTTCCCAGTGGCTTGGTCTTGCTCCAGCAGCAGGGTTTGGGGATGGCTCCTGGTTGTCCCCTGCTGCTGTGCCTCGCAGACAGGAGTCAGCCTGTAGAAAACATGGCACCTTCCCAGCATGCCCCCTCCCCACACCCAAGGGGACAAGGAAGAAGAGTGTGAGATGAGTGAGGTTCAAACCCCATCAAGATCCATGCCTGGTTCCAGGTTTGGCTGGACATTGCTTTTTCCAGTACTTGCCTGTAGGTGTTTGTGCCCAGCAAGCCCCATGTAGGTGGCTGGCATGGTGGGCTGCAGAGGGCCTGAGTCAGGGGTGGTACAAGGAGAAGGGATGCAAGGAACTGGGGAAGAGATGATGGGTGATTGCAGAAGGCAGCAGCACGTGCAGTGCCTCTGCTTGTGCTGGTCCTCACCCACCCTCCCTGGGACAGTGGAGAGGGCTGGGTGCTCTGCTCACCCAGAGACCTGGCCCCAGTGCCCATAGCAGACTCACAGTTCCAAGCAGAGCCCTACCTGCCACTGGGACCATGCAGGGGGCTCTGATGGCTGCACTGGGAGATAGAAATAATCCTATCTGGGGACCAGAGGGTAATATCCATGCCAAAACACCCAGGCTGGTGGGTATCAACAGTGACTGTCCTCAGCTCAGTGCCACAGCTGCCACCCAGCACCCAGGCTTGCTCTATCACTATGCCCCTAGCTCAGGGAAGAAACTGCCACACACTGCTTCATGGCAAACCCCAATTCTCCTGGACCTTTTGTTTTTACTAATTTGTTCAAACTGGTGCAGGAGCCACCTAGCAGGAGCCATCTTCTTAATCTTCCTGGGATGATGAGGTATGTACTGTAGCACCCCAGCTCAGGTTACCCAGCCCTCAATGCTGCTCCTGATGGAGCTTCCTGCAGAGCCAGGACCGTTCTGTGCTCTCCCTACACACTCGGGTTCCTTCCCCCTTTCACAGCGCCAGCGAGCTGCGGCGGTGCCTCCCCTCGGGAGTAGGAAGATGTGTCGGTCAGCGGCTGCGGGACCGCAGTGCAGGCTGGCAGCCGGGCACGGCTGCAGTGCCTCCTCCGCACCGTCCCGCTTGGGGGAGGGAGATGCTGCACCCGGAGACCACCGCGGCGAGCTGCAGCTCTGCAATAATTAAACAGCTAACCACCGGTGGGCTGGTAAAGCGCTGCCTGCTGCGAGCCTCCACCAGCGGCAGAGACAAAGGCCCCGGTGCTTTGTCACGGCTGGTTGCTGAATTCGGCCTTGCTCCCCGCAGCTGCCGCCGCTGCAGCCGGGTGCACAGCCCCAAGCTACACTCCTCCCCCACGCAAAACGGCCTCTGGTGTCCTTTACGCGGTGTCCACCAGATGACAAGACACTCCCTATCTTCACATCACCTCGGCAGGCAGCACAGATGTAACAGAGCCCACCCAGTGCTGCCCTGCGAGGTGGCAAAGCAAGCCGGCACTGTCTAAGCATCACCAGCCCCATGCGACAACCCCCAAGGCCGCAGGAAAACCAAACACATCTTCCCACCACCACTGCTGCTGTACCACCACACCCCCAACAGGAAACCAGAGCACAAAACACAGACTGGGGACCACTCATTTCTGCTGGGTTGGTTTTAACCCTCCACAGCTCCCAGACCTGTTCCCAGCTGACTAAATATAGAAAGTGCATCTGTCTGCTGCCCCCGGGCCTGCTCCTGCACCACAGTGCCCTGCACCCCTCTGCTACTACCAACACTGTGAGCAGAGAGCAAACTGAGACATTTCATGCAATTTATCAGCTGTATTGCACTGTACCCACAAAGAAAGGCATGGGAACAGAGCAGCCCACCCAGCACGATACCTGACCCTGGCCTGCTCTAAAAGCAGTCAAGACACCTGTGATTCTAACAATAAAAATTTCTGCGTATTTCTGGAAAACATCAAAGCCAGTGATGTAGAAACAAAATTTTCTCTTGTTCACAAAGGCAGTTTGTACAGAGCAAGATACAAGGCTCCCAACACACATGCTGAATCAGCAGATATTTTGTTCCAAAAATGAACAGCAGCCCTGGCACTGCCACAGACAAGAGGATTTTCTAGCCCAGACCAGCTGGAAAGATGGTTTGACAGTTTTCATCAGGGATATTAGAAACCACAAACCTTTGGGGTGTCACAGCTGCAGGAGCTATGTGCTCTGCAGAAGTTTCCTTTGGCCAAGCTGAGGGACACTCATTCTGACAGCTACTCAAGCCTCTGAAAGCACTCCACACAGAGCTGTCTGGCACTCCCCTGTTCTCAAACCCCTTACCACCATACCTGCATATTCATACATGTAACAAAATTGGGGAAAAAAAAAAAAAAAGAAAAAAAAGGAAAAATAATAGATTGTTAACAAAGAAGCGTTTAGCTTGGCCCTGTGCTGCACGGTGAGCTGACGAGGACTTCTGGGCCCCTCTGGAGGGCAGGGAAACACAGCAATGTTTCACCGAATTGACAGACCGTACACGGCTTGCTGGAGCCCCATTTATTAGAGACTGTTACCTATCTGCCCCAGCCGCAAGGGGCTCAGCCTTATCCCTGTGCAGGGCGGAACCGGTCCAAGAAGTCCAGGTATGCCTTTTTCTGTGGTGCAGCAGCAGGGACGAAGTGCCCACCGGGGTGGGAGAGGACAATAGGCTCCACGAAATGCTGGGCAAGCTCTCTACTCAGGGAGGCAGCGATAACAGCATCAGCATCGCCCACGACGTGCAGCGTGGGCAAGGCAATGGGTTCCTGATAAAAGTGGCCGTGGGCTGGGGCGCGGCTGGCAAAGCCGGCAACCAGGATGGCGAAAGTCACGGGAAAGCGCGGGTCGCCGCGGGCCCGCAGGGCGCACACCATGGCGGCCAGCGCCGCGCCCTGGCTGAAGCCCAGCAGCCCGTCAAAGGGTCCCTGCTCCTTGAGCGCAGCCGCCACGGCCGACAGCGACTCTTCCAGACCCGCTGGTGCCGCCGCTACCTCCCCTGCTTCAAAGGTACCGGGCCCAGAGAACCACCAGCCGCGCGGGGGGTCGTCCACATCGTTGTCTTCTCCGCCGCCGCCAGGCACGGGGTGCGGCGCGCTGACCGCCACCAATTCTGCGCGGCCACGCAAGGCTTTGCGCAGAGCGCCAGTGCGCTGGCGAAAGCGGCGCTCGCTCTGCCGGTAACCGTGCAGGCCCAGCAGCCGCAGCGGCCGCCCCTCCGACATGGCAGCCGCCTCACCGGAAGCCAAGTGCCGCTTCCGGCCTCGCCCCCCTTCCCGCCGAAACGCATCGCCCTCATCGGACGGCACGGCGAGGCCGGCGGCAGATACCCGCAGTGACGCACGAGCGCGCCCCCAGCCGGCGGGAGGCTGCGACGCAGGGAGCCACGCCAGGGGCGGGAAGAGGCAGCCCCGGTGGGACAGGGAACTGCCGCACGCAGTCTGCGGCACGGCCTGGTCTTGCAGGGAATCCCTCCCCGCAGCAGCCGGGACTGTCCTTGCGGGCAGCGGTACCTGTTCGGTTACAGAGTATGTCTGCATTCGCTCCAGTGCTGCTACCGGGAAGTCCCGGTGGTGTTTAACCCTCCCGGGAGGGAAGACAAAGTAAGACCCGGCGGTGACCGCTGCCTCTGCCCATAGCGGCTCTTGGAGCTTGGCGGCAGCTGGCCGGGGTGCAGGCTGTGCTCAGGAGGTTGCTGGACTCTCGCTGCTTGGCCTCTCTTCTCTGTCCACCGGGGCAGGGGTCGCGGGCAGCTTGCCCTGCAGCAGAGAGGCAAGGGGAGTGATGCGTCAGGATGTGTTCCAGCCCCTGCTGAGCTGTGATAAGCCTGCCAGCGCTCAGCCCACGGCACCCCATGGGGCATGGTGTGGGGATCCCTCGTCCCGAGAAGCCGCAGGGCCAGGCGGGTGCTTGCACGGGGAAGTGCACGGCGCGGGGCTCGTGTACCCTCCCCGGTCAGGAGGCACTGGCCCATAACTGTTCAGCTGGAACGAAGCCACAGGGTGGCGCTTTTGGCACGTGGTACTGGGCACCGTACACCATACTGCACAAAACACCGTATGGCACTGGCACCAGGTGTTCAGGCAATGCCACCACTCCCACCTCCTGTCCCCTCTGCCCCACATAGCATCCAAGAGTGAAGGAACGCAGTGGGGACATGGTGCTCTGGTGACTCCCCGCACTGTAGTGATGTCACAATGCCCACCTGAGCTGGCTGGCCATGGCGTGGGGGTTGTGAGCCTCCGTGATTCACCGTCCATGGCCCCAGGGACTGGCTGGCATAGAAGTCCATGGGGTAAGGCTGCTGCCACTCAATGTCTCGGAGAGCCACTGCTGCCTGTGAGTACAAAGAGCTGAGTCCCCAGGGCTGGGAGAGGTCACAGGATCACAGGATGTCAAGGACTGGATGGGACCCAAAGAGATCAAGTCCATGCCCCCTGCCAGAGCAGGACCAGACAATCTAGCTCAGGTCACAGAGGAATGCATCCTGATGGGCCTTGAAAGTCTCCAGAGAAAGAGACTCCACAATCTCTCTGGGCAGCCTGTTCCAGTGCTCTGGGACCCTTACAGTACAGAAGTTTCACCTTGTGTTGAGGTGGGACCTCCTGTGCTGCAGCTCACATCCATTGCTCCTTGTCCTATCCCAGGGAGCAAGTGAGCAGAGCCTGGCCCCCGCTTCTGACCCCCAGCCCTCAGCTATTTATAAACATTTATCAAATTCCCTCTCAATCTTCTCCAGACTAAAAAGCCCCAGGTCCCTCAGGCTCTCCTCATAAGGCAGTGCTCCAGTCCCCTAATCATCTTCATAGCCCTCTGCTGGACCCTCTCCAGCAGATCTCTGTCCCTCTTAAACTGTGGACCATGGCAGCTTGGTGTGCAGAACAGGGCACCACTGAAGCAAAGTTTATGGCACTGGGAATCCCACTGGCACACCTGGACTGTGCACAGAGCATAGACAGGGAGAGGAGGGCACAGGACACTGCCTGGCTGCAGGGACATGCCTGCACCACAGCTCTCTGGGAGGCTCTGGCACATCCTCCCCAAGCCATGGCTGGTTCCCAAAAAAGGTGCTCACCTCATAGGGAGTCAGCAGTGGCTTACCGAAGACTTCTCCCCAGTCAATGGAGAGCCGAGGACAGGCTACCTGCACCCACCTGGAAGGGAAACAGATGGCAGCAGATGTGGAACAGCATTTTGGGAAGAACAAGTCACAGTGAAGCCGTGAAGTAGCCCCCTGGAAGGAAATGGAGTAGGCAGGGAGCATGGTCCCCATTGCACCAGAGCCACCCTACCAAGGATAGACACATCTCCTCCCCAGCCTGTAGGCACAGCACACACAGTGGTGCACAGTGCCAGCCCAAGTGATAACAGGACAGATGTGGCTGGGATAGCTTCTTGTTGGGATCAAAGGCCCAGAGAGGGATGAGGCATCCGGGAGACCCTAAGTCAAGGGCTCAGCAGCACTCACACGTCCACGTCAGGGAAGAGCTGCAGCTTGCTGGGGAAGATCTCTGACAGCAGCACCCGCACGAAGGGCTGGCCCAGGGCACTGAGACGAGACTCCAGGTGCTGGAGGGGGGTGTGCAAAAAGACAGCTGGTAGCTCATACAGGTGTCCCCAGCAAGCCCCTCCCATGTCCTGCCCACAGCCCCTTCCTGTGTCTCAGACCTTTTATGGGCCCCAGCTGTGCCCCATGACCACATCCTCATAGTAGTCACAGGCCAGGCACCATGGCCATGGCTCCAGCTTGTGCCTGGCTCTCCCCAGTGCATGCCTCAGCCTAATGAAGTAATTACTGCTCAATGACAACAATCTGTTCTCGTTAGCAGCTGTCTTCCCTGGGACTCCTGCCTGCTGTGGGCTGACTGTGGTCAATGGCTGCAGGAGGAGGAGAGGGGGCCCAGGAGGGGTCAGGGATGTCCTTGTCCTCTGGAGGCAGCATTAATCACCCCCTCTTCGGCCAGCCTCGGCCATACATGTGTCCTGTCTGTTATGGAAGAGTAGCTGCTGGAATGCTGCTGCTCTGCTTTGTGCACTGAACCAAATCTCAACAGCAGCTCCTCCAAAATTTCCAGGTCTCAAAGGGGCTGGCATACTCAAGGAGCCCCACTCCCAGAGGTCTGAACACTGTGGTCCTGTTCTTGCCCAGCTGGGGTGCAGAAAGTACCAGCACGGCAGCTGAGCAGGGATGGTGAACCTGACTGGAAGTTCATCCAATTAAAACAAACCCAGGGAATTAATTGCCAAGCTGTCTGTGCCGGGGCGGGGGCAGTGGTGGTGGTGTGTCTCCAAGGCTGGACAGCTCTCCTCAGCGAGGGGCAGGTTTAATGAGCCCTTGGCCAGCCTCCCTCATCTGCTGCTAATTGTCCTGCCTGCTTAACTCAGGGGTGTGCAGACCCTGGCCAGTGGCTACTGATGGACTGCCAGCAGTGCCAGGTCAACCCTCATCCTGGTAGCAAGGGCACAGTGCTGAAGGTGCCATCATCTACCAGTCCTCCCAGCTCAGGAGTAGTGAGTGACAGTGTCTAGGCAAGGGCCATGGGCAGGGGGACAGTACCTGCAAGATGCTGGGGGAGCCCTGGCGGCCTAAGGTGCCCAAAATGAGCCCCCAGCAGCGGGCACCAGCAGCGGTGCGGATGGCATCCTGCCGAGCGCAGTGCATGCGCTCATGGTCATAGTGCTCCTGGGAGAAGACCTTGCTGTAGGGATCGTACCTGCAAAGCAGAGCTGGGCTCACACATGCCCCACCACCTGCTCATACCCCATCACCTGCCCCCATCACACTGGCCCTAAGTGATGCCCAATTTTTATCAGCACTGCTTGCCACAGCATCTCTCCCCCCTGGCCCATTCAGGGCCCATCCAGCTCACTAGGGTGCAAAGAGAAGACAAGGACAAGGGACAGGGTGAGCATCCTACCACAGCCCCCCAAAACTCGACACAGTCTGGGCTTTGCGCTCAGCTTCGTGCTCAGTTCCATCCCTCCTGCCCCCCTCTCCCCATCCTGGCTCATAAATTATGAAGAAATCTTTGATTTGTTGCTTTGTTTGACGAGGAGAATTTTAATCAAATCCCACTCGGGTTTCGGCAGCTTCACCAGCGCCATAAACCTGACGCGCGCCTCCCGTCAGTAACAAACGACCTACTAAGAAATTCAGATTTCACCAAATGGGCCCAGCCTTTCACTCCTGATATTTCATCTGCTTTCAGCGGCCTCATCATCGCGCTTTATGGCCTCTGCCTGCAGCAGCTTTAATGGCTGCACCTCCACCAGCTTTCACAGGTACTTGTCAAAATGTTTATATTCCCTGAGTCAATGGCTGGCGCTCAGTTCCCCTCTGCAACTCTCTGCCCTGCCCCACAGCTCCTCGCTTACCTGAACCCACTGTAGCCAGCTGCCTGCCCAGCCCTGTGGTGCACTGTGGAGACAGCTGGCTTCAGACATGCTGGGGAAGCTGGGGTACTCCCCACTACAGGGCTGTGGAGGACTGGAGATGGGCTGCCCATACCTGTATGCGGGTATCCCTGGATTGGCAATCATGATGGACTCCAGATGGAAGCGTCCGTCTCCCAAATAGCTGCCGAGAGGGGAGGGAGAGCTACAGCACAAGGGCGACAGCAGCATCCGTCCATGTGCTCGCTGATTTCCCAAGCTGCAGTGCACAGACACACCATGAAACCAAACTCCTGTGCTGGGCCCCAGGGGCAGTGGGCACAGCCACGGCTCCCCATGTCTGGGCAGCCCCTTGGCACAAGGAGGCAGGAGAGGCAGCTGCTCTCAGGATGAGGAGAGATGGCCACACTGGCATGGGAGCTGCTCCATCTCAACGGCTGGTTCTAGATGTTGCTGCTTCCATTTCTAATCGGATTTCAAGTCAGCAATTACATTTCAAAGCCTTTCATTCAGCTGCCCTAATGGAGTGAGGGCTTGGAAAATGAATTCAGACGTAAAACTTGACTAGATTTTGCCCTTAATTGGAGAATGACATTTTGGGAGATCAAAGCTAATTTGTCTGCAAAAGTTAGCCCCAGAGACGGGGGAAAGAAGAAAATAACACAGGAAGGATGCAGGTACAGCAGCTGTGTGCACCTGTGCGGGCAGCCAGTTGGTACCGCAACATGGCTCTCCTTCTCACCATGGCAGTGGGAAGGACCCACTCTTGCAGATGCAGTGCCAACCTGGCCACCCCTGCCTGCTCCCAGTGCTCCTGGGAAGAGACGGAAAACAGTCCCTCTCCCCCAGTGCTGGTGCAATTCGTGGTGAGGTCAGAGCCCCCACCAACCCCATGCCCAGCAATCACAGGCCCAGCTCTCCCCGCAGCCGCCCTTGGAAAGGCGCTGGTGCCGTTGTCTCCCAGCAGAACGGGCAAGAAGAGGCTCAACAGAGCCCAAGCCTACACCTGGGCTCCCCAGCTCCCCCCAAGGGTGGGGTTCTTGTATTTATTTATTCTGCAGCGCACTGTATTCACAGTACATTAAGCATTTCCATTACGTAAAATAATTAGGTGATAGGAAGCGAAGTGCTCCCTCTAATTTGCTGTCCTTAAATAAAATTAATGTTGCTGTGATGTTGGGCCCCGGCCATTTGTCTTTTCCAATTATCCCCCCGCCCTTCCATCTATTATCTATTCTGATATACGACTCAATTATTTCTTCTGTGCTACAAGCACATGCCACTCTGAGCAGCGCCGCGAGCTGCAGAGGGCCTGTCCCAGCCTAGGGGCATCCCTTGGACATCCCCTAGAACCTCCCCATGGCCAGGCTTGGCCAGGTAGGAGGGTCCTGGAGAACCTGGGTACTTACATGATGGCATCTGTATCCTGGGCGAGCCGGGGTGATGTGCAGCCCAGAATCTCCCCTGGGGACAGCGGCTTGCACTGGGGCACACAAACCTTGTACTGGGAGCGTAGCTCCTGTGATGCTGCCTGCAGGAGATGTGGGGTCAGTGTGGACAGACTATGGCACAGAACATGGCCAAGGCTGGTGGTGCCTGGCGCTGTTCGGGACTTTTAGGGACACCCTGGATGCCACAGTTCCATGGCGCACCAGCAGCAATGGCTGTGCTCTTGTGGCCCAGCACAGTGGCAGCAGAGGGGAGTCAGCCTGCCCACGGAGGGTAACAGTCCCACACAGAGGAGATGCTCAGCGAGGCTCAGCCAATGTATCAATTAAAAGACAGGGGAAAACACTTAACGCTTCAATAGCCTCGTGTTTGGATAGACATGGCTCAAGAGGCTCATTCATCTCCTCCCGTCCTGCCCAGCCGGCCATTCAGGGGCAGACAGACAGACCCGCCGGAGCTTCCCCTGCTGCTGCCGGCACTGCATCAAAATGCCAAGTGCTCCACTGCCTGCCCTGACATTTACAGAGCAGCTCCCCGGGGAGCCAGGGAGGGGTGCCGCCATGAAACATTGATCAGAGTTATTATAAAGCACTTGATCAACATTACGGCAGCAGCACATTATTGCAGTGACTCGAACCGGCACCAGCAGCACCCCAGGGCAGTTTCTCTGGCACGGGAGCTAGGGCAGAGAGGCACTGAGCCAAAGCAAAGGCTGGGAGAGAGGTAAGCCCTATCCCACATCATACACTGCTGAAGATCTCCCTCTCACCTGCAGTGTGGAGACAAACTGGATAGTGCTGACGAGGGCCAGGGAGGTGCCCGCTGCAAAGTTGAAGCGAATGGTCTCAAGGAAATGGGAAGAGTCAATCTTGATGTCCACAAACACATAGAGCATCTTCAGCCCCTGCCTGGCATCAATGGGAACTGGTGAGAGGAAGAGACAGAGCGTAAGTGTGGGGTACTCCTGGGCCTGTGGCAAGGAATAAAGGTTGTTGGCAGGGCTCCCTGTGTCCCAACCACCTTGGTGTGGACAGTCTGTGCCACCCCTCTGCCCACACTGGCACCCCAGGCAGATGGGAGCCATGGATAGCACCCGCTCCTTCCTCTCTGGATAATGGCAGCCTGGGGAATCAATGAACACAAATCTAATTACCCCCGGTGCTAAGAAGCCTGTGTCACCACGATTAAGTGAATAATTAAAGTACACAGAGTCCACATCGATCCACAGCTCCACGTTCACTTCCCATTTTGGTACTTTTCACCTGATCACAATTAAGTGCAAATTACTCCCTCCCGCAGGGCACGTGGGACTGGGAGGGAAAGGGCCTGTGTGCTGCATGGGCACATGCCCCACCATTGGCCACATCAGTGATGGGAGCACTGTGGGCAGCCCAAAAGGAGCCCAGCACTCTCTCAGCACCCTCTCAGCACCCCGGTGTGCTCTGTGACCCATTCACCCTGGTGCAGGCACTGCTGGATATGGTCCCTTCCTCCCCTTCCCTGCTGTCCATTCACAAGTAGCAGGCTCCGAACCAGGGTTTTTATACTCCCTCCTTCTGCAACAAAGCACCGAGCACAAACATTTATCACCACAAAAGCTCACGCCAGCATTGCTTTTGGGACAGAGTCCTCAACTGTGGAGTTAGTATTTCATACAGAGTCTGATGCAATTCTTCAAACCCATTTATATGGCCCCATAAAGGTCCAGGAGGGCTGCCAGGTGCTGGGAGCACGGCAGCGGCAGAGATGCAAGCGCCTGCTGCTCACTACAGCAATTCTGCTGATCCACCTTAAAACCCAGAGCGTCTTATTGTTATTTTTGGGCTGATTCCATCCTGGGTGGACTTCAAAGTTAGCAGCATCTGGGACAGCAGCGCAGTTTCCATGGCAACTGGATCCAGAGTACCGTCCGCCTGGGGAGCAGAGAGCCTCCTCCTCCCTTCCCCGCCCAGCCTATGCTGCACTCGGCAAAGCCATCCCAGCCCCAGGGACAGTGGGACCCCAAGGCCCTCACTTCTCTCTGGTGTTGCTCCTGACTTCTCCCAAAACCCATGGCTGTGGGGCTGGGGGGCAAGAGCAGCCCTGTCCCCATCGGCAGCTCCTGGATAAGCAGGGTCTTGCCACGTCATGGCCTTGTTGCTCTGCTCTTGGGCACAGGGCTGCAATTTGGGCACTGCGGCAGTGCATGGCCACCAAGCAGGATAAACATACTCTGCTATCCCCAAAATCCTGCCTGCTGGCCCCGTCCAAAACCAGCAACCGAGGCTGGAGAACAGAAAGCTCAGCCCTTTGGGAAGGGATTAGCCCTTGGCACTAAGTCTCTGAGCTGGTGTCAAGTGGGACAGGGAGCTGCTTGGCACTGCACAGTGGCAGAAGCACAGGCTCAGCAGTGCCACGCATGGCTGCCTCGGCAGCGCCCCAGGGCTGAGTGTCACCTACTCAGGCAGCTGTGTCCATAGTGTACCAAGAAGTCAGCGCCCAGGGCTCGGGCCGTGTAGTCATCCACGCAGCATGCACCATAGGTCACGTCACCCATCACCACAGCCTCCGCATCTGTGAACCTGTGGGGAGGCACAACCGTGAGGGGTCAGGGCTAGCTGCAGTCACCACTGCCCATTGTCCTGCACCCCCAGCCCCATGGCACACTGCAACCAGGGAACCCAGTGCCACCACTGAGTCCCTCGCCACGCGCCAAAAAGGACAAGCACTGGCTACTCTGTGAGATGTCAACATGATTAAGCTGGAGAGCGGTAATCCGCCTCTTCAATTGGGTAAAGCTGTTTGCAATTCAGCGGATTATCCGCTCATCAAACAATACGCTGCCAGCTTCCTAATGCTCCAGCGAGGAGAGCAGCAGAGGGAGACCCAGTGCAGCCTGGTGCCATCACTCCCACCAGCCAGTCCCGGGGACCAGAGACACCAGTATGGGTAGAAAAGCCACTCTGGCATCCCCAGCCATGCTAGTCAGGCTAGCTGAGCTGCTGTCACCCCGTGTCTGGGCACTGCATGAGCTTGTGCACCCCAGTCCACACCCAGCTGCACGACCCATGGGCGCCAGTTTGGCCAAGCTGGGTGCTCTCCAGGATCAGCTGCTGCTTAGGTGGCATCTGGGGAACAAATACACTGAACGAACACTGGTGCGGTCCCCAGTCCCTGATGTTCCAGCCTGAGCCCACCCAGCACCCACTGGCAGGTGAAGGGGCACACACATCGATACTGGGCAACAGTGTCAGGTCTCTGGCATGATTCAAAGGCGCCACCTTTGTGGGTATTTTATTGCACCATTTTGGGGGATTATTAGCTTGGCTGCTTTCCCAGAGAGTTGCTGTGGTAGTTTACAGATGAAAGTAGGTATCGTGATGACAAAGCCCTGCGCCTGGAGGGGCTGCTTAAACCAGATGCTAATTCCATATTTACACCGAGGTCACACCAGCAGCTATAGCTTGGTGCCAGTGGGGTTCCCCCTGCCGCTGGCACAGGGCTGGGGCAAAGAAGCCAGGGGAGGTAGGCCCCCTGGCACAGAATCACCCTCCACCACTGGCACCCAGTGCTGGCTGGGGGCCAGGGTCCCACACGCTCCCCCCTGAGCGCCAGGCAGGGAGCGTTACGTCGGCGGCAAGAATAGAAATGGTGGGCAGAGCTGGGCAGATGGCAGAAGGTGGAGAAATGGTGGAGCGTGCTGAATATTAACAGCTCCGGCCCATCCATCAGCGCCTGGGGAGGGGGACAGGGGAGCAGCTCTGCCAGAGCATCCCCAGAGAGGGGGCAAAGCCATCCCCACCTCCTGCATCCTGCCTGGGCCACTCCCACTCCCTGTAGTGTTGCAAGGGCTGGGGACACAGTTGGAGAACATCAGAAGATGGTCAAGATCCTGCCAGCACCCAAACCCCGCGGTCTCTTTCTGCCGATATGGCCCAGATGGGAGGACTCCTCTGCCACCTTCGTGGCCATGCCATGGGGCTGGGGGCTGTCGGTAAAGGTTCGAGAAGGATCTTCCCCATCCCCCTGAGCCCCCAGCCCTCTCCTCTAATGAGAGGTGATGAGATGAACATGAATCAGACTCCACACATCTCAGCAAAAGTGGAAAATTATTCAGCTCCTTAAGATTCAGGACGGGGAGGTCTGACTCAGAGCGGCAGCCAGCACCGCTTAATTTTTTATAGATTAAAATGTATGCAAATTGGCCCAAACCCCAGAGAAAGCCCCTGGGGGTGAAGAGCAAGAAAGTGAAATGGCAACGGTGGAGGGAGGAGGGCAGAGGCTGGCAGAGGCATCCATGGCCCCTACCCAGTGTACAGGGCTGCACCGGCAGTACATAGCCACCCAACCATGGGCGTGGAGAGATGGAGCTGAGCCCTGTTCCAGTCACAGGGAGCTGTCCCGCTCTGGTTGCAGGGAGCAGAACTGCAGTTGAGCAAGAAGCAAAGAGGCCACGGGATGATGCCCAGTGAGGAAGGAGCCCAGTGGTGCTGCCATTGCGGCTGGCGAGGCTGGAAGGGTGCCGTCAGGAGAGGTACGTTGGCAGCAGGGCAGCACGCACAGGGGTGACCCGTGTCGGTTGGGCTGGACGGTGGAGCAGAGCAGCAATCATCTCCCGAGACAAATCAAAGGCAAGCGTGGGGGCCTCCCCTTGATGTTTTAATCAGTTCGGTGTTGCCAGAGCCTTTCATCAAACTACAGAGGAAGGAAACATCAATTAGCAGCCACCTGCCTCCCACGCGGGCCAGGGAGCTGCTCACCAACCAGACCAGACTGGGATGCAGGCGAGGGGCAGCCACGGGAGCGTCCTTGCTGGTGTTTCATGCCCCTGTAACTCACTGCAGCAGCACATGGGTCTCAGTGGTGTGGCAGCAGGGAGGACGCAGCGACGGGGCTGGGGCTGTCCCCACCCCGCACTGAGCCACTCACTACAGCTAAGAGCTCATGAATATTGAACGTGTGGGGAGGTTATTCATCTTCTACGTCCTGCAAACCTCGGCTCATTCTAAAAAACCGCCCGGCCTTAGCATTTTTCTCATCTCCCCCTAATTCATTATCCCCTCCCTTAAACAGATGGCTCCCCAAATCCCATTTATAAAGTGCCATGCTCAGCACTGGCAGGATGTACACCTGAGAAGGCCAGGTCCTGGCCCCATTTCCAACTGCAAGGACCCTTGGACCCTTCCGGCCCCTCTCTTCCCTGGCTGGTGTGGGATGGAGGAGACAGTGATGTGGGGACAAGTTTGGGGTTTACAATGCTGGGACAGGCAGATGCACACAAAGCCAACCTGTCTCCAAGCATGGGGTGGCTGCTCCTCACTAGCCCCATGCAGGCACCAGGCTGGAGCAGCCTTGATTTATCCCAGCCCCTCGACAAACAAATGAGAGTATTTGTTGCTGGCAGGAGCACGGGGTCCCCTGACACTGTGGCAGCGTGTGAAGGATAGGGCACTGGTCTTCATCCCATGAAGCAGAACCACTCTCCCTGGCAGACAGGAGCCCTCAGCCCCAGAATCATTCCTGGTTCCAGCAGCCCCGGGCAAGGAAGGGACTGCAGGGACTGGGATGAAAGAGGCCAGTCCTGGCATCACAAAGCTGCCAGAGGCCTGAGCTGGCATTATGATGCTGGGGTGCCCATATGTCCTGCCAGGGATGCAGAGTGAGCTGCTCCTTGCTTCACAATCACATGCCTCACCTGCATGTGGCCCTTCACAGCAGTCACATTGTGGGTGGTGTCACCTCCCTGGCAGGAAATGCCTGAGGATAAGCAAAAGGGTCATGCCCTGCAAACACATCACCCACCCCTATCCCTGAGGAAAAAAGCAGAGCCCCAAGATCACCCCACAAACCCTACACCCACTGCCAGCACCCAAGCCCAGCCTGTCCCAGGGACGGGTGCCAGCAGGCGCTGCTGTCCCTGGGTGTCAGGGGCTGAGCAGAGCCCCAGCCGAGAACAATGTGCTTAATTAGCGGAGCAGCCCATCACCAGGCCCCATTACCAGACTTCCAACTTCATTAGCACAGGAAGGCTGCACGTAATTAAAATAATGAGTTTGCAATTTTACTGCAAACACTGCTGGAAGAGCCCCACTGCAGCTGGGCAAGCAGCGCCCGCGAGCAGTGCAGGGCCCCACGGAGCATCAGCAAGTGAGTAAAGATGGGCAGAGGTGCAAGTCCCTGCAGCTCCCCAGGAGCAGCCACCTCCAGTTGGGTCCTCTCCTCTGAGGGGACCTTCCACTCTGTCCTCACTGAAGGTACCAAGGCAAATCCCAACACACCAAGGGGCACATCCCAGGCATACCCCAGCTTTGCTAGCCCTTTAGTTGAAAAAAAAACAAACCCAAGGTAAAGCAAATCAAGGGCCCAACGCATGGTGATGGCAAAGCCACTGCTGGCCCATCCTGTGCCCAGGTGGTGTCTGTTTGCTCTTCCCAGCAGCCAGGCCATAGCACTACCTGCTGGTGCCAGCTCCACAGGTTCCACGGGGATACAAGGGTGGAGGGGTGGAGGCATGTGGTGGTGAGCACATCCCAGTCCTGGGAAGTGACAGCCCTACAGACCTCACACACTCCCAGTTCCCACCAAGCCATCACCACCCAGGTTGGTGCTTAAACATCTCCAATGAAGTGAGAACTTCATTCTCCCTAATGATGCTGTTGCGTGGTTAATGACGGTGATTAAATTCTCCTGCACCGGGTGCGGCACCTCGCTGCCAGCACCTCCAGGTCACACTTAAAGGACAAAGGGAAAAGGGAAGGCAACATTGGCCAGCAGAGCTACAGCCCTCCGCAGCTGAGGCCACAGCCTGACCTGTGTTAGCACCCCAGGATGGCCCTTTGGGACCTCATGGTGATGCCGCCAGCTTCACCACAGAGATCCGTGCTACAAGGCAGACCTGTTTAGCCAGGGGATTCGGTGCCCTTGCCACCTGCTAGTCCCAGGAGGGGGCAGCCCATGTGGCACTAGAGGCTTGCCAGCACACCAGCCCTTGCTATCACAGCTGTTGGCCATAGTTGAGCCACAGCAGGGTACTTCAAGCCATGCCACAGCACTATGTCAGGGTCATAGTGGAGCATTTTAAGCCGTGCCAAAGCTGCTGGGCTGCACACACAAAAGCCATCAAGTCACAGAAGAGGTGTTAAGGTCATGCCAGGGCAGCCTGTACAGGCATCAAGATAGCCATGGCCCCACTCTCCACCATCAGCTGTCCCTGTCTGTCCCTGCCACAGAGCCATGGCTGATTAGCAAGAGCCACTCGCTCTGTCGCAGGGATTAGCAGCTGCGGAGCCTGACAGCCGACTTTATTAACGAGGAATCAAAAGCCCAGCTGAGAGCCCAGCTGAGCCGTCTGCTCCAGCCCCAGCACTGGAGAGGAGAGGGTCTGTTCATGGCTGTGCCCCCCCTCACCAAGCTGCTGGTGCAGGGGGCACCACTGCCACCTCCCTGGTATGACAGTGGGTGGGCTGGGGGGCTGCCCCCCTCCCCAAGCCGCGGTCTGAGCTCCCCACACGCCGCCGCCCCCCAGCACGAGTTACCCTCTGCCGAATTACATCAGCCGTGACAAACGAAGCCGATTTGGAAGGTGCTGCCAGAGTGTCGTGATGTGGTTTGGGCAGCCCTGCCAGCTCAGCAGACCCTAGTCCTGCCACCCCCCCGCAGCTGGCCACTCGCCCCAGCATAGGTTCTGTAATGACAAACCTATTAACGCTAATTAACTGGGCCTCACACCGGTCAATGCTGTAAGTGCACTCTTGATTTCAAAGGCTCCAGGCTAAGTGCCCCAGCAGCCTTTCCGGAGGCAGCAGCTGTGACACTTCTACATCTTCATCCTCACAGCCCCTCGAGGCTTGGCAAGTGCTGGCGCGATGCTAAGAAGCCCAGACAGGATGCTGGGGGGAAAGCGGGGGGGCCTACATGGCAGCCCTCTCCTAAGAGTTCCCTAGAGGCCTGCTCACTCCCACCCCACAGTGGGGGGACACAGTGACACCACCATACCCACATGTGGTGAAAGACAGACCCACAGACAGGACCACATCCTCCCTGAGCCAACCCTGTTGCAGCAGAGCAAAGACACATTCCCACTCCCAGCCCTCCCCAGCACCACCAGGTCATGGCACAAGTATTTTATTAAAAGGCAGCTCTGGCAGAAGGGATAAACATTCCTTCTGAGTGGTGGCAGACACGGCTCTGGTTGAGCTGGAACACATGGATATGGGCACTATCACTCCAGGTACGGCTCTGTAGCCATTACCAGAGTACACAGGGGAAGAGGAGCTCATTGCCACCCCTAGACCCCAACTCCCATCACCAAGGAGGGGGCTGCAAGGATGGGCTGCTGGGGATGGAGGTTGCTTGTTGAGCAGTGCTCCTCATGAACACAGGTCTCCCAGGCTTGCTCAGCGCTAACACTCCCCTGTTCCCACTGGGAAGGTGTCACACCATCCCAGGACTGACAGTACCTTGAGCCTGTCCCCAATCTGGCTGTGGCAGCCACTGCTCGAGGATGAGGCTGCAGCGATTCCTGTCACGTTGGAGGCTCATCCGGCCCCAGCACCGGGTGAGGAGGGGCAGCAGGAGCAGCGCCCGAGCTGAAACTCCACATTAGTGCCAGCGATGAATACTAATGGCAGGAAGAGGCAGGCACCAACCAGGCCACTGCCGAGTCACACCTCACCCACTGCAATGAAAGTGGCTCCCAAGTATACTCCCAAGACAGCAAGAACAGGACTGAGCTCACTGCTGCCCATGGCCATCATCCTCCAGCCAGCAGTGCTGGTACCCAGCACAGCCACACGATGGATAGCACTCAGTGCTCCCAGCAAGGGACCGGCAGTGGGGTGTCTCTGGGTGACATGTGGTGGCAGTGAGGAAAGGATACAGCCCTCCTGCTTGGCCTCAAAGCCATCCTCCACCCTACCACCAACACACTGGCACTACCACATTCCTGCTTTTGGTTAGGAATCTCTCTCCATGCAGCACCCACCTCCCACCAGCACTCCCCCACCCTGGCACCCAAGAATCCCTCCTCAGCCCGGAGGAGCACCCTTGGCAAGGAGGGAGAGTCCAACGTGGAAGCTAGCACCTCGGCATCCACTGGCACCCACCGGGAAATGGGGCTTAAGGTTTCATTCAGATAAAAGAGCCCCTTAATCCTCTGCCTTTGAAGTCGGAGACATGAAAGCGGCTGGGTGCCAAAGCCGGAGAGGAGGCAGCTCCGCTTAAAGGGACAAACCCACGCAGAGCCGCCCGCACTCACACCCATCCCCTCTGCCCCCCGCACCCATCCCCTACCCGCACCCACCTTCCCACCTCGCCCTCATCCAGCCAGAGCGTGGGGCTGTGGCTGGCACACGGGGGAAACGATGGCAAAGCACGGACAAAGCCCGCGGGCACGGCTGCCTCTCCCCCTGGCAAGGCAGCGGCTGCTTGGCTAAGGGCGGTGGGGACCCGAGCCTGCTCGCCCTGGGAAGGCAGCTTGCTAATGAGAGTCGCAACCCCAACGGCAGCCGAAGCCTGCGGCGCTATTAGCACTAATTCATTGTGCGAAACGGCGAGGGGCTGCGCAGGGGGCAACGGCAGCGAGGAGAGAGCCGGCGGGTGGAGAGGGAGGTGAGCTCGGCAGCGAGGAGACTGCAGACAGTTTCGGCAAGGTGCCTCGGCAAAGCCCAGCTCCTCTCCATGCCTCCCACCTCACCCTCACCCGCTAGGTAGGGTAGAAATTCAAGAGAGCCGCCACAGGGAAGGAACCACCCAGCAGGAGCCACCTGAAGACATCCCCTCCAGGCCATCACCATGGCCTCATGCCTCCCCACCTGGAGAAGAGCTATGCCCCGAGCATCTCAGTGCTGCCCCAAAAGTGGCACAGCCAGGCCATGGTAAGACCTGAGGGGACTTCTGTGGTGGCAGAAGCCCTGCTTCCTGCCCTCCCTTTGCCGGCTGTGCTGCAACAGGGAGCATGCAGGCACCGAGCTGGTGTCAGGAGGTTGTTAACATGGCTGCTGCTCAGCTCCCTCACCCGAGCAAGGGCCCTGACACGCTGAGCTTGTCAGCAGCTCCCAGCAGAGCAGCAAGGGGAGGAGAAGCTGAATGGCAAGGGCCAGGTTGGCATGGTGCCTATCCCTGTCCCCTGTGTCTCTGTGACTTGCCGCAGGGCAGCAGCATTGTCTGTGCCCAGCCAGGCTGTGGCCAAGGTTATCTCTGTGAGGTCAGCTATACCCTGCACCCTCCTCTGTAGTAGCACTTGACCTTCTCCTGCCCAGTCAGCCCTATCTGGTGGTCACCCCATTCGTGTCAGCAGCCCCCATCCCCTTGTCAGCTCCAGAGCAAGTGGGGAAGTGTGGAAAAGCCATCATCTTACCGCTCAATGATGTCCACGATGGTGCAGGCAAACATGAGGAGTCCTTCTGGCATCTGCAGGGCCACTGAAAAGAAACAGCCCTGGAGTTAGGAGGGCCTGGTGGGAACACCCCTAAATGGAGACTTGAGCACCAGCCCCCAGAGTAAAAACACCCAGCAGCAGCTGCAGAATGGCTCTGCCCAAACCACCCAGAAATTAGCCAAATATCCCAGTGGCTCCAGCAGCCAGGGTGCACATGGTCCTGCCTTGGGTCATATCCATTCTCCCCACTCCCACTCCATCCCTGTATGCACTTCATCCCTTTTGGAACCTGCTGACACTGCTGGGTCTCTCCTGCTTCCCGCAGCAACGACTTCCAGATTTTAATTATGTGCTGCACAGGAAAAGGAACTTTCTTCTGTTTATTTTAAACCTGCTCCTAATAATGTAAACGCATGCCCCTGGTTCCACTGGTACAAGAGAGAGTGAATAATCATCCCCTATTCAGCCTCCCTGCATCATTCACAATTCTTTATCCCTCTATCATATCCCTCTTCATTCATCTCTTTTCCAGCTAAAGGATCTAAATCTATTTAATCTCTCCTTGTACAGAAGCTGTTCCAAACCTTTGATCATCCTCACTGCCCTTCTCCACACCTCCCCTCCCTGCTTCTCTCCCCATTTCAGGATGGTGGCCGGCAATGATGCAGCGTTGTGCCTAGCAGGAATTTATTCAACGACAAATGATTTTTCCTGGTGTGCTCCCTCCTAGCAGCTCAGAACAATCTTGATGCCTCTGCAGCTCAGCTTGACCCCCCCAGGGCCTGGAGTCCAGCCAAGAACCCCTGCTGTGTGTCCCGAAAGGCTGCCCCAGGATGTTGGAGAAAAGCAGGGACTATGCTGGGGAAGATGGATGGAGGAGGCTCCATTAATCCCATTGTCCTTTTACCTCCCAATCTCACAAAAACATGGTTCCAGCAATATCTACCCAAGCATCTCCTCCAGAGCACCCTCCCACAGAAAACTCTGTGCTGCTAAGTCCAGCACTTTGGCCAGCACAGAGCTGCGTAAAGATCTGGCCCAAACTGGACTAACCTTGCCTTGTTGCACCCTGCAGAGCCCACAGAAAGCTGTGTGAGCTCTGCCAGCCCCTTCCCAACCTGGCAGAGCCAGACAGCTCAGGGTCATGCCATCCTCCAGCCCATTTGGGACTGTCCCCCATGCCAGATTGCTGTCAACAAGCAGATCTGCAAAAAAGCTTCCCTCCCCAGCGAGGGGCTGGCTGGAGGCAGCGGGATGACTTTCTGCCAAAACAGCATAATGGGGTCAAAGGACGACACCCCAGACCCTGCAAACCCTGCAGCAGGTGGGGTGCAGGCAGGGCTGGCTGCAGCCTGTAGGAAACTGTGTTCCCCCAGCAACGAGCCCCTGGCTGGGCTCTGCAGGCGCAGGTTTTTAAATCCCAGCATGGCTGGCTGGCTGATGGGCTCCGCTCCCAGCTCTGAAGCTTAAATCCCAGCCGCATATTTACATTTAATTAGGAGGTGCCAAGCAGCAAAACACAGTAACGAAAGCCAGAGCAGCACGGCTGGGCGGCCTTGCTGCGTCCTGATGGGCAGCCCTGCCTCCCACACTGCAGCTAGGAGGGATCGGACAGGCTCACAGCCTCCGGGAGCCCCTCGGCATTGCAGCCAGGACCAGCTCAGGCAGCACCTCCCAGAACATCCCCCAAGACACCTGCCAGCACAGGGGCAGCAGGCAGACATTCCCAGGTGGACACAGCATTTCAAATCTGGCTCTGCCGGCAGCTCCTAGTGCCACACAGTGCTGTGAGCAGCCCCTGTCTGAATGTGAAGTGAGGGTGAAGACGCTGCTGACACCCGGGGACGGAGAGGGAAGCTCCATGCCCTGATGCCTGTAGTTGATTACTCACTGAGAGCTGTCTCAGCCACAACAGGATGCACATGCTGAGGAGGAACAATCACCCTGCAGCACCACAGTGCCTGCTCTGAGGCCACTATGGCCGCTCCTCACCCATCTCAGGTTACAGCAACCCCCGGCGCAAGGCTGAGACCACAAGCGCAGTGCAACCCAGCTTCCCATCACCCCCTCCCCAGTGCCTCAATGCCACGCATTGTGGGGCTCCCCCTGCCCGGCCCCAGCAGCCTGGCAAGAAAGCGCAGGGAGAGAGAAGAGAGCAGCAGGGACCTGGCCAGCATCCCAGACACATCTCGCAGGCTGACAGGTCTGTGCAGCTCAACCTGTCCTGTCCAATGTGATTATAATCCAGAGATACAGATCTATTAACCCTGCTCAAGGGAAGAGAAGCTCACCAAGGCAGAGCCTAACCATGCCAGCACATGCTGGGCATCTGAAAACCATCCCTGCCCCAGCCTCACAGGCCCTACACCCCAACCCAGATGGGTCTCCTCACCATCAAGGAGCACCAAACCACCATGCTGAGCCCCAAACCCCCTCACCCCCCAAGGCCAGTGCTCACCCTTCTTGGCCTGGGCCTGTCGGATCCTCCAGATGGTCTTGGGGATCTCGAAGTTGTAGTTTCGGGGCAGGGCCTCCATTGCCTCTCGCAGCTCTGTGTTACTGAGGATCTCCTCGGGGATCTGCTGCACCACTCGCCGTGTGTGGCCTCGGGCTGTGAGACAAATGGGGTGGCCTAAAGGAGCAGCTGGGAGGGTAGTACACCCTGTACCTCAGGGGCCACCAGCATCCTTGTTCCCCTCATGCCACCACTCCTAGGTAAAGTGGGCAGAAGGGGGCAGTTTTCAGGCCCTCGTGCTGTACTTGGGGCCGGTTGCAGGCACTTTTGGAGGGAAAACACCTTTCTTGGAGCACTCCGTGAAACCCTATGAGTGGGGCTGACTCTTCCCACACCTGAGGACACGAGGCACAGCTCCCACAGCTCACCCACAAGAACCGCGGGGGTCCTTCCTGCCCCATCACGGGGATCCCGTTATCCCACCGAAGAAAAAAGCAACAGCAGTGATACAGGCCCATCCCCAGGAGCCTCATCCTGACGCCGGCCCCCGCCAGCAACCGCCCCCCTACAGCTCGGCGAAGCTGGAGATCGGCGGGGGAGTGACAGCAGGGGGATTATTCACTATTTCCAGCCCAACATCGGCACTCATGAGCCACCAAACCCTCCCCGCACGGCCCACGTCTAACCGACAAAGGGCCGGTTGGGCCAAGCCGGTGGC
>VWZE01017713.1:214474-247518 GCA_013396675.1 Eubucco bourcierii
CCCCCCCCCCCTCAGCTGCGGGATGCTGGGGCGGAGGAGGCGCTGGTGTGAAGGAGGCAGCTATTTATAGCTTCCCTCAGCTTTTGTTCCTTTTCCAGTAGAGCTCCTCTCGAAATAGAAATAGCGCCGGCTGCGTGGCCGCTCCCGGAGCCCAGCTTGACTGCGGGGGGCACGTCCCAGCCCAGGGTGAGGGGACACCCCCTGCCGTGAGGTGCCGTCGTGCTGGGCATCGCCTCATCCTGCATCCCTTGAGATGAGGCAGTTGTGGGATGGGGAGGGGGAGCCACCCCGCTGCTACCCACTCTGTGCTGGCATCGTTGGTCCCAGCCGTGACGTGGGTGCAAACGGATCTGGGGGGAGCAGCTCTATGGCGGGGATGCCCTGTGGAGAGCAGGTGCAACCCTTGGGAGCACCCTGGCAGGGTCTGTCCCTGTTTTGCAGCTCAGTCACTGCTTCTGCTCCTCCCTCCCACCATCCAACCACCCCCCTCCCCTCCATCTCTGATCAATATGGCTGAGAAAAACAAAACAAAACAAAGTAAATATTTAATACGATCCAGGGAGCCACGGCGAGCGCTCCCCCCGTCTGTCTCCTCCACCAGCCGCTCGCAGCATCTCCTCGGCCCTAATGAGCCTGAGTGCAGCAGGATCGATGGCGAAAGCAACCTCCGCAGAGAGGTCAAGTCCACCATGTGCCCCCCTCCGTGCTGTATCAGAGCCGAGATCTGGCCCCCCCTGCACCCCCTAGAGCTGCCTGCATTCCTCCTCCTCTTCCTGCCCTGCTTTTCCTCTCCCGTGTCCCTTTTGTCCTCTCCAGCTTCTAGGAGGGATGAAGGCTCTGCTGCTCCTGTACAGCTGTCCCTTGTCCTGCTGCCACATGGGACACAAGCCATGTTAGGCATCAGCTATGGGGTGAGGGCTTCTGCAGGGATGTGGGATGGGACATGTGTAGATCGTGGTCCAGTGTGGGGAGCTGGCATCTGTCCCCACACTCAGGGAGCAGCTCCCTCTTGCATGGAAGCAAGGAATCCAGACAACCCCAGATACCCCTGGAGTTGTTGTTGGCTTCCTTATTGTTGCCAAGTCTTTGTCCTTGCTCATGGTGTGACCAGACTAGTCTTCTCCTCTTTGGGAATCTCTCACCTGGGTCCTCACTAGATCCCAGCATCCCCTGGTATCCTCCAGAGATCCTGAGTGCTAACTCTGTTGGGGAAGTGTCAGTACTGGGTGGCTGGCAGGCTGGCCCTGGCAATGCCAACATCGGATCTCCAAGTTTCCTGAGTTTCCTCACCACTGCTCCCCTTTGGGCTAAGGATAGAGAGGTTATGAGTGCCCAGAGAGATTTTGGATGCTCCATCCTTGGAACCGTTCAATGCCAGGTTAGACAAGGCTCTGAGCAACCTGATCTAGTGGCAGGGCAGTTGGAACTAGATGATCTTTAAGGTCTCTTCCAACCTGAGGCTGGTCCCTGTGTTTCAATGCTAATGCCAACAGAGTGTCACTTGTTAACAGGGGCTGTCAAGTCACCTATCACCCTTACACAGCTGACCTTGGCCAGACAAAGTCCCCACTGTGCCTTCTTCCGGGCACTGTAGGTTTGGGAGATGGACCCTTCCAGACATTCCATCATATCTACCCATGTGTCCTCATCCTGCCCTGGGTCCTGGCTTTCCCAGCAGGATGCAGAGGTGGCATACTGGAGGCAAAACTCAAGACGAGCAACTGGTTGGATTTCTTTGCCCACCACAGTGCTTTGAAAACTGTTTTTCCCTGGAAAAGTCAATTGTCCTTGGTGGTGCACAGGATGAACATGAGGCTGAATCATAGAACTGTTTTAGTTGGAAGAGACCTTTCAGTTCATCAAGTTCAACCGACTCAGCACTGCCGAGTCACCACTAAACCACATCCCTCAACACCCCATGTCTACACAGCTTTCAAATCCCTCCGAAGATGGGGACTCCACCACTGCCCTTCTGGTGAAGACATTTTTCCTAATGTCCAGCTTAAACTTTCCCTGGTGCAGAATGCTGTCCTTGGGAAGGGAGACGTCCCCTTGGCATCCAGCCCTGCCAGACCTCCAGCACTGTGAGGCCTCGTCCAGGCTGTGCCTGGGGACGGTAACTGGATTTACAGCTGGAAAAGGCACTGAGCATGGAGCAGGGAAATCCCCTCATGTTTCCAAGGTGATTCCAAGCATCTGCCTGCAGAGTCTCTAGGCAGGCAGAGGGGTGTGGAGGTGCTGGGGCAGGATTCCCCTTGGGAATTACAGCAGCAGCGGTGTGAGCCGGGACAGCGGTGCAGGTTCGGCGTCAGCGGTGCAGGCTGGTGGCAAGGTGCCGAGGAAGTTTTGCAGCAGCATTAGAAAATGTTGACATGTTTTTTGAAACAATTTCAGATCTGATATCTGCGCCAGATTGAGTTTGTAACCAGCTTTATTGTTTAAGCCTGCTGGGATTTCATCAAAGGCGTCTGCTGTTTACCCAGAACCATTTCATTGGAGAAAACAGCAAACAGACCTGCATTTCTATCTGATTTCACTTTTTCCCTTTTCCTCCTGAATTTAAGTGCTTGTGAAAAGCATGGCTGATAAGGCAGAGCAGTGTGGCTAAATCCTGAGGACTGGCTGGGCGAAGGCTCCACCAGCTGCTCCGAGCTTTATTAATAGACTGAAAGCAGTTGTGGAACTTGGCTGCCAGGCTCCCAGGCTGGAGTGAGGCAGAGGCCTTAGGGACACCTGGGTGTCCCCAGATGGTTTGGGGATCTCCATCCTGGCAAGCTGACCCAATTCCTTGCTCCTCAGGATGATGAAGGCTGGGAAGAAGATCTGTGTGGTGCTTTTATTCCTAGGATCATGTAATTGCTTTAGTTGGAAAAGATGTCTAAGATGTTGGAGTCCAACTGTTGACCCAGCATCACCATGCCCACTAATCCATGTCCCAAAGTGCCATATCTAAGTGTTTTTTAAACACCCTCAGGGAGAGTGACTCCCTGAGCAGCCTGTTCTAACACCTGGCCACTCTTTCAGTAAAAAAAAAAATTCCTAATATCCAGCCTAAACCTCCTCTGGCACAGCTTGAGGCAATTCTGTCTTGTCCTGTCACTCGATACTAGGGAGGAGAGACCAACGCCCAGCTCACTACATTATCCTTTTTGGTAGTTGTAGATAGCAAGAAGGTCTCCCTTCAGCTTCCTCCTTTCCAGATCAAACAATCTCAGTTCCCTCAACTGCTCTTCGTGAGACTTGTTCTCCAGATCCTTCACCACTTTTCTCACCCTTCTCCAGACATACTCCAGAACTTCAATGTCCTCCTTCTAGTGAGGGGCCCAAAACTGAGCAGAGTACCACATTCGGTGCACCTTCAGCTTTAAGCTATGAAGGAGCCAACATCTGTCCTTCTCCAGGGAGCAGTGGTGACCTGGCAAGTGATTTTCTCTGCAATCAGCCTGACCTAAGACAAAGTAGTCACAGAAAGATGAAGGAGAAACCAAACTAGAAAGGGTAAAACACATTAATCTTCCTCACATCTTTGTCCCCAGAGGCTGTAGTGGCTGCCTGGCTGGCTCTGACTTCTGCTCTTTGCTGACCCTGGAAACAGGTTGGGGAAGAGGATTGGGAGCTTGAGATAGGCCCCAAGGGATTTCTGCCAGGACCTGACCTTGGCACTAAAGCCTTTTCTGCCACTGGCATCCTTCTCGTGGCTGTTTCATGAGTGCTACTTATGGTCCCCCATCACCAGAATTGTTCTGACCACAATTTGGCATCTTCACTGGCTGGGCATGGCCCAGGTGTCCATCCTCATCTTTGCTGCCCTTTGGGATGGGGATACAGAGGTTGTGGATGCCCCAGGAGGTGATGGATGCCCCATCCCTGGAATTGTTCAAGGCTAGACTGAACAGGGCTTTGAGCAACCTGGTCTAGTGGAAGGTGGCCCTGCCTGTAGCAGGGAGTTGCAACTAGATGATCTTTAAGGTCCCTTCCAAACCAAAGCATTCTGACTGTATGATACAAGAGGCTGGGGTTGGTGGAGCACATCCCACCACCTTTCCCTGAGCCCCTTCAACATCTCCTGGGGGCCAGTGCTCCCTGGGTGGGTTGTGCCCGCAGCGCCTCGCCAGCGCTCCGAGGGCTTGTCTGTCCCATCGATCACACCTGCATGGTGACAATGTAATTTTTATCTCGGGTTGTTTATTTCTCAGACAGAACTACTTGTAAATTCCAGGAAGAATATATATCCTTGCGCCTGACAGATCCAGCACACAGCGATTAATCTGCCCTCTTAAGACCTGAATGCAGAAGTGTCCTGGTGTCACGCCTGGACAGGATGCCAAGCACCAGGGCAGCACTTTGGGGGCACACAGGGACCCAGTGACACAATACGCCCCGGTCCAGGTGACGCTCCTCTACTCTTACTGAACTCACCACCAGCTCTGATGGTCCCTGCCTGATGCTCACAGGAGCTCTGGCTCTCCAGACTTAGACTCCAGCTTCTCTTTTTGGGAGGTTTATGCAAATAGGGCTGTTTTTTCTTTTTTTTCCCCTACTTTTTTTTTTTTNTTTTAAATTCCTCACCGCTGCTGCTCCACCATGCCCCAGATAGCAGAAGTGCTGAGGACAGGCATTTGCGTCAGGTCCTGCAGCACCCGTGTCCCGGCCAGCCACACGACCAAGAGGAGGAGTGATGCAGTGAGGAGATGACCCAGGAGAAAAGGGGCAGAGAGCAGCTGGCAGAGGCCAAGGATGGAGAGCTGAAGGTCATTTGATAGGTGGCATCTCCATGCCACACTACTGTAGATGGGCACCGGTGCCAGCGAGCGTACATCTGTCCCCAACCCAAGCGTGAACCTGTGCCCAGCGAGGGGCAAGATGAGGACAGGGCTGTCAGTTGGGGCTCTGCAGCAGCCCACGGCCCCGTCAGCAACACCCCCCGTGCCATAAAGCCGCTTATTTACAACCTCCTACTCGGGAGCATCTGGGAAGCGAAGCGCGTCATTTCCAGCGAGAGCACAAAATGCTGCATATTTCAGTGTCTTTTGAATTTTTTAGGTTTCCCTGAACTGTGCTAATGGGTTGGTGGTGGCGGGGGGGAGGCGAGGGCCCAGCCCAGCTCCCGGCCTGCCTTGCTGCTCAGCCGCGCGGCCATGACTGCATTGCTGCTCTTAAAATATTCAGTGCTGTTGGCCACAATTTCACAGCGGGTCAAAGCGCGCCGAGCCAGCAAGAAGGAGGGAAAGTGTGACAACGAGATTAACCCTGGCCCGCCAGGCCCCCTCCGTGCTCGACAGGCTGAGCACGATGTGCTGCAGCCACCACATCCCAAGGGATGGGCAAGAGGATGGCGGGGGGCAGGGGGGGTGACCAAGAGACCCAAAATACCACTGGTCTCCCCATCTGGTGCTACATCCCCAATGTCACCTCCAAGGGGCTGTGGTGGTGTCCCAGGTCCTGCTGGGAGGGCTGAGTATCTCCTGAGCTCCAACATCTCCCATAGGCAGGGGATGGGCCTCTCCTTGCTCCAAGCTGCTGCAAAGGCAGAGCCACGCCAGATGCCTGTCATTGCCGGATGAAGGCTGAGGATACCCCCTGCGTCTTGGGGACGTTGCTGGGAATCCTCAGAGCTTCCTTAAACTGAGACTTCTCAGTTCCCAGGCCTTACGCAACCATTGGTTAGTGCTCACGATGGAGCAGCAGATTTATGATGCAAAAGAGTAGCTGCTTGAACCTAGAGGGGATTCCTGACAGAGATTTAATGATCCTGCCGTCGGCCTGGAGTTTGCTGTGCAGTCACTTGCCGGGCTGCCAGGATTTTCTAAGAAAACTTTCATGTCTGGGAGAGAAAAATGAAGCAAAGCAAGTGGTCTCTGCCACCCATGCAAGGGGGACGGATGGGAGGTGTCCATGCACCAGCATGGAGCCTGGGGTGGTTGGAGGATGCTGCAATGGGTTAATGGGTCTGTGTAACCCTCAGACTCAGTAGTCTTGTGTTGCCTGGAGGCTGAAGACTTGCAACAACTGCCCCTTGGATGGGCTGCACAGCTTGGAGCTGGGCTGTGTTGCATAGCAAGCTTGGCTGAGGCTTGGTCTTGCATGTCCTATGTTTTCCTTGGCCTCTTGATTGTGTACTACAACTTTGGAGCTCACCAGCAGTGGTATGGGTGATCTGTGAAGCCCTTCTTGCATGCAAGCCTTGCAGGAGGGGCTGCAGTTGATAGATGCTTTCCTGGGTTTTAAGAATGTGTGGCTGAGCTATGAGGGTGTCCTTAAGGGTCAGGATCAGTCCTAGACACCCCACCCCTCTCCAGGAACAAGAAGTGGCTGCTGGGTTGGGGGCTCTGGAAAGGAGTTGATGGCACAGTGACCATCTTGCCATTGCAGGCAGCCACCTCTGGCCCAAAGGCAACCAGCCCCACGGTGACACTGCCCTGTCCCCAGCCACACTGAAATCTTGCTCCCGAAGCACACACAGGCACTCTGGCATCTTTGCCACAGCTGGGGCCCAGACTGACAGTGCCCCCCTTTATCCAGCCCCAGGGGGTGCCCTCCTGCACCCTGTGCTGGCAGTGAGCTGGGCTCTTCTCCCTAATTCTGCTTGATCCCTGCTAATGTCACAGCAGATGTTCTCATTATCCATTTAAACATATAATCCTCCCCCGAATCCCACTAAGCTCCTGGCCTCCCCAGTACCTCGTGGCAGTGCGTTCCACAGGTTAATTATGCATTTTTAATTAATCACTGAGCAGAGAGTGACCCACAGATGAGGGACGTGAAGATCCAGCAGCTGGGAATAGTCATCAAACTGTCCCCAGGTAGAGCTGTGCTGGTGCTCTGCTTTCCATGAATATCAGGTTCATAGAATCATAGAATCAAGCAGGTTGGAAGAGACCTCCAAGCTCATCCAATCCAACCTAGCATCCAACCCTAGCCAATCAACCAGACCATGCCACTAAGTGCCCCATCCAGTCTTGTCTTGAACACCTCCAGGGATGGTGACTCCACCACCTCCCTGGGCAGCCCATTCCAATGCCACTCTCTCTGTCAAGAACTTCCTCCTAACATCCAGCCTAGACCTCCCCTGCCACAACTTGAGACTGTGTCTCCTCATTCTGTTGCTGGTTACCTGGCAGAAGAGCCCAACCCCACCTGGCTACAACCTCCTTTCAGGTAGTAGTAGACAGCAATGGAGTCACCTCTGAGCCTCCTCTTCTGCAGGCTGCACGCACACACACACACACACCCCATCTCCCTCAGCCTCTCCTCACAGGGCTCTGCTCTAGGGCCCTCACCAGCCTTGGTGCCCTTCTCTGGACATGTTCCAGTACCTCAACATCTCTCTTGAAGTGAGGAGCCCAGAACTGGACACAGATCCAATTAAACATTTTTGCATGTTCTTGAAATATGTAAAAAGTAGTAAGACCACTCCAAAGATGTTGCACTGAGCTCCAGAGCTTTCCATCGAGGCAAGGGCTGATGGGGAAGCCACAACAGAGTATCAGTGTCCACTTGAGTTTCTGTTCACACTGCCCAGGACACACCCAGTCTCTAGGCCACACCTGTGCCATAATTCCTTAGTGCCCTTAATTCTTCTGCAATTCTAACCCTGAGCACTTAATGAGGCACAGAGCAGATGCAGCACTCAGATAAGGCTGGCTGGCAGGCTGCTGCCAGGAGATGTCTCCTGACAGCCATGGACCTTGTGCGACTTAGGCTGAGCATCACCCACTTGTGGGCTGGCAGTAGGGAGAGCACTCTCAGTAGGATGCCAGGGTGTCACCTTGGTGGAGGAGAAGCTTTGACAGCAGTGGTGGTGGCTCTTTGGCTCAGGGAAGGGTGCCTGAACACCCCATGTTGGGACCAGGTGAGTACCCACCAATACTTCTCCTAAGGGACCCGGGAGTGGGGCAGCAGCGTGATGAGGATTTGCAGGAGCAGGTCACCACCCTGCACTGAAACCTGCCACAAGCAATCCTCCTTTTCTCAGTTCTCCTTTTCTCAATCCTCCTTTTCTCCTCTTCTCCAGGCTAAACCACCCCATGGCAGTCAGGGTTGGAAGGGATCACAAGGATCATCCTGTTCCAACCCCCTTGCCATGGGCAGGGACACCTCACACCAGATCAGGCTGTCCAGAGCCTCATCCAGCCTGGCCTTAAACACCTCCAGGGGTGAAGCTTCCACCACCTCCCTGGGCAACTCATTCCAGACTCTCACCACCCTCCTGATGGAGAACTTCCTAACATCCAGTCTGAATCTACCCATTTCTAGCTTTGTTCTATTCCCCCTAGTCTACCTGATATCCTAAAAAGTCCCTCCCCAGCTTTCTTGCAACCCCCTTTAAGATACTGAAAGGTCACAATAAGGTCACCTCAGAGTTCTAGAAACTTCTGATTTATAGATCTGATATGACCAGAGGATGGGATGGATGCATGGATGGAGCTCTCCATGCCCCACCAAACTGGGAGGAACTGCATCTTAGGGCAGATTGAGTGGGATAGATTTAGGATGGATGTTAGAAGTCCTCTACGATGAGAGTGGTAAAATAGGTTGCCCAGAGTCCTCATCCCTGGGGACATTCGAAACCAAACTTGACATGGCCCTGGGCAACCTCCTCTANCTAGAAACTTCTGATTTATAGATCTGATATGACCAGAGGATGGGATGGATGCATGGATGGAGCTCTCCATGCCCCACCAAACTGGGAGGAACTGCATCTTAGGGCAGATTGAGTGGGATAGATTTAGGACGGATGTTAGAAGTCCTCTACGATGAGAGCGGTAAAATAGGTTGCCCAGAGTCCTCATCCCTGGGGGCATTTGAAACCAAACTTGACATGGCCCTGGGCAACCTCCTCTAGTGGGAGGTGTCCCTGCTCACTGCAGAGAGGTTGGATGACCTTTTGAGGGGTCTTTTCCAACCTGATGCATTTTGTGACTCTCTATGACTTAGAGAGCTGTTTGGGTCCCGCCTAGGAGTGATGGAGTGAGCGTGGGGGGAGGAGGAGCCAGGCAGAGAGGGAGGAAAAAAAGAAAAATTAAAATCACATGTTGTTTTTAAAAGGCATTTTTGAGTGAATGCTGAATAGGGCTTGGGAAAATTGCCTTAAAGGGCTGTTCTCTGCAGGGACGGAGCTTTTTATGGAGCACGAGTATTTTGAAACTTAATTGCACATTTGCACGGGCTAGTGTTTTTATTTCTCTCAGGTCTCCGAGGTGGTCTTTGAAGATTGCTGTCTCTCTGTAATGGTTTTCTTTATCTCAAATAAATTCCGCACACCTGCGAGGCGGAGCTGCTTGAAAGAAATGATGTCGAAATTGGCTCTCGATTTAATAAATCTACAAATGGAGCTGGGATGCAGAGAGGCAAGGTGGCTGTGGGGCTGCCTGCGCCTCCTCCCCGCTCCCCACCCCTCCGTTGCCTCCCCTGCTCCATCAGCTCGCTTTCAGCTTCTCCACAGGCTGGGGCGAGTGCGGGGCTGAGCCATGCGGGCCCAGATGGCATCTTACCCTGCAGCAGATGCTGCCAGCACTTCCAAGGGAGCTCTGGCTGATCATCCTACAGTGCAGACCCCTCTGACGCCTGCCCAGCCACCTCCTCCTTAAATGCATTACTCTGGCATAAACCTGCCCATGCTTCCAAAACTGGTGACAAAAACAACTGTCAAGTGAGTGGAGGACAAGTCATGTGAGGAGTGGCTGAGGGAACTGTGGTTGTTTAGTCTGGAGGAGGCTGAGGGGAACCCTTTTTGCTCCCTACAACTACAAAGAGGATATTTAATAAATGTTTATAAGTATCTGAGGGCTGGGGGTCAGGAGGGGGGGACAGGCTCTGCCTCACTTGCTCCCTAAGATAGGACAAGGAGCAATGGACAGAAGCTGCAGCACAGGAGGTTCCAGCTCAACACAAGGGGCAACTTCTTGACTGTAAGGGTCCCAGAGCCCTGGCACAGGCTGTCCAGAGCGGTTGTGGAGTCTCCTTCTCTGGAGACTTTCAAGGCCTGTCTGGATGCATCCCTCTGTGAACTATGCTAGATTGTATGGTCCTGCTCTGGCAGGGGGCTTGGACTTGATGATCTCTTTAAGTCCCTTCCAACCCCTGACATCCTGTGATCCTGTGAACTACCTGAAAGCAGATTGTAGTGATAGAGAGATGAAGGTTGATCTCTTTCTCTAAGTAGCAAGCAATAGAATGAGAGGGAATGGCCTCAAGTTGCACCAGGGGAGGTTTATGTTGGATATTGGGAAAAACGTCTTTACTGAAAGAGTTGTCAGGCATTGGAACAGGATGCTCAGAAAGGTGATGGAGTCATCATCCCCAGAAGTGTTCAAAAAATGTGTAGACATGGCACTTTGGGACATGGTTTAGTGGGCATGGTGGTGACAGTTCAACTTTACAATCTAAGAGGTCTTTTCCAACCTCAGTGATTCTATCATTCTATTCTTGGAGCGTTTAGAGCCCTGTTTGTAAGTCTGCTGGGCTGTGCCAACCACCCACATACCAACTATTCCAAGGACCCTCCTTTGAGGACCCTCCAGTGCCATGTTCTTTCCTGGCTTCGGGTTTAGGGAGCTGTGACTTGCTCTGACACCTCCTCCGGCAGCCATCTACCACGTGCTGCCGCCGGTTCTCCTGCTCCGGTAATCCATGCCCTGGCTGCTCAGCTCACCGGGGGCACATTCAGCCAGCTCTCCATTTTGGAAGCGGAGCAAAAGCACTGGAGAAATGCCTGCGGCGCAGTCGAACGAGGCTTGGCTGTGCTGATGCAGCAGGCAGAAACAAATCCCCGGGCAGCTGGGGCAGCGGGCGCTGGGCAGCCCCTGGCTGTCAGGCAGAGAGGTATGGGCAGAGCGGGAGTACACAGACAGGTTAATAGCACCCGCGGACGCCGCACAATTGGATTTTGCCTCCCCTGCTCCTTAAGGAGTCAGCATCTCTCCCTTGCTCAGAAAACCAGTGGGAGCCTCGCTGGCAGCAGAATGACCTGTCACCCACGCAAAACCCCCCAAAGGCCATTTAAACCCCTCCCTCCCCTTGCTGGGCTCCCCAGACACCAGGCTACCTGCAGAGGCCGCACTGCCTCCCGCACAAAGCCTGGCTGCTGGCTCTTGCTCGGCTTCAGGCGAACAAGATGCCAGGCGGCTTTATTGCATTGCTGGATTTTGTTCCACTTTGTTATTTGCCACGATTGAATTTGCTGCCGCTGATGCAGGAACCAGCCCAGCCAGAGCTCCCGTGCTGCCCTCGCCACTCTGGGGGGACCTTGACCTTGTCTCGGTGTCTCACTTAGCCCTCCTCTGGGCGATTAGGTGCCGGTGTGGGAGCTGGGCATTCGTCTGCCTTCCACCCAGCATCCTGGCATGATCCAGCTCTCTCGCCTGAGCCAAACTCTTGCTTTGCTCCACTTCTAATCGTTGACCTTGTCAATGCTTTCAGAGAAAGCATCCTCCTTCCCAGCTCCCTTCTCTCTCCTCACCCAAATGTGTCCCTCTGTCCTCATCTCCCTGAGCAGCTGTCAAAGTTTTGATGCCATGTGCATCGCCACAGCACCTGAACCCCTGGGCAGAGCAGAAACGCTGCAAACCCTCTCCAAGTTCTCGTCACACTCACTGGTTCCTGGTGTCAGTTGGGAGCTGGCACTTCGTCTTTCTCTGCTTCTTGGACTTCTGTATAAAGCACCTCAGGCTCTCCTAAAATGGTGGTTTCTTGTCTCCTTTTCTCTTTGTTTTGGACATTGTGTGGTGACAGGGCAGGGAGCATCCAACTTTCCAGTGCGAGTGGAGTGGTCTCTGGCCAGCACAAACCTGTGCGGTGACACCAGTGTTCTGCTCATTCCCACCAGCACCGTGGCTGGACCAGACCTGGGACTGTGGCTCTCTCCATCACACCCCCAAGCCCTTAGTATAGACGTGGAGCTATTCCCAGGGTCTTAGTACACAGATCTGGGAGCCCCGTGGGGCAGAATCAGCCATCAGTGATGCTGAAGCTTGGCTGTCTCTGTATCAAGCACGAGGGCTCCTCTCCCCCACCGCCTGCACCATCGCCTCTGCCCCATGATTGAATTAGGGGGCTGTAACCTGCCTCCCTCCCAGCCCTGGTCCCTGCCGCCGTGCCGGGCTCAGATGCTGAACTTGAGAGCCATAATTGAATAAGTCTCAGGCAGACAGTGCGCTTGGATAGCCGTCGGGATCTTGCCTCCTCCTCGCCAGCCATGCGCTGATTTATGCTCCCAAGCGACAGCCTGGGATTTTGCCTGGGATTTTGGGTCCACTGGGATGCAGTGCTCTGTTCCCAAATCGAGAAGCTGGTGGAATGAGTTGAGAGCAGGAGCAGGACTTCATGGGTTGCATTGGTGTGGGGTTCACCTGTTCACCCTTCCTGAAGCTGCCCTTTGCCTGTGGGAGTGAGCAGCAATGGGGAGTGAAGGGACCCCAGGTCCTTATGGCAGCAGCTGCTCTTGGGCTTCCTGGGTGCAATGAGTTAAAACCTGCAATTAGTAAAGTGCTGACGAAGGGAAGGTGAGGTGGGAAGCGAGTGGTGCTAAATGAAACCTGAAAGCTTATTTCAATAAGCACTAGCATGGTTTCCAGCTGTGATCACTTTCCTGGGAGATGGAAGACCAGGGACAGGATCTGGGAAAGGGTGAGAGATGCCAGGTGAGGTGAGGGATGTTGCTCAAGGATGATCAGGTGCTGGCAATGCCCACAGCACAAGCAGCTCTCTGCCCTTACGGCACAAGAAAATTTGGCAGGAGTTTCTTTGTAAATGCCCCAAGAGGAAGCCTATTGGAGGCTGGCAGAAGCTCTGCAGAAGCTGGAGTGAAAACTATGGCAGGGGAAACAAAGTGGGAGGGGGAGAGGCCAGCACACCCTGAGGATGCTCACACCAGCTCTGAGCTAGGAGTGTGGTGGGATGTGTGTTACTCATTCTGTGACCTTGGTGCCTCCTCCACGGGGCCGAATCCTGTCACAGACATGGAACCTGGTGCCCTCCCATTTGCGTGGGGAGGGTTTTGGGGAGTGGTGTGAGCCATGCTGCTTTTGGCAGGGGATCTGTTTAGCGTGGAGAGTTGGCTGTTAGTTGTAGTGGGGGCTGCAGGGGGGAACAGAGTTGGGAGCCAGGTTGGAGAGGAGCCGGGAAGGGTGGCAGTTCCTGGGAAAGGCATTTCTCTTCCAGATGAGCAGGCAGGAGCCTGGGCAGGCAGAGGCAGACAGTGATGGCCTCTCTCTGCCAGACATAGCTGTTCAAGCTCTCCACTGGTGCAACACTACGATGCTATTATTAGACTCCAGTAGGTCTCTGTGGGTAGCTGTGAACTCTCTGATGCCTCCAGTAGCTCTAGAGATATCAGGACAAAGCAGGATCTGCTGGCACTGGTGGAGAAGAAAGACCTTGGCAAGCTCAGAGGGGGTGTGGGTGGCAGTGAGGCATGGCAAAGCTCCCCTGGCATGTGGGCACAGGGAGCCATGCACCACAGCCTGGGCTGGGACAGTAGCAGCAAAAGGCAGTTAGTTGTCTAAAAAGAAGTTTAGCTGACGAGGATGCTATGGGCACACTCATAGGGCTGGTGGTGGCCAGGAGAGATGCTGCCCCTGAAGAGATGCAGGATACAGGATTTTGCAGGAAGCTGAGCCTGAAAACCCCATTCAAATTTCACAGCATTGCTCTTGAATGGAAATGCAACATCTCCACCACTGCAGGAGTTGCAGCACTCTGGGACACCCCATCCCACGCTGGAGGAGGGCCGGGGAGACATGGCATCTCCCTGCTCCCACCCTATTCCCCAGCCTGGTTTCCAGGCAGGAGGTTTTAAATGCCTTTTATGTTATGACTCAAATGATGAAAGGCCCAAAAATGAGACTAACAAAGATGAGTTGTACTTCAGAATAAAATAAAAAAAAAAAAAAAAAAAAAAAAAAAAAAAAAAANATCAACAGCGATTAGATGGGAAGTGAAAAGTCAGAATGAAGTTGCTCCCTCTTTCCTGTTTCCAGCAAAAACTTCTGGGTCCATGAATTTAGCCAGAATCAAGTAGGATGAAAGGCTTTGTCTGACAAGGCATTTCAAAGCATCTGGGAGCCTCCAGAGAAGATGTGGCCACTTGGCCAGGGAAAGGGAGGCCTTCAGTTTTAATGAGTGTTTCAGTTGCCTTCCTTTATCCTTCTGCCAAGATCTCCCTTTCCCCACCCCCTTCCCAACTCCCCAATTTCTCTTTCTGTTGGTGATTTATTTTAATTTTGCATAACATGCATTTAAGCAACACAACATGAGGAGGCCAAGGGTAAAACATCTCTGTCACTCCATCCAGCCTGGCCTATTTCTTCTTGCCATAGACACCTCCCTGCTGAGGCCAGTCCAGCCATGTCGGCTGCTGCCAGGTTGGCGTCGCCACCCCTCAGCAGCTCCCAGTCCCTTCCCAGCCCCCTGCAGCGATTTACCTTCTCCTCTTTCTGCTGCGACTGTATCACGTGTGGGCTATAATTAATAGAAATTAGACTGTCGAGACCTCGCAGCCCCATCCCATAATTACTTGGCCTTGCTGCATTGGAGGCACCAGAGATCGGCAGGGAGCTCGCGAGCCACCGGCGCCGCATCCCCGTAACGAGCTATTTTTATGAAGCTTTTAATGCAGGCACTTGTGTGCAGCATCTCCACAGAGTCCTCTCCTCGGGGGGTGGGGTGGTGGTGCGGGGGGATATTTTGGGATTAAATGCCACCATCAGAGCTAGACAAAGCAGGATGTTAGCCAAGTGCCACGTCCCAACTGCCTTCATCGCTTGCACATTAATTCCCATCTTGCTCCAGCCACCTGCTGGATCTCAGGGGCTTGGCAAAGTGGTGATGCTCAGCGAGCAGTGAGACCCTCGGTCCTCAGCTCCCCCACATCACCCTGCATCCCAAGTGCCATGTGGGAGCGTGATGACACCCAACAAATAACTGGAAGCGTGGAATCTCCTCAGCAGCTCATTAAGCCTCCTTCCAGCCCCCATTGTGAGGCACAGGCTGGCCCTGAGTGCTGGGCAGAGGAGCGGCGGGGCGCAGCTATTCACACCGCTCTGCTTTTATCGCTGTGCTTTTCACCAGCCGGTAAAAAGTTCAGTGCAAAGCACAGGAGAGGTCTCTGAAAGGCAGCCACGCTCACGACCCAGTGTGCCAGCACCACATCTCCACCGGGAACAGGGGTTTGTTGGCGTCTGTGATGCTCGCTTGGCTGCCGACCCACTGGGATGTTCACTTGGAGGGCTTCTAGCATCATGTGCCCGCCCTTAGAGGAGACCAAGGGCCTAGGGAAGGGTCCTGCTGCCCATTTTGGGTGTGGAAGAGAGGTCCAAGACAGCAGGCTGGGNTGCCCGTCAGTCTCCTTCCCCCCTGCTGCAAGCAGAATAATGTGTCGCCGAGTGGGGAAGAAGGTACATGACAGGCTCCAATTTGCCCTCTTCTCCACCAAACACAAGGACATGCAGTAAATCTGAAATGCAGAAAAGACTGAGAAGGGATGAAAGGAAGCCTGCGTGGCACGGCACGTAATTGGCTTGTGGATCTCGGTGGCACAGGACACTGCTGGGGTCGGGACCTCAGCAGGATTACACGTTTACAGAGCTAAAGCTCTTGCTATTAGCCATGCTAGCAGAAAAATACTGCAGAAGAGCCCTTCTCCCCGTTTCAGGCCATCCCCTGCTCCCTGCTCCAGCCAGGTAAAGGTCCATCCAGCCCATCACCAGTTTTCTGCAGCCTCCGTTTTTTGCCTGTCCTGCAGAAGCAGGCTGGATGGCAGGGCAGCCGAGCGTGCACCCAGAGCCCGGGCAGCTGTCAATTTGCTTTTCCATCTCACATTTGCTCTCTCCTGGCTGTATTTCTGAACCTGAAGAAACTCTCCGTAGGTCCTAGCCAGCGGCTGGCAGGGAAATGAGCTGGTGAATCTGCTTTTGCTGCACTTGAGCCTACTCAGCATTTGATACCGATCTGCCTGGTGCTCGTCTGGGGTGGGTTTTGTCATTTCATCTGCAATTGTTTTGCTGTCAGAGTGTTGGCTAGGCAGCTGCTTTACAGAGGACACCATTCCTGTTGCTGCTGTGAATGAACTACTTTGCATTTCTGTGAATGGGAAGGAAAACTTGTCACCTCAGGACAGAAAGGGAGTGGAAGTATCTGATGATCCCCTGAGATGCCTCAAACAATCCACTAAGCTCAAGTCATCCTTCTGCTGTTTCTCTTTCCTCGGGGGCAATTGGAATTATTAGTCCCTTCTCAAGGACCTCAGAATCTCCCTGTCCTTTGCCAGTTCTTGTCCTGGTTTCACTGTAGGCTGCTGGTGTATCCTGCTGGAGCCCACTCCTGTGCCAGAGACTAGCAGTGGATGCCTGGTGCCAGCTGGGGGTCAGGACAGTAGCACCAGAAACTAGTCAAGTCCCCAGCTGTGCCTGAAATCCTGCAGTATCCATGCACATCAAGTTCAGGATGTCTCCTAGAGCATGCTGTCCTCTCCCACTGGAGCAGAAGCATTCTGGTGTCCATTGACACTTCCAGTTGTGGCAGGACCCAAAGTCTTGACTCACTCATCTGTATCATTTCCATCCAGCATGCCTATGCCTCTGCTCTGAGAAAGTCCCAGGGGTTTTTGAGACATTGGCCCATCATACACCATGGGATGAGATGCTGGGACACAATAAATGTTCTGGCAGGAGGGACATGAGGGTTAGAAGAAGATGATCTATTCTGTCTGGTATCCAGTGATAGAAGACATGGAAATTGGTCAGAGCTCTGCCAAGACTGGGCATTAAGAAGTGTTTCTTTACCAAAAGGGTGGTCAAGCACTGCACCAGTCTTTCTGGAAAGGTCACCAATGTCCCAAGCCTATCAGTGTTTAAGAGGCATTTGGATATAGCCCTTAAGAGCAAGTTTTAACTTCTAGTAAGCCCTGGAAGTGCTCAGGCAGTTGGACTAGATGATCCTCGTAGGTCTCTTCCAACTGAAATAGCCTATTTTCTATTCCATTCCATTCCATTCCACTCTGTTTTCTGGCTCTACCTCCAACCCTGTGCATGCAGCAGCCCAGCCTCTGATCTGGATAACCTTCTCCCAAAGGCTGGTTTTGATCTGCACAGTGGTGCCAGTCTTGTGCCCAGTGCCTGCAGCCGCAGGACCGGCAGCATCTAACTGCAGCTGCACTCCAAGGGCATCGCTGCGGTGGAAGGTGTGCTGCAAACTGGGGTTAAGCAGAGCAGATTACATGGGGAAAATACACTCTGCACTCCCTCTGCTTCTGCATCTGTTAGTCCTGAAACAAGCATTTAAATTAAACAAGTTTCTATAGCTGAGTTCCCAATCCCACAGACACTTCCACTGTTGGCCTCCTTTTTTTTTAATTCCCCCCCTTTTTCTTAAGCTGGAGCAGCAGGAGGAGGAGATGCAGACACAGAGAGGAGTGCTAATTAAAGAGGGACTTCCACATTAGGGTACAAATCCTCTGGACCAGCACAAGCCCTGCCAATTTCTGTATTTATTTATTATTTTTTCAGTACAATTGTAATTTCCAGCGGTGCCTCCAGCACCAGGAGAGAGTTCAGGGGCTGCTCTCGGAGAGGATTAGTGCGCTGGAAGCATTATTACTTTCCTTCGCTGTGAATTCAGGAGTGATTCCCTGATGGCTGCACTCTATATAGAACTGAATCGGTGCTAATTTGTTTTTGAGGATCACACATCCACCAACATGTGAAAGACAATCCTGCCTCTCAATGTATATTTCCAGTCAGTGTTACAGCAAACAACGGAAAATAAGCAAGCAAAGGAAGCCAGACCTCTCTTGGCCAGAAAGCCAGAGCTGGAAAAGAGTGGACTGTAAGGGGTTTTGGTGCTGGTGTGGACTGTAAGGGGTTTTGGTGCTGGTGTGGACTTGGTGCTGCACTTCTTCAGGATTGCTTTGGGTTTTGGCTGTGCTGCCTGTGGTGATGGGCAGCGAGGGCTTGGACGTCCCTCAGGGACACTGTCGGACAGGATGGCAAAGAGACCGAGCATAAAAGGTTCCTTTTTTTGTCTCCTTTTAAATCATCCTCGAGTTTAACTGCAAGAGAGGAATAAATTAACTAATTGAATCTGCAGCAACAGAGGGAGCGGGCACCTGGCAGGGAGCAGCCTCCCCACCACCCATCGCTCCTCTCTCTCTATTTGTGTTATTCAGAGGGACGTGGTCCGTGGGGAGATATCAGAGCTGGCTGAAATGGAAGACAAAGCTATTCTTTCAAACAGAGTTATTGATTTTTATATTATTACACTACGAAATTTATGGTCTGGTTTCAAACTGCAATAGGAGTTAATGACCAACATCCAGAAACTTCCAGGTGACCTTGGCCTCGACTTTGGTGGAGGAGGGTGAATAGCTCCAGATACCAGGTCAGCAAATGCAGAGTGAACTCCCAGCATCTTAAAGGACTTGATTTTGGAGTGCTGCTGACCCCAGATCCCTGCCCTGAGGTTTAGCTCACAGCAAAGTCTAAGATGGTCAACAGCAGTGATAGAGGGGGAGATATTGGACCTTCTTAGCCCTAGATAAAAGCTGCTTCTGCTGTTCAGCAACATTTTGCTCCACTTGAAGCGCTGTGATGTCTTCAGAGGTCCTGAGCATGGTTCTCCACCTTCAGCTGCCTGCCTGATACATCTTGGCCAACCAAGGGTTTGCTCCAGTTAGTCACCACTGGGAAAATGCAAACCAGGGGCTCATGGATGACTGAGGAGCACCAGGACAGCAGGCAACACAGCTTGGAGCAAGAGAAACCCTGTAAGAAGAGGGAACACTGGGCAGTGCCCACAAAGCAGGCAGTTGCCTGCAAAGGGCATGGCCCATTCCTAGTGCCAGATAGTTCTCCCATCCCAGTTGTGCAAGGAGCATTTGCTTTTTAGTGTTGGGGTTACCAAAGTGGGATCAGGGAGAGCAAGAGGAGATGCCAGTGATGCTAAAGGCTTCGTAGGAGCTACTACACTCCCAAGTCTAAAGCCTTTGCCTGGCTTTTCTTTAAGAGGTACCTCCTGATGCATCTTTTGGCACCAGCCTCTTCCCAAAGCTTTCCTTGGCATTTTTCCTTCCAAATTTCCTTGTATACTTCTTCCTCTGGGATCAGTCTTTCCACTTGCCAGCAATTTCCAGCTGCTGGAGAAGGATTTTTTTCTTGTAGTACCTTCTCCCTGAAACATCCCTGATGCTGCACCCCGAGCTAAAGTCGTGTGAAGCCAGTAGCCTCCGAGCTCATCTTCTGCCTCGGAGGTCATAATTGCCATTAAATCACAGCTTGCCTAACCAAATTATGCAAAACCCAAATTATCTCCAATGATTTTTATGTTGCTGAAATGTTCCAGAACTGCCAGGGTGATGACTGGGGGATTGGGAGCAGCTGTCACTCCATCAGAAACCATAACTCCAAACAGCTGGGATCTGTCAGTTATTTATGATACCGTTCTCCAAAAGAAGAAAAACCCCCGATGGTGGCTGGCTGGTTGGCACTCTCCAGCTGAAAGGCAGCTCGTGCAGAGAGCAAAGCCCTGTGCCACGTCCCAGCGCTGGGAGCTGCAGCTGATGTTGCAGGGAGCAAGCCTAGCAAGGATGTTCCTGCTGCCGAGTGCCGCAGGACCACGGGGCAGCCCCTAAAGGGCTTTGCAGAGAGGCTCAGAGCAAGCTTCCGCTCGCTGGGGAATTGAGTCTTTGTGACAGGCAGGATGGGTTTGTTTGTTTTATCCTCCGTGTTGTAAAAGAAAAAGAAAAAAAAAAAAAAAGAGAGAGAGAGAGAGAGGAAACAAGCCCACGCAGCTCCTGAGCACTGGTCTGACACTGCTTTGTCGAACTGTCCCAGATCTGAATCACAGAATCATACAATCACGGAGTGGTAGGGGTTGGAAGGGACCTCTGGAGATCATCTAATCCAACCCTGCTGCTAATGCACGTTTGCCCGAAGCAGGTTGCACAGAACCATGCCCAGGTGGCTTTTGAAACTCTCCAGAGAAGACTCCACGATTTTTCTGGGCAGCCTGCTCCAGGGCTCCAACACACTCACAGGAAAGAAGCTTTTCCTTAAGTTCAGTTGAAGCCTCCAGTGTTCTCGTTTGTGCCCCTTACCCCTTGTCCTAACGTTGGCTGCCACTGAAAAGAGCCCAGCCCCATCCCCATGACATCCCTTCAGCTGTTTCTATGCATGGAGAAGATCCCCCCTCAGTCTTGGCTTTTTCAGGTTAAAGAACCCCAGATCCTTTCCTAAGGGAGATGTTGCAGTCCCTTTGGTATCTCTGTAGCCTTCCACTGGACTCTCTCCAGTAGTTTTCTATCCCTCTTGAATCAGGGAGCCCAGAACTGGACACAATATTCTAGGTGCATCCCCATTAGGGCAGAGCAGAGGGAAGAACAACCTCCCTTGACCTGCTGGCTACATTCTTCTTAATGCACCCCAGGAGACCACTGACCTTCTCAACCACTTTTGGTGGCTCATGGTGAATTTGGCCACCAACACTTCCAGTTCCTTCTCCACAGAAATGTTGCACTCTTGGCTTGTGCCTGGTTGCCATTGCTGCTCCAGACTTGCCTTTCATCGTCCTTCACTTGCCAGGTGACACTGTGAGCTTTTGAGGCTTCTTTGTCTCCCCAGACAGCATTTACTCTGTGGTGGTGTGAACATCCCAGTCTGAGCTAGGTTCCAAGTTTCAAAGTCTACTTTCCTCTGGGGGTCACGGTGGTGTCTTTGTGCCCTAGATCACTCGGGGTGGATTTAGAAAGCATCCTTTGATAGATTCAGGGTGTGAATGGGGCAGGGAAATCTCTGTCTCTGGAGTTGGTTGACAGTGGTGCTGTTACTCCAAGTGTGAATTTGGCCTCAGAAGAGGGTGAGTGATGAGTAAGCTTCTGCTTTTTTGATAATCCCAGCTGCAAGCAGAAGCCAGATGCTTTGTCCCCACTTGTAGCTTCACTCTGGTTAAGTATTATTATTTATATTATGTAGTAGCTATACATAGTGTTTTATGGCAGTAAAGATACATAAATCAGCAACCAGAAGACGAGGGCTTTGCTCTAAAGAGCTTATAAATCTAACAGCTTGAGCAGCACCGGTAATGGACACAGTAAGCAGGCAGTCAAGTTGCATGTAGACATGAGATAAGATGGGTCTCCCAAAGCAGATGGTGGTTTAGGAGAGATTTGAAAGAGAAGCAACCTGCTCCATCCTGGAGACCAGATCCTGCATTAGACAGGCCGTGACCCATATAGGCTTGTCCGAGTGGAGAGGTGAAAGCATCCATCTGAGAGAAGTTGCTCACATGGAGGGAAGGAGCAGGAGCTGGGCAGAGCTCAGGGCAGGGTTGACTTTTGGTGGGCTCTGCAGATGCATCCCCCTGGAGCCTGAAGCATTGATTCTTGTCCTAAGTGATTTCTTTCCCTCAAGCCTGAGACTCCTAACAAAAATAAGTGGCATTCCATTTTCCTAAAGAAACCAAGGTTCTGCCTTGCTCCAAGATACAGTAAACCATTAAAAGCCTTAAAATGCAAGACAGCTACTGGCACAGGGACACCCCTGCTCTCTGGACTGAGCAGTGCCGTGGGGACAGTGTCCCTGCTGTGGTGGCAGAGAAATGCTCCGACCCTTCCACCCCCCCAATCCTGGTTATCAAAGCGTCTCCTTTTTCCCCCTCCTTTCTTTTAATTTATTTCTTCCTGTGCTGGCACCGGCCTGGGAGGAACCTGGTCTGGGCTGGAGAGAGCTGAGCTGTGTCTAGCCGAGGACGCCGGCTCCGGGTGTCTGCATTCTTCTGGTCGCTTTCAGCTCTTGCACAAATTGAGGCTTCACGCTAAATGCATTATGCTGTATAACAATTAATCCCGTCCTACATATAGAAAGTCCTTACTCATCAATAATGCATGGGGAGGAGTGATTTTCACTCCCGGTAATAAGGCTAAGACAATGGAAACAAGCAGGTAATGGAGAACATTTATAACGATGTTAATCTAATAACGAGTCTAATGCTGTTAAAAGTAAGGCTGCAAACTGGACGCAGCCAAAGATAAATTATTTCAAGCGTTCATTAACTGATGCCTAATTAATGCCCAATTAGAGACATGTTACATGGGAAATGGTTTGGACAGTCGGACGAATTCATTCCGATCGCTGAAACCTCAGGCAGTAGAAGGACACGGGGAGCAGAAGCCAGGGTGACACTGCACATCGGTGGGAGAAAGCCAGGAGGTAAACACCGCCTTGCTGGGTTTTATCGGTGTCAGCAGGGTTTTGTTTTTATTCAATTCACCAGCAGGTTTTCTGCAGGATTTTTCCATGCTGCTTTTGAAGCTCTCCTTCCCTGGTGGGCTCTGACACACGTGCCTGTGACCCTCCATCTGCCTTGCAACCTTTACAAGATGAAGTCGAAAGGGCTGCATCAGGAATAGCGAGTTCAACAAGTTAGGCAGGGTCTAAGCCTCAAAGGAGCTGAGCTGGGATCTCTTGGGAAACTCCCATGGTGCTTTCCAGCCTGAGAGTCCCTGTGAGACCCAAGTGCTTCCAGCTGTCTCATCCCAGTGGGGCCGGGCTGCTGACCATTGCAGTGCTGCTGTTAGCATCCTCAGGACCTCACGGCATCATGACCAAACTCTTTGTTTCTCGGGGCTCTCATTCCTGGATCTGAACTGTCACCAAACCCAGAGCATCCTAGGAGCAGTTTCTTGCATCATTAGGCAACTGGCAGGTTTTATGGCCATGGAGGTAAAGCATCTTTGATGAGACCTTGGGTGCATCCGCTGGGGAGTCCATAGGTTTCCTTTCACGAAGTCCTGCCCACCCAGTAATTATATTTTTCTAAACATCCACCCTTCTGTTTTCCCATTCTCCTCACTCCTGAGTTGCAACATGAAGGTAGAAAGACATTCCTGGCTTTCCTTCCTATCATCCTGCTCTTGGGAAGCTGAGCAGCAGCAACACCCACTGCCATCCACAACCATGGGACTCACATCTCCCGTTCCATGGGTACTCCAACCATTAACTCACAAACACCTGTTAATTAAAGAGATGGACTCAGTTCCCTCTGACCTTTCCCTCTAGAGTTATCCCTGCTGGCGGGGAGCCGTTAAACACTGCGCTCCCTTTTGACAGGAGCCTCCACCTTGGCTGTGCTCCAGGGAGACCCAGGCTGCCTTCGTCCATTGCCGCTCGTTGCTAACAGCCGCCTGTCATCACCATCCCCATACATGAAATCCAGTCCGCTCCCAGATCCCTGCCCGGCTCCACCTCCCGTCAGTAATCCTGTTAGCCTGGCAACTGTCATGTCATGGAAGAGCGCATAAAACTGTTGTTTGGAAGCAATATGTAATCTTCCAACCTGCTGCTTATAGCTGGAAGATGGTTTATTGATTCAGACCCTTGTGATTTGGTATTTGCAATAACAGACTCCACATGTGGGAGATCGTCACAGCGCCTGTGCCTGGCAGGGTTTTACTCATAAACATAAGACCTACAGAAGGCTTCGTACTTCAATGTCACTGAGGTAAGACAGGGATCGTGAAGCCATCCCACCTTGGCGAAGAACATCCATAGGTAAAAAAAAAACAGCAGAAAGTAGCTTTATCTTCACCATCATTACCTGGTGCTCAGATAATCACAGCCTCCTTGGGACACTGCTGTTTCCCAGGCTGCACCTACACAGTAAGCATCAGCAAGGGCTCCTGTTTTGGCAGGGAGTGCTTAGTAGTCAGCACTGGCACGATGCTCCCACCAGCACGGCCCCTTTCTCTTTGCAAAGGCACGACAGCAAAGCCAAAAAGGTTCAGTGGTGACTTGGAGAGAGTTCCTTTTCCTACACAGACGTAGGAGTTGCTGCAAATTAAACCTTCCCAACTTACAGTCCCTTGCTGGCAGTGGCGCAGGAATGAGGCATCCCTCCTGGTATCCGATGCTTCATTCCTGAAGGGCAGTGCCTGGAAGAAGTCCCCCTCTTCCCATCACAGCCGAGCCTTGGTCCACTGCTTTGGCCAGCAACACCGTTTTTCCTTCTATTAACAGTCCATTCAGAGATGACTGCCTCATACTGGTGATTTATGAAGAGTCTGAACAACCCAGTTTGCCTAAAAACGTGACAACTTTGCCATGAAAGGATGGGTCCAGATGGGTGGGTCACCTGCTGTTAACCAAACAGCAATAGATCTCCATACCATGCAAAAGGCAATGGTAACCATGGTGTTATATTTTGAACACAATTAATAAGAAAACAGTGATTTTTTTTTTTCCCCCCTTGCTTCCCACTTGTATTCAGCTGTAGGCACTGAAAAGAGGGACTGTCAAAGCCCAAGGGGTCCAAGCTCATGGACTAGCTGGTGATAATGATGTGGAGTAATTAGAGATGAACTCCACTTCCACTCTCGTTTTTCAGATTATTACAAGCTGAGCGCCAGGCAAGGACTTGTGGGCAGGATGGCACCGGCAGCTGCACACTGCTCCGATGGTACTCCCATTGCCTGTAAAGTCCAGAGGCAGAATTCATTAGACATGAGCAAATTCTGTGTGTGAGAGGAAAAAGCCAAATCTAGGAGGAAAATCTGAATGAGAAATGACAAGTGTGGTGCAATGAGTCTGAAAAGCCACTCAGCGCAGAAGGAATAGCCTGAAAGCAAGCCTGGTGCGAGGAGTGGGAGCGAGACGGGAGCGGGGCGGCAAAAGAGGTGCTCCGAGAGCTGAGCAGAGGGAGGGGAGGATGATTGCTGCCTTCTCACCGTTTTGCAGCGAGGAAGCCCCGGTCACAGGCACATGCTGTAGCATTAGAGGATGCAATATGCTTTGCCACAGGACACCCAGTTAAAAATATGTCTGAGCATCCCACTCCTAAGTGGAGTTTTCAGCTCAGCCTTTTCCACCAACTGCTGACAACAGATTTTCCTGTAAATCACTTGGTTTTCAGGGTGGATGGTGGTGTCTAACAACTGTAGTAAGAAGAGATGGTGGGGATGGGTCTGTGCCTTTGCTGGGGGAAGGAGTTGGGTGTGCTGGGCAGATGTTTTAGTTTTAAATGTTATGCTGGGAGTTACTGAAGCTCTGCAGCTTTTCCTCTCAGGTACCTAAGCAAAGGTGACTTAAAGGATGGATTACAAAAGGGGTGGACACCTACGAGTGTTTCCATCTCCTGTGTTTGCTCTCACACCTTTGCACAAAGGCATTTCCTCCAACTGTGCTCCCTCTGCCTGCACTTCCAGCATGGATCGTCACCAAGAAAGTTTCTCCTGATCGCTTTGGGCTGGGAGCAGGAGCGCCTGCCTGCTGCCGGCAGGGCGAGGAGGGAGGGAGGGAGTACTCCATACGTCACGTTTCAACTGCCGTGGGTGATGAGCCCACTCTTGGCAGCCACGTGGGTAATTCATGAGCAGAGAGCAGGGCTGAGTTAATCAGGGGTGGTTTTCACCCGGAATAGTCCCCACGGCAGCGATAGGTGGGCGGGGAGGTGCCCGAATCCTCGCTGACACCTCTCTCCCCTCTCTCTCTGCACAGCGGGGTTTGCGGAGCTGCTGCTGGTGCTATTGGGGCTGAAGGTGCCTGGTGCCCTGGGCTGTCCCACCGACTGCGTCTGCTACCCATCCCCGATGACTGTCAGCTGCCAGGCTCACAACTTTGTCACTATCCCCGAGGGCATCCCTGAGGACAGCGAGAGGATCTTCCTTCAGAACAACCAGATCACCTTGCTGCTGCGGGGCCATTTCAGCCCCTCCATGGTCACCCTCTGGATCTACTCCAACAACATCACCTTCATTGACCCCAACACCTTTGATGGCTTCGTCAACTTGGAAGAGCTGGACCTGGGGGACAACCGCTACTTAAGGGCTTTAGCTGCAGACACTTTCCAAGGGCTGGTGAAACTCCATGCCTTGTATCTGTACAAGTGTGGGCTGAGCTCCCTCCCTAGCGGGATATTCGGCGGCCTCCACAACCTGCAATACCTTTACCTGCAAGACAACCACATTGAGTTCCTTCAGGATGATATTTTTGTTGACTTGGTTAACCTCAGCCATCTTTTTCTCCATGGAAACAAGCTCTGGAGCCTCCATCAGAACACGTTTAGGGGACTAATAAACCTGGATCGGCTGCTCATCCATCAAAATCAGCTGCAGTGGATTCACAGGCGGGCTTTTCACGACCTCCGAAGATTGACCACCCTTTTCCTGTTCAATAACAGTCTCTCGGAGCTGCAGGGGGACTGTTTGGCCCATCTGGGAGCCCTGGAGTTTCTAAGGTTGAATGGGAACCCATGGAGCTGCGATTGCAAAGCCCGTTCGCTCTGGGAATGGCTGCACAGGTTCAGAGGTTCCAGTTCCAGCGTCATCTGCGAGTCGCCTGAGCAGATGCACGGTAAGGACCTCAAGGTGCTAAGAGCAGAAGACTTTAGGAACTGTTCGGGGTCCGAGTCACTCCATCAGATGAAAACACACACATTCTCCACGGCAGACAGAGGAGCCTCCAAAACCCACCACCCTCACCACTCCTCCAAGGAGAAGGGGAAGGAGAGGGGGGCCGAGAACAGTTTGCATAGCAGCCAGCCTGTGCCCCCCGGCTCCCGGCCGGGCTATCGCAAACCTGGCAAGAACTGCACCAGCCACAAAGGCCGGAACCGAACCTCTAAACCCATACCCTTGGGGCCACGGAAAAACGGGCAGGAGGTTCCAGACTATGTGCCTGATTATCAGCACAAATTTAGTTTCGGGGTGATGCCAACGCTCTCCCCCAAACGCAAGGGTAAGTGTACCCGGCGGACACCCATCCGCCCCCCCAGTGGGGTCCAGCAGGCTGCCGGCTGCTCGGGGCTCAGGGCATCGCTCCTGGTGTTCATGATGGTGTTAGCGGCCGTCATACGCTGAGCCCCCGGCTGCGGACAGAGCGAAGCTGTACTGCCACCAGTCTACAAAGGACCAGAGTTTCTTTTCTTCTTCTTTTTTTGTACGTGGCTAGCGTTGGCCTGGCGAAGGGAAGAACGCTCCTCTTGGCTTCTGACGGCCTCTCTCTGCCCGGCCGGGCTGCCAACGCGGACTGTGCCGAACGCAGCGGGAGCGGATTAAAAAGGCATTATCACACCTTGTCACAAACAGCCTAAACCGAGCACCTACAGCAACAACAACAACAACAAAGCCAACCTTACAAAAAAGCAGATAAGAGGGACGCGAGCCAATTCGTGGGTGACAACAGCCGGACAAATGGACTGCTTCCGTGCTCTTGTGAAATCCCCTTCACTCGAGAGTGCTCCGAGCGACCCCTCCAATTACTGAAAGGAACATAATTGTTGTAAAAAAAAAAAAAAAGATCACCAATTAAGCCTACACTGTTTCTCTGAAAGTGAGTGCAAGGACACTGATACCAATGTAATAAGGACGTTGGTTCTCCCACGTTTTAGCCCTTTTGGCTCCAAACCCAGAGGCCAAAGTTGGCTGGGAACCTCTTAGAAGACAATCTCGAACCCCTGAATATCTCAGGCATTACAAGCAGAACAGGGCTTAGCCTGCTGGGCTTGGAGTAGCCAACAACCAAAGGAAAGACTGATTAGAGATGGAATTAAACAAGCAAACAACCTAACACTTAAAGAAATGAGATACCTGCAGAAGGTGCATTATTTATTTTAGTTTTTTGAGTTTATGTTTTGGGTATTTTTATTGGTTGGGTTTTTGGTTTGGTTTTTTTTTTGTTGTTGTTTGTTTGTTTGTTTTTGGGGTTTTTTTTGGTAACCATGTTCACACAACTGGAAAAATGAACGAACAACAAACAAACAACCCCAACAAATGCACAGGCTCCCCTCTTCCCCTCAATTATCCACATGTATGTCTTATAATGTTTATAAACTATATGGAAACTATATCTCCAGAACTAAGGATTGTAGTGTTGAATTTATGGCAAACCAGTATATGATTTTCCTTTTTGTTTTGTTTTGTTTTTTGTTTTGGTTTGTTTTTTTCCCTTCCTCCTCAAGAAAACAAACCGGCAGCAGTGCCTACAGATGCTGAAAGCCATCGGGCGGGCTCAGTACGCACCGGGGGGGAACCACAGCGGACCAATGTTCTCAGCAATTCCGAGCACTAAACTTTGGGAAGGGTTGGGAGTTTGAGGGGGATTGTATGTGGTGCAGCAAAGTTGATACCCAAGAGAGCTGAAACTCACCCTTATAGCCTAATTTGTAACTGGGGAAGGGGAAGAGAGAGAGATTAATTAGTCCAAATAAATAGAGCCATAGAGCTCTGTCTCCAGATCGTGCTGCGAGGCCCCAGGGAGGAAAGGNGTGGTGTGAGGACCTTTATAGCTGGCCTAAGGTTTTCACTGGGGCAGCAAGGAGAAGTTTTCAGGCTGCACAGTCCGGACAGGACAGGACAGCAGAGAAGTTTTGTTTCTTAAAATGAAGAGATTGTGTCACAGGAAGAGTCAGAGAAAAGGGAGGGTCGATGAGAAGTGCAGGGTCCAGAGCTTCTGGTCTGCTGCAGGAGAGCAAAAGAAATGGTCCTAGAAAGCTGTGTGAAGGGGGCCATGGCTAGGTAGGGGACAGGGAACAAATGTGGTTGTTCCCCTTGTCCCAGGTTAAACCCCGTGGCGGAGGGATGTGTTGGCTGGTCGGAGGCACGACAGAGCCGGCAGCATCGCTGATGGCAGCCCATGGGCTTGGGGAGGTGCTGCCCAGATTCTGTGGTTTGTGTGAATTCCCTGTCAGTGTGGATATGTGAGACCAAACAGACACTGAAGTTAATTAAACAAGGGAAATAAAAGTGATCTTGGACAAGAAAAGGCTGCTGTTCATTTCGTAATGATATCCCAGGGGTGGCAAAGTTCTAGCCTGTAGCTCACTCACGTGTGGGCTGGAAAACCCAAAGGAAATGGGTGGTGTTTTCCAGCAGACACACCACTAGCTTCAGGAAGAATGGGCCGGCCCAGGAGATCTGCTCTCCCAACTGCTTCAGGGATGGGCTGAGGATATTTATGCAGTGGCAGATCCCCTGGAGGTATCTGGAAATGAAAAGGGAAACTCCCAAGCTAAAAGGAAACAAACAAACAACACAAAGAAGAAAATCCCCAAATGCAGCTGATTTTAAGAGTAGTTGGGTGTTGGCAGCTGGGGGAGACACAGTAGCTTCTGTCCATCTCACAAGCATGGAGGAGCTGGGACTTGGATGCTTCACTTCTAAATACCCTTCTTGGGGAATAGCAGGAGTAACTCTAGGAGGAGATAGGAAGAGGTTACTTCATCAAGCCCTTTCCCTTCCAGCTCTTACCCAAACTTCTAGGTCTACAGGGCTCTAAAACTCCACTAAAGGGATGTCCAATGCAGCCAGAACAAATAATCCATGATCCGAAATAGCTCCCTCATGCCCTACTCTCTACAACCAATAGCAACTGAACGAGTCTGGCACTGTCCCTTAGAAGTGGAGAATGTTGTTATGTTGGTTATTTCGTTTCATACTCTGGAAATCAAAGCTCTCAGTGGGAAAATGAAGAAGGGAAGCACTTTATTAATTTTTTTTTTTTTTTTTTTTTGTTAAAGTCTGTGTGTAACTCCTGTAATAGGGGAGCAAAATGTCAGCACAGGAGATGCTAATGTTTTATAAATGATTTGGGTGCAGCAGGCGCAATGGATAGCCTTTGAGATGAATTATATTAGAGCAGACTACGCCTGGCTCAAAACCATAATTGTATTTTTAGTATCTTTTCCTTTTAACACGTAGGAAAAAATAAAGGCAGCTCCACGGTGTATTACAAGCCTTGTCAATCAGGAGCTCTAACTCCTAGCAATAAAAGCTACTGTTTAAAAACCAGAAGGGAGACATGATACACTGCTAAATAGAGGTGTCGCTTGACATGGACTACAGGGTTCTGATGCTGTTCCTGCCCTCCTCTTACTGTCATCCCTCCCTGCACCCATCCTTCCTCTACGACCACAGCTCTTTGAGGATAAACTAAATCTTTATGGCATGCTGTGACACTTAGCCTCAATAACTAACATCCCATCTGCATGGTTCAGCTCTACCGTGGCCCCTGGTTCACTCTGGTGTGGTTTTTTCCCCCCAATCCCTTCATGGCAGCGTGTCTTCATGCATTTTGAATGTCGCTCTGAGGGCTGCCATAAATCCCCTCTTCTGCGAAGCAGCACTCCCAGGAGCTCAAAGCACGCATCTCCCTAGTGGAAAGGATGCAGGTACAGCCATGACTTGCCAAAGAGAGTCTGGCTTAAGTTGGAGAGAAGTTAGAGAAATTTGGGATTTGATTAGAATCACTCCCAGACACCAAAGTTTTGACAAGGAGGTCCCTGAGGTAAAGGGTTGAACCCCCAAAGTGGGGCCACGGCCACTTTGAGGCAGTGCTGCCCACGTGCTCCTATTCGGACAAGCTGAATCATGGGCTGAGGTCATCTGGATCAGATTCAATAAGGCCAAGTGTAGGGTTCTGCACTTGGGTCACAACAACCCCATGCTTGAGGACTGGTGGTTGGAAAGTGCCTGGTGGAAAAGGACCTGGGGCTATCGGTCAACAGTTGGCCAAACAAGAGCTGGTGTGTGCAGGATGGCCAAAAGGCCAGCAGCATCCTGGCTTGTGTCAGCAATAGTGCAGACAGCAGGACCAGGGCAGGGAGTGTAGCTCTCTACTCAGCCCTTTTGTGGCTGCACTGGAACAGGGTGGAGTTTCCATTCCTGGACAGATTTAAGAGCCACATAGATGTGGTGCTGAAGGACATAGCTTAGTGGTGACCTGGTTGTGCTGGGTTAACAGTTGGACTCAAATATCTTAAAGGTCTTTGCCAACCAAAACAATTCTGTGCCTCTATAACCCTAACCCTCTTCATGCTCCACAAGCTCAGCCTGGGCTTCCCTGGCTGGGCCATTCTCCCCCTCCCCAGTGTGGGAGAATCAGCCCTGAACCGGTGCTGTTCACTACCAGAAGCTCAACCTTTGGATGCGCATCAATTCCCCGCTCTGGGGTGCAGGCAGACAGGCTGCCTGTTGCCGACGTGGTTAGACACTGCTGATAGCTCCCCACAGCTCAGCTGCAAGCTCTGAGCCCTCCCTTGGGAAATATGTCACTTGAGCATTTATTTGCTCATCGGTTTCCCATTCCTTCAGCGTTCCCTGGTCTGCTGCCTGCTCCCTGAGCTGCTCTGGTGAACGAGATGAGTCCCTGTCGCTGCCTTTCCCTTCTTTACATCAGGGAGCTCTAATTTTGGGCTGTTTGTGCAAATCCTTTCCATTAAAAAAAAAAAAAAATACCCACACACAACAAAATAATATAAATGCCAGAGAACCCAGAAGACACCCCAGACTGTGCCTCTGGAAACTCACCCCCTCATGAGTGAGAATCATTTCCTGAGCCAGAGCCAATTTTCTCTCCATTGTACCACTTCTCCACAGCTTCATCCCATAATTGCTAATACAGAGCTTTTCATACATGCTTTGAAAACACAAACCATGCAACGCCGCAGCTCTCTTATCCTCCCAGGCAGGATGAGAACCAAATACCTCTCGGATACTAAGAATAAAATTTGGAGTTTTATCAGTCTACAGCAAGACTACAAGGCTGTAGTTTCCCTTGTATTGCCCATCCCTTCCCAGACAACACCTCTGTCCCCCAGCCCCAATTTTGAATTATTCCTTTGTTGCAGAAAGTTGCTCTGTAACAGAGCAGAGCAAAACCAAAGCTCCCGTTGCATTTTTCATAAGCCACACACTACACTTTTTGTGGTCCTTTAAGTTCACCCTTCCCTAAATCCTCCATCTGTGTGTGATTCCCTGGCTTGGCTTCAGCCACATTGTCAGAAACACTTCCCAAGATCCCATTTTCCCATTGCATGACTAAGAATATTCCCCTTTCCATGGCTGTCTCCTTGAAGTTTTGTAGGTTGACATCACTCCTCTGTTCCACCAGCCTCCTTCTCTCCCTTAACACATCCAGCAGCCCCTGAGCTCACAACTGCCTTAGTGAAACACAAGGTCACTGACACCAGGCAGTGCCGATGGGAGTGATGATTACAGGGATGTTCTTGTACTGCTGACCACGTTGGTGTTTGTGGGTTACAGATGGAAGCAAAAAGCCACTATGAAAACAGGACAGGGACTGCAGTGGTGTTCACACTTTGTCATGTGTGGTTTTGGGAAGGTGTCGCTCCAGCAGTGCTGATGAGCCAAACCACCTCTCTACCTGCAAAAAAAAGCAGCCCCCTTCTGGAACCCCCATCCATTTCCCTGGCTTCAAATGCACCCCATCCTCCCCGTTCCCAGAGCAATGGCTTTCAAAGGGGAGAAGGGTATTTTATCTCAGTGACCACCTCACTGCTCAAAAAGCAGCATAGAAGGCAAACAAAAGCAAGGGTCAGATCACCAGTCCCTCTCTGCCTGGCTCATTGCTGCAAGGAGCCACTCTCTAAAATCCATTTTTTTTCCCCCCCTCCACCCTGTGCATGCTGGTGAAATTCTCCCCACGCCCAAACGCTCTGCAGATGCATCTTTATCTCTCTGCAGGCTCATCCTCACTCTCATCCACACATCCAGAGTCCTTTCTGGTGCTGCCCTCCATCCCCTTCCTCCTTTGTGAAAACAGAATCAAAATAACTGTTTAACAAATCAGCCATTACCTTCTCCCATGTCACCAATTCCCCGCTATCATTTCGTAATTGGCCAATTTTCTCTTTTACCTTCTCTCTGCTCTGGATACGTCTCGAGAAGCTCTGATTGTGTGTTAAAATATCCTCCCTAATTCACTGCTCAATATCTCTTTCTGCTCTTCTAATTGCCCTTTTAACTCGCTTCTAATTTTTTTTTATCAATCTCCTAATCCTCTTCCTGCACAAGTTGTTTACACGCGCCCCAGAATGTATATGTATTAGCAGATGTTCCTGGGTAAATAATGCACAAAAGAATATTCCTGCTCCACACAAGCTGCAAATCACTGCTTTCCTCCAAATCAGCCCTGTTTAACCCCTCTATTTAGGGCATACACCCCCTGCTCTCGCTGCACATCTCCAGGCTATTTCACTCCCGCTGCAGAACATTAACACCACCAGCTCCACTAGGGCTTGTGCTGTCTTCTAGAAAAAAAATG